>JAYESA010000016.1:74653923-75043923 GCA_036927795.1 Iris macrosiphon
AGGTCTCACTTGCCCCCTCCCTCAAGCTACTATATAAACTCTAAAATACCCCTTGGGGCCTCTTATGAAGAAATTAATTAAGGAGGGAAGCTTCTAGTCTAATGGGTTTAACATAATTAATCCTCCTCCTAAAAATTGGGCTTCTAATTATTGGGCTCAATTCTAACTAGGATTAAATATTGGTCCATGAGTCTAAACTAAACTAGTTGGTCCACTAACACAAGTCCAAAAATAAATCGAACATGCTAACAATAAATAAATAATACAACAAATAAATATTTAACATGCACAATATTTAATTAATTACCAAATGACTAAACTACCCTTTCCTAGAAAATATAGTAGTGACAGTTTATGAGGACTGCAGGGGAGGAGCAAGTCTCTTTGGACTTGTTGTTGTGCAGCCTTAAAGGTAGTGCCAGCAGTAGAGCAACCCTTACATCCTGCAATACAACAGTAGTACAAGTTGCAGGCAAGTAGCAAGCACTGCAGAGCAGTTACTGAGGTATGCCTGCAGCAGCAAGCCAGGTGTAGCATTATTCCTATTGTAGTGCAGTAGAAGCAATAGCCTGCTACATATACATACTGCCTGGAAATAGTCTAGTAATAGGGGGAGATCCCTATGTTAGCAGCAAATGGGGGCTTGTAGTAGGCAGTGCACAATGGGTGTAGGGATGTGTGAGCAAGTCAGGTATGCGAGATGGGTTTAAATTGTATGAAGGGTTAATGTGCACACTTGTGTACAAGGGTATAGGTAGTAAGGGTTATAACTATTGCCTAGTGCCTAGTGTCTAGTGTATTAGTGTCTCGTATAGGTTGTATCTAAGTATCAAGTGTATGAGTAATACTTAGTATCTAGGTATGAATTATGGTACCAGGATACAAGAGATATATCTTAGTGCCTAGAATACCTTGTGTGAGTGTATCAAGTATCCAGGTTGGTAGGGTAATAGTAAGGTATTAAGATAGCTAGGTATTAGAGTTGGTATCCTTGAGTGAGGGTTAGTATCATGTGATACTTGATGTGGTACCATGGTACTCATGTACCAATGAGTAGGTTAAGTGAGGTAAGTTAAGAGTGAGATATCCTAGTTAGTACCAAGGTATTGGGATTAAAATAGGGTAATATCTTGGATACGGGGTAAGTGTTTAGGATATGAGCAAGGTATTGGGTATTAGTCTAGGTAATAGTGAGATACTAGGTAATGGATTAAGGTATTGGGTAAATAGCTAAGGTATTATGAGATACTAGTATTTATCTAGAAACCTAGAATAAGGTTATTTAAACTTTTTTTTTTTTTATATTCTGAATCACTTATTGACATAAAAATTCATATATAGGTCACTTGAACTCCAGTTCAGACACTGATTTGTGTTCACAACTTAGGACCACAGGCGAGTATATTCTTTGATAGTTTTCTTACTTGATAGCTTCTATGATACATGTTTATAGTACTATTTTACTTAATTCCCGACACGCTTGATAAATACACGGATTGGTATGATATGGATTCATTGTCATGAGATACGTATCTATTAATTTCTGGACAATTGATTATCGGACTAATGTATTTACTGGACTATTGATTTTCTGGCCTATTGACATTCTTTGGACTATTATGATTCTTTGTGTGGGGACTCGGATTCATGCGTACTAGTCGGGCGGAGAAATATCTAGGAGACGTATGAACTACCCTTTCTATCCTAGGTTCTTACTGGAATAATAGCAACCATACACGATATATGTGGTTTGTCGAATTTTACTCCTTAGTCGTTCACATCTTGACTTAGTATTTCCAAACACTTAGTTAGGTGTACTCTTCCTTGTTTCCTTCTATACTTGCTGGTTATATTCATATATTGATGTGTTACTGGAATTCATATATTTTACTTGTCTTTACTGGCATACTTATTTGTTTTACTCTATTTAATTTACAATGATTCTATGCTTACCTGTTCATTATATATTTTATTACTATTTACTGTTTTATAGTCTTTATCATGTATTAAAACTGCTACTAGAGTTATACTCGTTCTATCCTGACTAGATAATATTTTTAGGAGTTGTTGTGCCCCACGTTCCTAGACTTCGGAGTGATGCTATAGTCTAGTATGCTCTTTGTACTATGGATCATGAGGTGACAACTGTAGAGATCTAGACTAGTATTTCTTATTTTCGTATCATTTTCTAGTTTTATTTCTCTTAGTTAGTTGTTTGGATTGCTTTCCTTAACATATCCTCCTTAGTATACTGTGATTGAGTATAATGATATTAGTTGTTCTAGAGATGATTTGCATTGAAGTTTAGACAACGTTCTACCGTCGATGCTGCAGCATAGGCTGGACGTACCTACATACTCGTTCCCTGAACATCCGAGTACGGGTTGTGACAGTTCCCTCCTATTGTTATACCAGTTTTACTTGCCTAGTTCACCCTACTATTAGCTGGAACCTCATGGCGCAGTTACATAATTATTCCCCTTATATGTCATACCTCAGTTCGTGTACGCTAGGCACGAATCCACATTATTGCCTGAAGGCCCAATCCAGATTCACCCAAGCGTAATACAACAAATCACAAACATCCTAACCATGCTAAGGTTACTGACCAACGACAATGTCCGTGCTAGAGAAATCAAGAACGTATAATATCACATGTCAAGCAGGTTCAAGTGACACCTTGGTGCACAAACAAGACATGTAACACACATAGCACATAGTAGGTGTATAAGCACGGATAAAGTAGTCGAGTCAGGATACCAAGTCAATCAGTCAGTCACATGAAGTATTCTTTTAACATTCTAGCACATTGCTCATGTTATTTACATGGTCGGTGCCTTTATGGCAAAAGTCCATCAAGTAGTCGGGTTGAGCCTATAGATCTAACAATTTAGGTTCTAGTCATTGCACTTGAGAATTTTGCATACTGTAGGTTACTTAGTTCATTGGAACTTGTAACATACTAGGTTCAAGGCATAGAATCAAAATAATCTGTTAAAAACCACAAAATCTAGCAAAACATCAAAATAAGCAAAAACAGGTGCATAGGGTCTTATATCGTATATGAGTATGAATGCATAAGGCTGTTGCATGAGTACAGGCGCACACCACGTCTGCCGCATGAAACAGTCACCGCATAGCTCTCCCACCGCATGACAAGGCTGCCGCATAGCATGTCATGACGCATGGCATGTCAGGCCGCATAGCGAGTCCTTCCGCATAGCACCTTCAGGCACATGGTAATATCAGGCGCATAGCGATATCTAGCGCATGTCACAGTCAGGCGCATAACACAGAGCATATACAAAAAAGTCATGCGCTTAACATCTATGCGCCCAAAAAGTCTAGGCGCATAGCGCACATGCTGTGAAGGGTCGGCAATAAGGAATTCTAGCCTTATAGCATGTCATATCGCATAGCTTCCTTGTCGCATGAGACTCCATCGTCCCAACAACAACCAAACTGCCATATGAAAGCTTTAAACTTGCTTCTTCTATGAAATCCTCTTTTTAACTCCAAATCAAGTGAAACAAAAGTCAAAATCGCATAAAATTTAATTCTTTACAATATGGAACAATTAGTTTTCAAAAATATTAAGTTTTTAGGGATCATTCCCATGAAATACCATAAAACCCAAACTTTAAAATTTAGATCTACTCCAAAATATCCATCAAAATTGAAAATGCCAAGCACTAAAGATTTATAGAATCATAATGTACACATTATAGACTAAAATTATGCAACAAAAACCAAAGAAGTAAAATATGTAGTGTTTCTCCATTTGTGCAAGATGCACTTACCTGGCTCCAAAGAGAAAGAGAAGATAAAAATGTAAAATAAGGGAAGAGAGATAAAATAGGGTTTATATAGGGTAGGGTTGGATGCTTAGCCATTGGATCATGTCATGAATCCCTCCAAGCAATCCTAGCCACACAAAATAACCCGTGAACCAAAGCTAAAGAAAAATATGGGTCTAGTTTCAGTGTTACCTGGCGGTCACTCCAGCAAGCTGTATTCGCACAAATACGTATATCGAAAACGAGAAATGGCATATAGGAAATGCATGGTCATGCTTCTTTGGTTCCGTGCTATTTAATTTATGCTCGCATATTATCTTTTTTTCCCGGGTATTGTCTTATGTGTCGTTACGTGGCTAGAGGCTATGTTATGCTCGTGAAAAGATCCATAACTCCGGTCCTTGTTTGGTTTAAGGGTTATGGCTCAAATTTCAAGAAGTTTCAAAGAACTTTTGTCGCTTGCCTGCTTATCCTTTTCTATAGCTATTATATTCAGTTTTGCCTCATCATTGTGTTTTTATTCTTTTTTGACGTGGACACGTGAATGGTCATAGGGCCGATTCCTACCTTTTGTCTTTGTTTGATGTAAGGGTAGGAAAATAGTCCTATTGTCTATTCACGGGTCCTATTGTTCCAATTTGTTATTATATTCAATTATTGTTCCTTTATATATGATTAGTGTTTATGTCATATTTCAGATCCTGTACTCACATGCTATACATGAACCCTATACTGTACATATTTACATGCTTCAGATTACCTTACATGTTCACATGCTTCGGATTACCTTATATGTTTATATGCCCCAGATTATATTACTATTCACATATCCACGTTTATTTTATTTGTTCCATGTTTACTTTATGTCACCGATTTTTTACTTTATGTCACATCTTATTTTGCTTATTGTCTTTTCCATTCTTGAGATAAGTGCACTGGTAGCATACAAGTCTCGACCTGCAATTATTTATTTCTCTCTATCCATTGTTGTGTTTTTTATTGCTGGTTTAATTTCATAGTTTTAGCTTCCTTTGTGGTACTTACTATTGGAGGTTTAACCCTACTGGTTTTACATGGCCAGATCTCGTGGCAAAACCAGGGGATCTTTCTTACCTTCCACTAGATGGTGACCACCCGGAGCACCAGACTACCTGAGTGGGTTCCTATTTTATTCTCCCACTTGTATTTGTATATTATTCTTTTTGTGACATTTAGCCTCCGAGCACATGTTTAGCTCATATTTTGGACTTGACATCCTGCTTACGGACATAACATGATTTTATTTATATCTAGTCTACAACTAGTGTTGATCATGTATGGTATATACTCTTGCTAGTTCATCATTTTTTTGAACTAGCTTCATGATCGTCTATGTATACATAATTTGGAATGCTTTACTATTTTATATCTGATGATCTTATATCTTGTATCTTGTTGATTTATTTGTGATTGAGACACTTATGATCGCTTGACCTATGATTGGTTATTGGCTTGTAGTATTAGTCCCCCATGTCTTTCATAACCATGATCGTATCTCGGGGGTACTAGTGCACTATGATATATGTAGTTGGCTTTGTCTGCCCCTGCTCTCCAGTATTCTGGTTCTGGGCGTGACACCATGAACCAAGTTATAAGCAAACTTTTGAATGAAGAAATCCGAAGAAAGTCATCAGGATCCTCCCATTCTCATGCCCTTGTTACATAGAATAGGGGGAGGAGAAAAACCAGACAGCCTCAGAATCGAGACAAGTCAAGAGGGAAATTAAAGACTAGGAAGAACATTAGTTGCTATTACTATGGTAAGAGTGGACACATAAAATGGGAATGCCACAAGCTCTAGCAAGAACAAAAGGAAGGGAGGACCAATAAAAATTAATAAAAGAATGAAAGTGCATCCGTTGTCAGTGACAATAAAATTATGCTTTTCTTGGCATATAAAGAAGACTGTGCAAATCTCACTTGCCAAGACTCGGAATTGGTAATTGATTCTGGTGCGTCCTACCAAGCTACTCCCCGGAAGGACTACTTTACTTTACTTCACTTCACTTCACTTCGAGAAGGTAACCTTGTAATGGTAAAAATGGGTAACAAAAACTCTTATCAAATTCTTGACATTAGAAATATTTGTGTTACCACTAACCTTGGAACAAAGATAATTTTAAAAGATGTTAGATTTGTGCCTAATCTTTGTCTCAATCTTCTCTCCACCAGAAAGCTTGATGAAGAAGGATATACAAGCAGCTTTGGTAGATGTTGGAAGCTTACCAAAGGATCACTAGTATTGGCAAACAGAAATAAGTGTTGCACTCTTTACAAGACTCAGTTCCACTTAGAGAATGATAAACTTCGAACAGTGGAAGGTATCTATAAGAATTTGTGGTACGCTTGGCCATATGAGAGATAAAGGGATACAAACGCTTACAAGGGGACAACTACTTTCATCTATGCAAGGTATAACACTATCCCACTGTGATCTTTGCTTAATTAGAAAATAACACATGGTAGCTTTTGTTAAAAATTATAACAAAAAGAAAACTGACATATTGGACTTAGTTTATTCGGATGTATACAGACCCATAAATGTAAAAACAGTTAGTGCTGCCGCACACCACAACATAATGATGTTGCAGAAAGAATGAACCGTATAATTTTGGAATGGATAAGGAGTATGTTATCCTTAGCTAAATTACCAAAATTATTTTGGGAAAAATTAGTGCAAACGACCTGCTACTTGATAAACATGTCCCTCTCGATTCCTTTGGATGGAGAAATTCCAGAAAGAATTTGGAGTGGAAAGGATATTTCCTATTCCCACTTGCGTGTGTTTGGGTGCAAGATATTTGTGCATGTACCTAAGGAGAAAAGAACAAAGCTTGATGATTAAACAATTCCATTCATCTTCTTAGGATATAGAAATAATGAATTTGGATATATGTTATAGGATCCTAAAAAGAAGAAAATTGTAAGGAGCAGTGATGTTGTATTTTATGAAAATAAAATACTTACTAATTTTAAAAAAGAAGAGGATCCACAAAACTATTCATATCGTCCCAGATCCAATCTCTACACCTATTATTTTTTCTTATCCTATGCAAAAAAAAAAATTCATGGTGTGCAGGAAGAAGACAAAATTATAGGTTTTTCAGGTTTTGATCGGGGAGAGCATGGACATGCAGAGCCACCACATATGGATCATCCACGAGCACCTCAATTGAGACGGTCGGAGAGAGACCAACAACCCCAACTAGATATCCTACTTCAGAGTATATTATGGTGATAGATGCAGGTGAACTAAAAAGTTTCCATGAAGCACAAGTTCATGAAGATCGTGCCAAGTAGAAGAATTTGATGCAATATGAGATGGATTCTTGCATAAAAACCACACTTATGACTTGGTGGAGCTACCAAAGAACAGAAAAGCCTTGAAGAACAAATTGAGTATTCAAAATCAAGAATGAAGGAAATGGCCAAGTCAAGTACAAAGCTTGCCTCATGGTGAAAGGTTCAATCAGAAGCAAGGTATTGATTATGAGAAAATATTTTCTACTGTTATAAAGATGTATTCTATTCGGGTTATTCTTGGTCTTGTTGCTTCTTAAGATTTTGAAGTTGAGCAGTTAGATGTGAAGACAACATTCCTCCATAGTAATTTAGAGAAGGAAATCTATATAAAGCAGCCAAAGGATTTCAAGGTAAAGGGCAAAGAACACTTGGTTTGCAAATTAAAAAAGAGATTGTATGGGCTCAAGCAGAAATCGTAACGGTGGTATAAAGGGTTTGATTCTTTTATTCTTGAGCATGGGGACAAAGGAACATCTGCAGATCATTGTGTTTATTTCCAGAAGTTCTTTGATGATAATTTCATTATTCTCTCTCTATATGTTGATGATATGCTTGTTGTTGGAAAAGATATGTTTAAGATTGAAAGGTTGAAGAAAGAGTTGAGCAAGTCCTTTGACATGAATGACTTAGTAGCAACACAACATATATTGGGAATGAAGATTTCTTGGGACAGAAGTGCGAAAAAGTTATGGCTATCACAAGAAAGATACATTGAATGTGTTCTAGAGAGGTTCAATATGTTGAACTCTAAGCTAGTCAGCACATCGCTAGTAGCTTATTTTAAGTTAAATACACAATAAAGCCCTTCAAATGAGAAGGATAAGGAGGAGATGAAGAGCATTCCATTTTCTTCGACCGTCAGAAGTTTGATATACTCCATAGTTTGTACAAGACCCGACATAGCACATGCAGTTGTACTGGTAAGTTATTTTCTTGTCAATCCGGGTAAAGAACATTGGGAAGTAGTAAAGTGGATCCTATGATATCTTAAAGGAACCTCTAAATATTCTTTATGTTTTAGAGATGGCAAACCTATCTCGGAAGGTCACACTGATTCTGATATGACATGTGACTTGGATAAAAGAAAGTCCACATCAGGATACTTATTTACCTTTGCAAGGTGTCACGCCCCAGTCCCAAAATAGGTAGGACTAGGAACACGTAAGCATGTCAGCCGTATGGATATGGCAACTCCAATATATGAAAACCAAAATCCACACGTACGCTTTAATATGAATATCAATCCACAAGTGGTATAAACAAATGTCACAAGTCACAGGGTATAATCTAAATCTCATCCACGAAAATCAAATATAAATAAATAACAAGTATCTATCAATATAAGTATCTAAGGATGATAGTTGGATGGAAAATCCACTACCAACTCGAAGGTAAAGGTACAATACAATAAACACAATATAAGAATACCAGCTAACGACCACAGATCGAAGAGAAGACATCCACGAAACATATATAACCATCCAAATCTGCGCTCCTGCAAATACTCAAGAACAGATACACCTGGAAGGGGACCAGGTCCTCAGAGGGACGTAACAAGATACATAACAGCAAGCAAATTTGAATACAGTAAACATGCATAATAGGTAGAAATTAAGTAAGTACGCTGTACAAGACAATCTATATGAATGCAAATAAGGAAAACTTTTTGACGTATGGGCAAGGGTAGGCTACTCGTTCTAAGCCTCACAACTCACACACCCGCCAGTAGACATCAGAAATCATTATACCTCGGGGGTAGTGACTAGCGCGACTCTACAAAAAGCGACATACCTTGGGGGTAGCGACCAGCGCGACACACGCCCGTACTGCAAACTATATACTACGGTTTACCAGAGTGTTTAAAGCCCATACGCCTAATGATTGTCCTCTATGATACTAAGTGTCAAGTGTGTGTCAACATATATAATATATAGTAATGACTGAAAGAAACTACACATGCAACAAATATACAAAAATGCAATGGATATATAGAAATATAAATAGCATGCAAAGTACTGTAAGCAATTTGGCAAGGTATCTTTCCTGGTCTGAAAAGGATGAAGTCCCAACTCAAGGCGTCGTCCGATCTACCCGTCACATAAATTAAACAAGTTGGGTTACAAAAGTGGGTGAATAGTTTTTGTTATTTTAATCTATTTTAACTCTGAATAAAATAACCTAAATTAGTATTTTAATCTTATTATAATCTGATTTTATTGTTAAGCTCTAATTTTGGTACAAAGAAAGTCAACTTTAAGAATTTGTGATCCGTGGCACGCAAATCGAGGCAATTCGTTGACCAAAAGTCAACCGACTCAAATCCTGGATTTGTGTTTGGAATCCTATATATTTCAATGCTACATGAACACTGGAATTGACAATTTCATAAAATTACAAGTCGGTAAAGAGTTATGGCCACAAGGGTGCACAGATGACAGTTTTTAGTGGTTTTCTATTTACGTCTACTTTGCACAAATTTTACAGTAGAATAAATTAACATATTAAATTCATTAAAAATAATTTTATGAAAGTTTATCATGTCAGATTTTTGAAACTTCAAACGTCTCGTAATTCCGAGTTTGGGATCTCCCATAATCTCAAAAATACCAAAATGCGTCTGATTTCGGACAACTGGCACTTTTAGGATTTTCTGGAAAAATAGTTTCATAAATTATTAAAATAAATTATATAATCAGAAAACTAACCTTGATATAGTTCTAACAAAAAAACTGGAGCACGTTTGGAGTCCGGAGCTAGGAGATATCGTCATTTTAATTCATTATAACTAGTAGAAAATGAGGCTGAATTTATGACGAATTTTGACTATTTTTGGACGAAAAAGAGAAGAATTTGGGGAAGAAAAAATATGAAGGATGGGGTATTTATAATGGTGGACACTACTTAATTAAATACGACTAGGATTGGTTAATTTGGATAGGATTATGATGAATTTAAATAAGGATAGGATATGCATGAATTGCTTTCCTAGTAGGTTCAGGATTTGAATTAATTTAAAATAGAGTTTGAATTTATCACAATAATTTATAATCTTAAATATAATTAAAGATAATATAAATAATTTATAAAATCTTATTAATATCTATTAACACTAAATTAGCATATATCTAATATTAAGACTATATATATCCAAATAAATCCTAAATAATTTTAAAAATCTAAATATATTTCTTAAAATTCTAAATAAATTACAGAAAAATATAATTAAATATTTTAACCTAAAATAAATATTTGGTAGAAATAATATGCAAGTATGGACTCATAGTAAATCATGGAAGTCCTAGAAATTTAGGTTCCCTATGTTTTAATTACCTAAAAATTCTAGAAAAATCTCCAAAAATCTAAAATAGCCTAAAAATGATTCTAAAAAAATATTTACATAAGTAAATATACTAAGAAATTTATTTTCTAATTAACTAAGAGAATACTCTAAAGTAATTCAATATTTAAAATAATCTATAATAAATATAATAATATAAAATACACACAAAATACCTATTTTGGGTGAGGGGGTTTACAATCTACCCAACTTAAAAGAATTTCGTCCTCAAAATTAACACTAACCAATATTCGTAATAAATCACTATAGCTATTACACTTCATTGTTATCTAGCAGTGCTTCCTAAAAGTTATGGTCTGTCGTTATAAAACTTCCTTATTTATTGTCCATACACTATTCTATCATCCTCTAACTCGTCTATACTACCCAACTTATAAAAGTTCTACTAGTTGTCAAAGTCTCTTGTGGCTATTGTTTAGGTTATAAGACGAATTTATTTATTGGATCAAAAATCTTGGGATACCTGTCTGGAATCTCACAACCATGATTTTTCTTTGTAACCGTCAAGTATCGTAGTCTAATACTGCCATATCACCTGACCAGTATGTCTGCAAATTCTTCGACTACTCTACTATAACGGTCTAACTACAGTTGTCGCTACTTCGCCAGCAAATTGTCATAGTTGTCAGTTCGTAACAAGTGCCTTCAACTCTTTCCTAAGCTTAGTCTAGGTTTTTAGGGCAACAGTTATGGTCTTGACTAACTTTATAAAACTATTAGAAGTAAGTACTAATTCAACTAATCCAATTTATTCCTATTAGACTAAGGGATGTTATACATGGTTTTTAAAATAATAAAAGGATACAGATATTGCTATAGTGCATATACATAAGGGTTATCATTATGTACTCATCTTTTAGTTATTAATCATTTACTAAACCATTTATGTTTTAACTAACCAAATAAGGGTGGGGTTGAAGTAATTCAAACAATTCATAATGGCACGAAAGGATACGACATTGATAGGAAGAGTTAAGCACGAGATAAGGAATGGATATAGAAGAGAAGATGAGCCACCCAAGGGGGCGAGATGGTAATAGAAAGAGAATACTACTACTGCTACGCGTGTCATCCATTAGCTTCGTGGATATGCCATCTAGTTAGGATATCAACATATCCTCATAACTGCTAAACTATCTTATATATAATTTTACGTCTACTATGCACCTAAGATCCCGTGTCATAAAGGGGGTCTTGAGTATGAAATAATGAACATAACTAAGGTCGTACCTGTATCTTTGATTTTCTGTGCTGCGCTCTCTTGTTTGTCATCATGAGTGCGCTTGGCCTATGGGATATATCTGGTACTATCCGTGTATCAACTTATACTAAGAACGAACGTTCGTCTATCCGAAATAGGGGAAGACGGAAAACAACAATAAAGAGTTCAAGGAGGAGGTGATATAATACAAGTACGGAATCAAAAAGGGTTTAAAGAATTTGAAAGGGAGTTGCCAAGGCAGTTGTGGATTGAAATCTTATTTTTGGTAAATTTCTCTTTGCATGTTCATATCAGAACAGTTATGTACCTGACATGATATGCTCTGACCAGTCTAGAGGGCAAGTATATCCGTCTAACAAGTTGAGTCAACTATATCTCAATCCATATAAAGTAGTGATACAAAGAGCGAACCAAGCGCACTAAGGTTGATCAGACCATAATACACTGATTCTGATTTAGACAATGTATTAGTGTGGGCCCCCAATAATACATGTGTCATGAACAAGCTCAATAAAAGAATAAGCTTGCAAAACTAGGCTATAATAGCAGCATAAGTCGAGGTAGTAAAAATATAAGTACGCTTGATTATGATGGAGGAAGGTACAGAATTATTTAAGTTCACCAAGAAGATTGGTGTTGTGCCTCTACAGTTGCTATACTAATTTTTTTGTCTAAGTCTCTAGTCGACCAAATGGGGGTATGGGCCTCTAAAGTCTACAGTCTGGATAAACACTATCTTCTTATGCAAGTCTATAGTTGGTGTCATTCAATTATACTACATTAATGGGTCAAAAGGACTATGTGTTACTAGGTTATGAGGCATACTATCCAATTTACAAAAATTTAACTATTAGTGTTATTGAACAATAGAGTGTATATACCTAGTACAAGGCACCTTCCTAACCCCTATCCAGCATGAAGGAAAGATTGACGTTGAGAAGGGATCAAGCAAGATGCAATGCAAGCAATCAAATAAGAATGCGAGATAAAGTCAAGGGAGGTGATTAAATAAGTGGATAAGATCCTATATTTTAGTCCTATGCGCAGGCTTGCTCGGTACAGTAACGTAACCGAGACAATATGCTCTCGACCTGCATGGGCCACCACAAAAACATGTCACGCCCCAGTCCCAAAATACGTAGGACTAGGAACACGTAAGCATGTCAGCCGTATGGATATGGCAACTCCAATATATGGAAACCAAAATCCACACATATGCTGTAATATGAATATCAATCCACAAGTGGTATAAACAAATGTCACAAGTCACAGGGTATAATCTAAATCTCATCCATAAAAATTAAATATAAATAAATAACCAGTATCTATCAATATAAGTATCTAAGGATGATAGTTGGATAGAAACAAATCCACTACCAACTCGAAGGTAAAGGTACAATACAATAAACACAATATAAGAATACCAGCTAACGACCACGGATCGAAGAGAAGACATCCACGAAACATATATAACCATCCAAATCTGCGCTCCTGCAAATACTCAAGAACAGATACACCTGGAAGGGGACCAGGTCCTCAGAGGGACGTAACAAGATACATAACAGTAAGCCAATTTGAATACAGTAAACATGCATAATAGGTAGAAATTAAGTAAGTACGTTGTACAAGACAATCTATATGAATGCAAATGAGGAAAACTTTTTGACATATGGGCAAGGGTAGGCTACTCGTTCTAAGCCTCACAACTCACACACCCGCCAGTAGACATCAGAAATCGTCATACCTCGGGGGTAGTGACCAGTGCGACTCTACAAAAATTGACATACCTTGGGGGTAGCGACCAGCGCGACACACGCCCGTAGTGCGAACTATATACTATAGTTTACCAGAGTGTTTAAAGCCCATACGCCTAATGATTGTCCTCTATGATACTAAGTGTCAAGTGTGTGTCAACATATATAATATATAGTAATGACTGAAAGAAACTACACATGCAACAAATATACAGAAATGCAATGAATATACAGAAATATAAATAGCATGCAAAGTACTGTAAGTAATTTGGCAAGGTATCTTGCCTAGTCTGAAAAGGATGAAGTCCCAACTCAAGGCGGCGTCCGATCTACCCGTCACATAAATTAAACAAGTTGGTTACAAAAGTGGGTGAATAGTTTTCGCTATTTTAATCTATTTTAACTCTGAATAAAATAACCTAAATTATTATTTTAATCTTATTATAATCTGATTTTATTGTTAAGCTCTAATTTTGGTACAAAGAAAGTCAACTTTAAGAATTTGTGATCCGTAGCACGCAAATTGAGGCAATCCGTTGACCAAAAGTCAACCGACTCAAATTCTGGATTTTTGTTTGTAATCCTATATATTTCAATGCTACATGAACACTGGAATCGACAATTTCATAAAATCACAAGTCGGTAAAGAGTTATGGCCACAAGGGCGCACAAATGACAGTTTTTAGTGGTTTCCTATTTACGTCTACGTTGCACAAATTTTACAGTAGACTAAATTTACATAGTAAATTCAGTAAAAATAATTTTATGAAAGTTTATCATGTCAGATTTTCAAAACTTCAAACGGCTCATAATTCCGAGTTTGGGATCTCCCGTAATCTCAAAAACACCAAAATGCGTCTGATTTCGGATAACTGACACTTTTAGGATTTTCTAGAAAAATAGTTTCATAAATTATTAAAATAAATTATATAATCAGAAAACTAACCTTGATATAGTTCTAACAAAAACAATGGAGCGCGTTTGGAGTCCGGAGCTAGGAGATATCGTCTTTTTAATTCGTCATAACTAGTAAAAAATGAGGCTGAATTTATGACAAATTTTGACTATTTTTGGACGAAAAGAGAAGAATTTGGGGAAGAAAAAATATGAAGGATGAGGTATTTATAATGGTGGACACTACTTAATTAAATACGACTAGGATTGGTTAATTTGGATAGAATTATAATAAATTTAAATAAGGATAGGATATGCATGAAGTTGCTTTCCTAGTAGGTTCAGGATTTGAATTAATTTAAAATAGAGTTTGAATTTATCACAAAAATTTATAATCTTAAATATAATTAAAGATAATACAAATAATTTATAAAATCTTATTAATATCTATTAACACTAAATTAGCATCTATCTAATATTAAGACTATATATATCCAAATAAATCCTAAATAATTTTAAAAATCTAAATATATTTCTTAAAAATCTAAATAAATTACAGAAAAATATAAATAAATTCTAACCTAAAATAAATATTTGGTAGAAATAATATGCAAATATGGACTCATAGTAAATCATGGAAGTCCTAGAAATTTAGGTTCCCTATGTTTTAATTACCTAAAAATTATAGAAAAATCTCCAAAAATCTAAAATAGCCTAAAAATGATTCTAAATAAATATTTACATAAGTAAATATACTAAGAAATTTATTTTCTAATTAACTAAGAGAATACTCTAAAGTAATTCAATATTTAAAATAATCTATAATAAATATTATAATATAAAATATACACAAAATACCTATTTTGGGTGAGGGGGTTTACACAAGGAAAGTCGTATCATGACAATCAAAGCTTGAAAAATGCATCACTCTATCTACCATAGAAGCTGAATATATTACGGCTACAGAAGCTAGCAAGGATCTCTTGTAGATGAAGAATTTTTTTAAAGGATTTATCTCTCAAGCAAGAGAAGTACACTCTATATTGTGACAGTCAGAGCGCCATTGACTTGAGTAAAAATGATATCACTCAAAGAAAAAGCACATCGATATACGCCATCAATGGATCTGAGATGCTTTGGATAATCGTCTTATGTACATTAAGAAGATCGATACAAGCAAAAGTTCATCTGATATGATGATGAAGCCTCTACCAAAAGAGAAGCATGACTTCTGCCGAAGGATGTCAGGTATGACTACTGTTTGAAAACTTTCTCCTTATGAGGATGAAGGAAGAGATTGATGGGAATAGGGTCCATCCCAATGATGAATCAATATGGATTTGATCCTTGGAAATCGGCCACCTATGGTTGGGTTCGCCCAAGTACTTAGCCAATTTTCTGGATGGAGTTTCTGTGACAAGCTTTAGTTTTGAGAGGCTATTTTGGAACTGTTACAGTCATTATTTGTATCGGTCTTTAATATAAAAGTTATAGAGAAAAGTTTTTCTTTAATCTAGGCTTTGAATCAGGGCATTTGGACGAGTATTGAAGAAGTTATGACTATCTGAAGTGGCCTACCTGTTCATACTCTGCATGCATTCAGCTTGCATGCAACATTGATGCATTGTCTTTCTCCATGCATTGGGAGATGGAAAGATTGATCTTGGGAGATGGAAGGGATGCCCTTTGGACTTATCCATCCATAGAAAGTGGTGTACCTAAGAGGAATATCCTCCCTATAAATTATAATGAGATGATAAAGGATGAACAACACACAATAGCTTTTGTAATCCTCACACTTGATGTAATCCACCTCAAGTGAGTTTATGAGATAAAGTGATCCTCAAGTAAAGTTTTATCATCTTGAGAAAAGAATCCTTTTTAATCTTTCATTTGATTATAGTAATAATGACAAAGAAAGGCGGGCGAAGAACGTAGGCTCTTATTAAGCTGAACCTCGGTAAATCGTGTGTGTGTGATTTCTCTTATTTTCTCTTTGCTTCTATCTTTATTTTATTCTCATATCATCACAAAGACGAAAAAGGTCTTATTTTTTCCAACAATGTCTAGGTGTGTGTGGGTGAGTGAGATTAAGCCTGCAAAAGGTTGTCGTTTATGTAGTCGATGGCATGTGTAGGCTCGTCACATTAGTAATGGATCATTTAGGATTTTGTGTCTGAATGCATGCGTAGGCCCGTCACTTGTCTGGCCGACGAATCATGTAAGGTTATTGTGTGTTTGAGAAGCGACATTGCTTGTTCTTGCCTAAGTATTAAGTGACAGCTAAGTAAAAAGAAAGGAAAGATTAATGTCGTTCTTCTTTTGTTATTGTTGTGTTGGAAAGAAGGAATTGTATGAAGAATTGGCTCATAGAAGAGACATGGGTGAATTATAAATCACAATGTCATGTTCCAGTCCCAAAATTGGGAGTAGCATGTGGCAATGGCCAACTACGTATAAAGTGGACTATAACCCAACTCGAATATCTATACGTTTGTCTAGAATCAGATCAATTACCAATAAGTCTATATCATAATGTCTATATCTCAATCCACAAAATAGAAATATCAAGAGTGAACCCAATACACTAAAGTTGATCAGACGATAATGCACCGATTCTAAATAGATAAATTCATTATAGTGGATCCCCAATAATATATATGCCACGAACAAGCTCAAGAAAAGAATAAGCTTGCAAATACTAAACAATATCATCATCATGAATAATATAGGACTAAAAATACAGAAGAACATGATGAAGGTGTTTACTAATAAATCTGAAATCCTGTAGAAGCAATCACCAACTATGCAACTAGGAGCTCAGCAAATACCTGAAAAGATAACCAGGACCTTAGAGGGACGTAACAAGATACATAATATACATACAAAGTATAATATAGTATAAAAACTATATAAACAAGTCATAAGCATAAAATGTAGGCTACGACATAATCTATACGACTGTCATACACAAATGAGAAATAACTAATTACACATGAACTATAAAATACGACAGAGCACAAATATCATATCTCACAGATAAAACCACGGCTAAAAAAATACACATGACCATAGAGGCCTCAAGGTGATCAAATAACCCGATCTTGGAGGCCACAAGGTTCAAAAGCAGGTAACCCGACCTTAGAGACCACAATGTTACAAAAACGAAATAGAAGAAATAGTAGTTCACATGTTTATAATCGTTCTTCCCCTCCCACGGTTCTAAATACTACAAGTAAGATAAGGAAAACAAGGTTTGTGCAAGTAATCAACAGGTACCTTTGTAACGACATGTCTGAACAACAAGTCTAATACATATATGTATAAGTATGGGATCGCTACAACACTAAGAACAACTAATCATAATATGGAACTAAAAGAAAACATCTAGCATGACCAAGTAATACTAAACATAAATTTACAAAACTCTAACATATCCATAAAGAATAATATAAGGAGGAGAAATAAACCATTATATAAATGTATAGCTTGACAAGGTATACTTGCCTGGAGTTCGTTCAAGCTTGCTGAGTTGAACCATAATCCATTAGAAATTTGTCTAGCCTAAATAACAAACAACCACATATCACTGAATATATATATATATATATATATATATATATATATATATATATATATATATATATATATATATATATATATATAATGTAAAACCCCTCGATTAATTCTATAGATAGTCAGGTTTGGATCTGGAAAATTTTTGGATTTAGCAGCAGATGTTGAGAGTAGAGTTGAGTGTTTGTTATTTTAATTTATTTAATAAAAATCCTTGGCGAGCCCTATCATTGCTAAATTATTCGGAGCCCAATATCAGCCCATAAATTCTATCGGATCATTGTACTTCTGACTTGACTCGCCAAATTAGGCACTGGACTTTTCCGCCACTCAAAATCATTTTCCTTGTGCTCTAAATTAATTGCCCAATTTTCTGTAACCGAAATCCCATAATTAAATTTCGTGTCGGACACCTGTGTCGTTACCCTCAGTTTTGAGATAGAACTTAACCCGTTGAGCCGGACCAACTAAAGGGTCCAAGACTGACTCCAAGCCCCCACCAATTTTAGCCTTTGAGTCATTTTCGAATTTCGACCCCAAGTGCCCCATTTAATTTAAAATCGTGGGACACTTTATTTCTATTTTAATCAAGGATACAGACTTTGCCTAATCCTAATTTAATCCTTAATTAATCCCGATGGCCATAAAATTAAACCCGTGCCAAACCCCCAACACCCCTACACCTTACAAATCATCACCCGTGATTTTCTCCATAATTTTAGCATCATTTTATGTGTGCGTGCAATTTTCCGAATTTAAGGGGCTAAATTACAATTTATTAATTTATGTGTCCTTACCATATTGGACATGACCATATGGAGAGCCCCCACTCCATTCCTCATTAAGAAATGATCTTTACTTAGGTGAAATCCTAGCCCTCTATTTTAAATGAACTAATCTACACTCTCCATTCCTCATGAATGAATAATTTTCCCTCATGACAAATCCTAGCCACTCATTCAATTTTGGAAGCATCCTCACCACTCAAGCTACATCACCCTTCCTATAAAACCATCACCTCACCCACCCTCACAAATTCCAACCGGCCCTAATCCCAAGGGGAAACAAAAAAAAAGAAAACCACTCTCTCTCCTCCCTCTTCCTAATACTACCAGCCAAAACTTTTCTCTTCTTCTCCATTTTTCCTTCTTCTTCATCTCTTCTTCCTCCTTACTTCTAGAAGAGGAGACCCGACCGGCCGACCGACTGACTCGGCTCGGGCCAGTCGAGACACCGAGCGGCTTCGGACCAGCAGTACCCGACAGCGCCGATAGCAACGCCCGCGCAGCTTCGGACCAGCAGTACCCGGCGGCGCCGACATCAACGCCTACGTGGCTCCGAACAGCAGTACCCGGCGGCTCCGGCAGTGCACCCCCGCACAGCTCTGGCTGCAGCTCCTAACGACAGCCCCCCAAAGAACTCCGACCGTCCACTGTGCAGAGCACCCGCCGCCCCGTACAGTGCAGCCATCCCCGCCGGACTCAGCAGCTGATACTCCGCCGACCGACCGGACAGTGCAGACCCCTACCCCGCTCCGGCAGAGCACCCCTCAACCTCCAGCAGTTCTTCCCCGCGGCCTCCATTGCTCCACCCCGAGCCGGCCCCGAGCAGCTCCTCCGCGAGCTCCGGCGGTCGAGTCTTCTCCACCACGAGCCTACACCACTACTCCGGCAGACCGCTGAACGTTCCGGCCACCCTCTCGATCACTGCCACCACCCTCCATCGTCCACTTCATTCCGGTGTGACCGTCCTCCTCGTGGCTTCCCGCTGTCCGTTCCGGCCAGCAACCTCCTCGTCGAGGTATCGACTTCTTCCCCTCTCTATATTTTATATATTGTATTATGATTTTAAGTTAAAGTTTATTATTGTATAAATTGTTTTGTGTATGTTAGTTTAGTGTTTATGATTGGAGTAGTTTATTTGCATGGGAGTTTTAGGATTTTATAGGTTTAAGTTTAGGGTTGATGATAACTAAATGTTAAGAATATGATACATGGATGGTGAAATACTAAATCAATTATTTAAGGTTTAGAAATGATTTGATTAAGGACATGGTATATATATACATGATGAATGGAAATTAATGGATATACATGAGTTAGGGTGGAAAATGCAAGATTTATATACAAGGCATTCGAATATATCATGATATTGGGATACCGTGAGATGTTAGGGCATTAAAATTTATATCTGCGCTATTGTTTAATATTGTTGAGCAAATTAAATTGTTGCAAATTAATACGATGATCTGTCATCGAGGGACAGGTGATTCATTATGAATTAGTAATGATAATATGGGACGAAAAGTTTAATAATTATAAATTATGTAATTGAGGACAATAGTAAATGTACTAACGTCTGGGAACACTGAGGAGAAACTGAGGATTTGATCAGGGGTAGATTAACTTAATATCGTGAAGAATATAGTAGACTAATGAATAATAGTAGAATTGATCGAGGAGTAGTTTTAATATGAGTGATAGCTGGTGATAAATGATTGGGGACTGGGTCTGATGATATTATACAGGTGATTGATTTTGAGATAGGTATTATTCGGATCAAGGATTAGAGATTGAGGACTGTAAAATTAGCAGTTAACTATTTGAGTTTGAGACTGAGTTTAGGTGTAGATGTGTGTCGCACCCCTGCTTGACTTAGAATAGATTATTAATTTTGGGTTGTATCTATCTCTAGGTACTGCGGGACACATCTAGGACTTGTGTCTGACTTAGTATCCAGTGGACCCACCTAAAGTTGTGGAGTTATTGGTATGACTCCCCAGGCCTTGACACATTTCTTACACGTGTTGTGAGTCTCATGTAGGGCACGGACTTGCGTATGTGGTTGGCCACCTGTACGTGTAGGCGTGCAACGGATAGGGAATAACTGCTATTAGCGATTCATGATAGAAGACTTAGCAGTTATTAGTAGTCGGAGCATAGAATATTGTGGTACGAAGGTCCAATCCTTGTCCTTGTTTGGTTGTAAGGTTGGACTATTGTTCTAACGATAGACTATGAGCCAGAGCTACGACGCCTCAGCGTAGTAGCTAAGGCGTGTTGTGATACGACATGCATAGATCATTGGGCGGGAAGGACAACTGATAAACGTATGGGATACACACATCGGACTCCGTGGTATCCAGAGGAGCTACAGACCCGATGACTTCCTATATTCAGATACCGCGCTCTTCGGAGTGTTACGGACGTATATACATTACAGATACCACGTCCCTTAGAGTATTGGACGTTATACATAAACAGATACCTCATTCTTCGGAATGATGGACGTTGCAGATACCACACTCTAGAGGACGTTGGACGTTATGCCTACACCTACCTATACGTTCCGAGGTTGTCCTTACATTGCATTCACTTAGATGGTTAGCACACTCTTTTATTTTATTCAGTACTATATTTGGCATGCATTTTGTATCTTGTTACGTCCCTCTGAAGACCTGGTTCCCTTCCAGGTTGTTTGTGCAGTTGCAGGATACTTGATCTGATAGAGTGTGGACGTCATTACAGGTATATTTACATTTCCAGCTATTTCAGTCTTGTATTACTTTCTATTTTATTCTGCTTATATAGCCTAGTGTTTATAGACCTATATTGTTCTTCTGGTCTATTCGAACGGATGTATTATTGGGCTGTAGACTGATGATGTATATCGTTCCTTCTTGAGATTACTTATCCTGGATTGAGATCTAGATTTAGTTGTTGTATATTAGAAATAGATTATTACTTGGATCACTTGACCAAGGACAGCGTAAGTGCACTTCGTCGGGTCCATTAAATTGAAAAGCCCTACGAAGTCGTACTAGCTGGCCATTGCCACGTGTTTGGTCCCATGGATTTTGGGATTGGGGCGTGACATGGTTTTAGTGGTGGCCCATGCAGGTCAGAGCACATCGTTTCGGTTACGTTACTGTACCGAACGAGCCTGCAACTTTGGATTAATGTGAATAAGATCTCAATCCATAACCGATTTTAAAACTCCTCTTGTATGTGATTATCGCCCTTGGACTTCCAATTTGTATTCGTTCAATTTTCGTCAATATCGTTATCATTGCTTCTCATCCCCTATTATTCGGAAGACGAACGCTTGCGCCTGATGGGTTCCTCCAGAAGAAGATCGTAGTTCAGACGGTAGAAGACGTGATTTGTACAATAATCTCTGAGAAGATTGTTACCCTCAGTAGGGTAGGCTGATAGGTTCTTTTGGATTCTAGAATTAGTATGAAAGGATAGCAAGAAGATTGGAGCTAGTAGTACCCTATTCGTACTCGAGATAGTAGTGATCTTGGAAGTACAAGGAGCTGGAAAGATTATTGATCAAGACCTAGAATAATCTAAGGAAATACATAGCCCGATGTTGGAAACTAGTGGTTGTATATGATAGAAATATCAGGAATAATATTATGGACTAGAGAAGATAAAATTTCAGGCTCTCACTTGGAAGATAATGATCTGATTTCAGGAATTCTAATATGTGCTTGAGTGATACCATTATTGTGCTATGTGACTTGGAGAGATAAATAACGAAAAGAAGAAATGTGAGGAATAAAATTTTAGAGAAAATTTGAAGAGAAGAGAAATTATACTTTAGACAGGGAAGAACTTTTCTTTCAGAGGATTTGTGTGGTAAACAGAACAGAGAATTTATTTTGAGGTTAAGTCTGGACGATGACACCGTCCTAGCATGATTTGATTGAGCCAATACCACGTGATACTAGATTGTTGACGTGATTACGTTATTTATGGCCACCAGATTACCCTGAGTTTGAGTTACTTCAGGGAGCCTGGGAGCAGGGTGCCCATCTACCTTAGGAGTATACAATGCATGAGGTGAACCAGTGTACCACCATATTATATCAGGGTTCGAGGATGTGTTTCTAGGAAATCTTTTAGGCCTACCACCTGATAGAGAGATAGAATTTGCTATAGAGTTGACTCCAAGAATGGAGCCAATTATTTTCCCGTCTTCAGACTAGCACCGAAAGAGTTGGTTGAGTTGAAGGTCCATAGTAGAGGATCACTTAGACAAGAGTTTCGGTCGGGCTAGTGTTTCTCCATGGGGGGATACCCATCTTAATTATGCCAAAAAAAGACAGAACGGTACAGTTGAATCAGCTAAGTGGCACATATGTACTCTCAAAGATCGATCTCAGATCAAGCTATCATCAGATCAAGGTACGGAGAGAGGATATTCCAAAGACGGCTTATCGGACGAAGTATAGACAATGTGAGTTTCTAGTCATGATTGTTCTAACCAACGTACCTGCTGTATTTATGTGTTTGATGAACAATGTCTTCCACCAGTACTTGGATAAGTTTGTGGTGGTATTTATAGACTACATCTTGATATAGTCCAAGAGCCAGGAGGAGCCTGAGAGGCATCTCAGAATCGTATTGGAGACGCTGAGACATAAAAGGTTGTACGCCAAACTCAGTAAATGTGAGTTCTGCTTAGATAGAGTACCATTTCTGGGACACATAATCACCGGAGATGGACTATCAGTTGACCCGGAGAAGATAGTTGCAGTCGAGACGTGGCCTACCCCTACATCAGTTACGGAGGTTAGGAGTTTCCTCGGACTTGCCGGATATTATCGGAGGTTCGTGGAAAACTTCACGAGGATAGCTGCGCCTATGACGCAACTGACGCGTAAAGGCGAGGAATTTATCTGGACCAATGAGTGTCAGGCGACTTTCGATGAGCTAAAGAAGCATCTGACATCAGCACCGATTTTGACACTACCTTCAGGATCAGGAGGATTTGTAGTGAATAGTGATACGTCTGAGAGCAGATTGGGATGTATACTGATGCAACACGGCAAGGTGATAGCCTACGCATCGAGACAACTGAGAGTTCATGAGAAGAACTACCCGACGCACGACTTGGAGCTAGCTGCAGTGATATTTGCACTAAAGCTATGGAGACATTACCTTTATAGTGAGCGTGTTGAGATTTACACAGATCATAAAAGCCTGAAGTATGTCTACACGCAGAAGGAGCTCAACATAAAGCAGAGATGCTGGCTAAAGTTGATGACAGATTATGATATTAAGTTGCAATACCACCCTGGCAAGGCAAATGTCGTAGCAGATGCCTTAAGCAGGAAGCCCATGGCATACTTTTTGATGACACAGCGGTAATTGCTAGAGGATCTCCAGGAGCTTGGGATAGAGATCGTATTGCCAGGCATGGATGGACAGATGGCCAGCCTCGAGGTTCAGTCTACCCTGATTGAGAGGATCAGGGCAGCCCTGCCAACAGATGCGAGATTTTGACGTCTACGAGAGAGGACAGAGGCCGGCATGCAGACGGGACTCAGGATTCACGAAGACAAAATATTGAGGTGTGGAGATCGCCTATACGATCTGAGAGGCGAGCTACACCAAGAGTTGATGACCGAGACTCATTGCTCGATTTAATCTATTCATCCCGGGGGTACGAAGATGTACCGAGACTTAAGGCAACATTACTGATAGCATGGGATGAAGGGAGAGATTGAGAGATTCGTGGCAAGATGCTTGGTATGTCAGCAAGAAAAGGCTGAATAACAGAGAACTGCAGGACTAATGCAGCTGCTTCCCAATTTTTGAGTGGAAGTGGGAACACATTAACATGGACATCGTCATAGGATTCCCGCGGAGCCCTAGCGGGAAGGATGCAATTTGGGTTGACGTAGACAGACTCACCAAGTCTGCCCATTTCTTGCCCTTCAGAGTAGGGCAATCCACAAAGATACTAGCTGATATGTATATGAGACAGATAGTACGACTACATGGAGTGCCTGGCAGCATCGTATCGGCTCGTGATTCCAGATTCACGTCGTATTCTTGGCGGGGTATGCAGAAGAGCCTAGGAACTTGCCTCAAGTTCAGCACTGCATATCATCCGCAGACTGATGGTCAGTCAGAACGCACGATACAGATATTAGAGGATATGTTGAGAGCATGCATGATTGATTTTGGAGGATCTTGGGAGGACCACCTACACTTGGTGGAATCCTCTTACAATAACAGCTACCAGGCTAACATACAGATGGCACCTTAAGAGGCACTATACGATAGGAAATGTAGGTCACCAGTTTGTTGGAGTGACGTGGGAGAGCGTCAGATACTTGGTCCAGAATTGGTGACACATACAATAAAGAAGGTCAAGAAGATTCAGAGCCACCTGCGTGCAATACGGGACAGACGGAAACACTGGGCAGATGCGCCCCGCAGGCCATTGGAGTTCAAGGAGGGTGACCATGTATTTTTGAGGATATCGCCTACTCATGGTACCATCAGATTCGGAGGCAGAGGCAAGCTGAGTCAGAGGTACATCGGACCTTTTGATATTTTGGAATGAGTTGGCAAAGTGGCTTACCGTCTTGCATTACCTCCATCATTAGAGGTAGTACATGACGTATTTCACGTATCGCAGCTGAGAAGATATGTCGCAGACCCTAGCCACATGCTTGATCATTCGGAGATTACAGTCGGGCCCAGTCTGTCTTATATAGAGCAGCCAGTTGAGATTCTCGATCACAGCAAGAAGACTTTGAGAGGACAGACTATTCGACTGGTCAGAGTTGCCTGGAAACACCATTCACCAGACGAGTCTACTTGCGAGCGCGAGGATTCTATTCGGCAGCGGTTCTTGTACTTATTTGAGGAGCAAGGTATGAATTTACGTACGGCATTTGAGTACTAGTTGTTTTAAAATTCGCTTAGCTATTATCGTGCTTTACTTTTAATTTCGAGGACGAAATTTTTCTAAGTAGGGAAGAATGTAAAACCCCTCGATTAATTCTATAGATAGTCAGGTTTGGATCTGGAAATTTTTTGGATTTAGCAGCAGATGTTGAGAGTAGAGTTGAGTGTTTGTTATTTTAATTTATTTAATAAAAATCCTTGGCGCGCCCTATCATTGCTAAATTATTCGGAGCCCAATATCAGCCCATAAATTCCATCGGATCATTGTACTTCTTACTTGACTCGCCAAATTAGGCACTGGACTTTTCCGCCACTCAAAATCATTTTCCTTGTGCTCTAAATTAATTGCACAATTTTCTGTAACCAAAATCCCATAATTAAATTTTGTGTCGGACACCTGTGTCGTTACCCTCAGTTTTGAGATACCAACTTAACCCGTTGAGCCGGACCAACTAAAGGGTCCAAGACTGACTCCAAGCCCCCACCAATTTTGTCCTTTGAGTCATTTTCGAATTTTGACCCCAAGTGCCCCATTTAATTTAAAATCGCGGGACACTTTATTTCTATTTTAATCAAGGATACCGACTTTGCCTAATCCTAATTTAATCCTTAATTAATCCCGATGGCCATAAAATTAAACCCGTGCCAAACCCCCAACACCCCCACACCTTGCAAATCATCACCCGCGATTTTCTCCACAATTTTAGCGTCATTTTATGTGTTCGTGCAATTTCCTGAATTTAAGGGGCTAAATTGCAATTTATTAATTTATGTGTCCTTACCCTATTGGACATGACCATATAGAGAGCCCCCACTCCATTCCTCATTAAGAAATGATCTTTACTTATGTAAAATCCTAGCCCTCTATTTTAAATGAACTAATCTACACCCTCCATTCCTCATGAATGAATAATTTTCCCTCATGACAAATCCTAGCCACTCATTCAATTTTGGAAGCATCCTAACCACTCAAGCTACATCATCCTTCCTATAAAACCATCACCTCACCCACCCTCACAAATTCCAACCGGCCCTAATCCCAAGGGGAAACAAAAAAAGAAAATCACTCTCTCTCCTCCCTCTTCCTAATACTACCAGCCAAAACTTTTCTCTTCTTCTCCATTTTTCCTTCTTCTTCATCTCTTCTTCCTCCTTACTTCTAGAAGAGGAGACCCGACCGGCCGGCCGACTGACTCGGCTCCGGCCAGTCGAGACACCGCGCGGCTTCGGACCAGCAGTACCCGACGGTGCCGACAGCAACGCCCGCGCAGCTTCGGACCAGCAGTACCCCGCGACGCCGACATCAACGCCCACGTGGCTCCGAACAGCAGTACCCGGCGGCTCCGGCAGTGCACCCCCGCACAGCTCCTGCTGCAGCTCCCACCGACAGCCCCCCAAAGAACTCCGACCGTCCACTGTGCAGAGCACCCGCCGCCCCGTACAGTGCAGCCATCCCCGCCGGACTCAGCAGCTGATACTCCACCGACCGACCGGACAGTGCAGACCCCTACCCCGCTCCGGCCGAGCACCCCTCGACCTCCAGCAGTTCTTCCCCGCGGCCTCCACTGCTCCACCCCGAGCCGGCCCCGAGCGGCTCCTCCGCGAGCTCCGGCGGTCGAGTCTTCTCCACCACGAGCCTACACCACTACTCCGGCAGACCGCTGAACGTTCCGGCCACCCTCTCGATCACTGCCACCACCCTCCATCGTTCACTTCATTCCGGCGTGACCGTCCTCCTCGTGGCTTCCCGCTGTCCATTCCGGCCAGCAACCTCCTCGTTGAGGTATCGACTTCTTCCCCTCTCTATATTTTATATATTGTATTATGATTTTAAGTTAAAGTTTATTATTGTATAAATTGTTTTGTGTATGTTGGTTTAGTGTTTATGATTGGAGTAGTTTATTTGCATGGGAGTTTTAGGATTTTATAGGTTTAAGTTTAGGGTTGATGATAACTAAATGTTAAGAATATGATACATGGATGGTGAAATACTAAATCAATTATTTAAGGTTTAGAAATGATTTGATTAAGGACATGGTATATATATACATGATGAATGGAAATTAATGGATATACATGAGTTAGGGTGGAAAATGCAAGATTTATATACAAGGCATTCGAATATATCATGATATTGGGATACCGTGAGATGTTAGGGCATTAAAATTTATATCTGCGCTATTGTTTAATATTGTTGAGCAAATTAAATTGTTGCGAATTAATACGATGATCTGTCATCGAGGGACAGGTGATTCATTGTGAATTAGTAATGATAATATGGGACAAAAAGTTTACTAATTATAAATTATGTAATTGAGGACAACAGTAAATGTACATGTTAACGTCTGGGAACACTGAGGAGAAACTGAGGATTTGATCAGGGGTAGATTAACTTAATATCGTGAAGAATATAGTAGACTAATGAATAATAGTAGAATTGATCGAGTAGTAGTTTTAAGATGAGTGATAGCTGATGATAAATGATTAGGGACTGGGTCTGATGATATTGTAAAGGTGATTGATTTTGAGATAGGTATTATTCGGATCAAGGATTAGAGATTGAGGACTTTAAAATTAGCAGTTAACTATTTGAGTTTGAGACTGAGTTTAGGTGTAGATGTGTGTCGTACCCCTGCTTGACTTAGAATAGATTATTGATTTTGGGTTGTATCTATCTCTAGGTACTGCGGGACCTGAGGACTTGGACGCGGTACTAGATCCCCGTCATCAGCAGCCTCGTGCAGGCAAGTATACCTTGCCTTGTTGTACTGTTTAAATTCAATATTATAGTTGCATATTTATTTAATTAAATATTTTATAACTATGCGCGTCCGAGAAGACTCGGGTGCAGTCAACGAAAAGGTTGACGTTAGGACTTGTGTCTGACTTAGTGTCCAGTGGACCCACCTAAAGTTGTAGAGTTATTGGTATGACTCCCCAGGCCTTGACACATTTCTTATACGTGTTGTGAGTCTCATGTAGGGCACGGACTTGCGTATGTGGTTAGCCACCTATACGTGTAGGCGTGCAACGGATAGGGAATAACTGCTATTAGCGATGCATGATAGAAGACTTAGCAGTTGTTAGTAGTCGGAGCATAGAATATTATGGTACGAAGGTCCAATCCTTGTCCTTGTTTGGTTGTAAGGTTGGACTATTGTTCTAACGATAGACTATGAGCCAGAGCTACGACGCCTCGGCGTAGTAGCTAAGGCGTGTTGTGATACGACATGCATAGATCATTGGGCGGGGAGGATAACTGATAAACGTATGGGATACACACATCGGACTCCGTGGTATCCAGAGGAGCCACAGACCCGATGACTTCCTATATTCAGACACCGCGCTCTTCGGAGTGTTACGGACGTATATACATTGCAGATACCACGTCCCTTAGAGTGTTGGATGTTATACATATACAGATACCTCATTCTTCGGAATGATGGACGTTGCAGATACCACACTCTAGAGGACGTTGGACGTTATGCCTACACCTACCTATACGTTCCGAGGTTGTCCTTACATTGTATTCACTTAGATGGTTAGCACACTCCTTTATTTTATTCAGTACTATATCTAGCATGCATTTTGTATCTTGTTACGTCCCTCTGAGGACCTGGTTCCCTTTCAGGTTGTTTGTGCAGTTGTAGGATACTTGATCTGATAGAGTGTGGACGTCATTGCAGGTATATTTATATTTCCAGCTATTTCAGTCTTGTATTACTTTCCATTTTATTCTGCTTATATAGCCTAGTGTTTATAGACCTATATTGTTCTTCTGGTCTATTCGAACGGATGTATTATTGGGCTGCAGACTGATGATGCGTATCGTTCCTTCTTGAGATTACTTATCCTGGATTGAGATCTAGATTTAGTTGTTGTATATTAGAAATAGATTATTACTTGGATCACTTGACCAGGGACAGCGTAAGTGCACTTCGTCGGGTCCATTAAATTGGAAAGCCCTACGAAGTCGTACTAGCTGGCCATTGCCACGTGTCTGGTCCCATAGATTTTGGGATTGGGGCGTGACATATATATATATATATATATATATATATATATATATATATATATATATATATATATATATATATACTTCAAACTAGGAAAATACGATCGGTCTAAGTCACCTTTTTCAAGTTTTTGAACTTATTTCTTGCTTTTTGTAACTAGTTTTTGGCTTTCAAAAATTCATAAGAACTATCAAATTAGTTGTTAAAATTATAAAATCTAGAGTTATGATATTCTATATCCCCATGATATACCCAAAATTTCTCAGCACCGAATTATCATAAAATATGGGTTTTATATTTTCCTATGAATTTATTCGATGAAACAAGACATCATGTCAGGGAAGAATGATTTCTCCCAAACCGCTGATCTGGTAGTAATAAAGTTTTGGTTGCAAACTAGCAATATATTCATGAAAGTTATACTAAAATTTTATACAAAAATACAAATCCAATTAGGAGTTATGATCTTTCAAAGTCGAGTAAATTCTGAATAGATCAAAACAAGGAAGGCTATCTTACGAGAATCATAAGTAATTGTAAAAAATATTATTATTCTACTTTCATATTCTAGTAAACCTAGGTATTAAATTAACCACATAATTTATTTTATTGCAAAATAATGAATAATTTAGGGGTTATTACAAAATTATGATGGACATACACTACTGAAACACATATTTTTGCATGAACTATTTTAGGAGTCAAACGAAGTTCATTTTGGGATTAAGATATATGTTATGGAAAGCTAATAAGGAGTATAATATACTTGTAATTTTCTAGCAAGAAATTCAATATTTTGATTCTTGAAAATTATCTCTAGTGTTGATTTTATCCTATGGCCACAACTGGAATCTTCCTTTCAAAAAGTAACTGACCCTAAAAAAGAAATCATAATGTTTATATATACATAAGAGGGAATCCGGGTCAAACTTGGATTTGACCCACGGGTGAGGACATATGGCCCCCATGTGACTGCAGATTTGGGTAGATTTTTTATAGTTTTTTTGCTTTATTTTATTTTATTTTATTTTATTTTATTTTATTTTATTTCTTTTTATTTTCTTTAATTAGAAACCTATTTAATAACTAGTTTTACCTTAATTAAATATAAATAATTATCAAATAAAATTTAAAATTATGAAAAAATAGACAAATTGTAAAATATTGTTCTTGGCCTACCATAAAAGTTTGGGGTTTCAAATTCCTACCCAATATTTTTCTAAAATTCCTAAAACATAAAATTAAATATTAACAAATATTTTTTGGCCTTTAAATATTCATAATAAATTCTATAAAATTCTAAAAATTATCAAACCACTTTAAATGTACTTCTAACATATTTTTATGACTTTAACCCCCCATTAGCTCATGTACCTACTGTTACACTTCTAATGTTCTAATTTATCAATTTGGAATTTTTGTTAGCGAATGCTACACGCACATTTTTAGTGTGTAATACATATGGAAGAAAATTGAGTATTAAAATCAATGTGTGATTTTAAAGGCACATTAACACCATTTTGAAAATAATAATTGACTAACAGTAGATTTGGCAACAATATGCTAGGATCTAAATTCATTAACAATGATTTTTTTTCATAACTGTTTTTCAACTTTATTATAATATTAATATTTTTACATGCAAAATGTTTCAACAAAAAAATAACTTTTACGAGATAGTAATTCTATGATAAATTTTTTATTATTTTAATATTATAACTTTTACGAACTTTCAAGATTTTTAATATAATAAAAATATTTATTCTTGCATAAATTTTTTATATTATTATATTAGAGGTGCTAGCTTGTCATCATGTGGATTAGTCATCGACTTAACCTAAGAAACTAAATTAAGTTAGTTATTAAGTCGATTTAATTAAGCCTCCAATCTATTCTACTATATAATGCCAAAACTAGGCTTCACCGTGAAAAAATTTCGTTCCAAAAATACCCTTCATTAAAAACAATAATTAAATACGTATTAAATGTATGTATGCATGCATGAGGCAACTTGAAAAATGATAGTTAATAAAACAAAGATATGCATGCATGCAAAGTAGGTAGTTTGGAGAATAAAACAAAAGTTAATAAAGCATGCATGCAAAGTAGGCACATGAACCCAACAGATAAGAGAAACATTTTATATTTTCGTCATTTAATTTCTTCCAACTTTCGTGCTCCTACCTATTATATTTCCACCTATAATAAAATTAAGAAATTGTCGGTTGCTCTTTTAATAAACTATTTTTTTTCAAGTAATATAAAATACGTGCAACGCACGTGCGTATATACTAGTTATATTTAACTAGTAAATTACTAATTGAACCCTTACCAACTTAACTTAGCTTCCTTGGGAAGCCAAGCCAAGACTGACCACCTCTTCCCCTTCTCCTCTCTTATTTTCAATTCTTTTATCTTTTTTTTGATTTCTTTTAGTTATTTAATAAATTATCAATATAATATTTTATATATAAACCTTTTTTTTTTTCTTCATCTTCACCTTCCTTCTTCCTACTCATACTCAAACCCAACAGCCCCCTCCTCTCTCTTGAACCCAAAAACACCACCCCACCATCTCATCTTTTCTCCTTTATTTGCTAAACTCAAGACAGGTCCTCTTATATATATATATATATCAAACACCTGGTTTTTTTAGTTTATTATTTCTTATATTTCTTGATTTTTCTTTCATACTTTTTAAGGAGTTCTTATGTTAGTATGTTATATATATGATATTTATAGCATGGATTTAGGAAGTATAAGTGAAGTTGACACACCTATATCAAGGTGAAATACTTATATAATTAATAGGACACGATGTATATGACTTGTTTAATTATCTTGTATATGTAAAAATATACATATACCATAGTCGAATTTTTTATGTGCTATGTTTATATATACATAGATGCTATCTTAAATGTGTGTCTCTCTGCATTTATTACATAGGAACATGTGTTAAGAAAGTAACGAAATTACGTAACGTAACAAAATTATGTAAAGTTATAATTTTATGTAAATAATTCTTAAGTATTCAAATTTAATTTTATAACCTATGTTAGGTTTCATGTTGTTAACCCCCTCCCAGGAGTTTGGACAGAACTAATACTTATATGTTATTACTTTTTTTTTAGTTGTGTTGTTCTAGTTGTTATACATACTTATAAGAAACTTTAGGCTAGTTACGTAATTTTATTTATCTTTTCTAAATATTTAGGTTAATGACTTAATATACTAAATTAGTAAAAAAAAATCAACACATTCATATATATATATATATATATATATATATATATATATATATATATATATATATATATATATATAATGTTTTAAAAGTCATATATATATATAGAAAATATTTTTATGTTAGGTTAAGCCCGTAATATTAATAACTTTTGGTTTGGTCCTCTAACCTCATCAGCCCCTAACATTTCTTACTATCTTGACAAGCCAACATTTTCTTGACAAACCAACATTTTCCTACTAAAACTTTTTCCTTATGCATAGAAAAATCTATTTACATCTATTACTATTTAGTTTTTCTTTTGTGATTTTTTAGGCCCAAGAATCTATTCCCAGCCCAAAACCCTTCAGCCAGTTATTCACTCATTACCATTTAATTACAGTTAAATTATTTCAAGTCCATCTCTACTCTTGCTATGAGGCTTCAAAATGGCTCAAAAGTGAACCATTTAAGCTTTTGTAAATACTCAACCATTTATTTAAAAAATTAATATTACGAAAACAAATTTGTTGGGAAAAAAAAAATTATTATAAATAATGTCTAGGAAATCGAACTCGACCAAGCAAGAAAATGCCTCCCACCTTAACCACATGAGCTATAAGAGGTGTTTGATTATAATTATATAATATTATATAATTAAATAATTGGATAAAATTTATTTAATTTTTAATTATGTGAGGATATACGTACAGCTTAGACGGCTAGTATTTTTCCGACTTTTTATAAAAAGTAAAAATATATCTACAATAAATTATAATTAAAATATATTTAAATATTTAAACTATTTTATATCAATATTAAAAAAATTTATTTTACGTGCAACGTACATGCATTTACTAGTCCTATTAAATCAACCAACTACTAATTGAATCATTTCGTAAAATTTTCCTTACTGTTCACTAAAGCATGACCAAAATGTATTTTCTCTCCAATTTTTACTCATAATCCCAGGCCCAACTCTCTTCTCTCTTCTATATATAAAGGAAATAGTGTAGCACAATAGAGAACCCTAGCCGAAATCTTCATTCCCTCCTTATTTTTCCCTTTTCACAGATTTTTCCCTATCCTTCGTACACCCTTCTCTTCTAAGCCACTTCACCCCTCCCCTCCGCAACCTATGTGCCATCGACCAATCTGGATATTAACACTCAACATTTGAGCACCCACGCAGCAGTACAACATCTCAATCCAACACAACAGAAGTATGACAGCGGTGGCATCAACATTTTTTATGAAGAGAGAGTGAGAGAGAACATCAACTGTAGGTTTGTGACTTCTCGTATTAGAGTATCGACATTGCATTATACTAACTGCTCTTGTTATATATGTCATATAGGTATGATATGGTATTAATGGTTATAAACAGTCCACAGATGGATTGGCCAATAATATACCTATGTTTATAAGAGTCATTAGAGTGTATATATATATATATATATATAAAAAGAGGCTTTGAGTAAGCAGGCTATAATAAACCTAGTCACATATGTAAGATCATTAATACATAGATATGACAGACCCATTAGTTATGCGTGCTAAAAGCTAAGCAATAAGTGCCATATAGTATAATGGTCATAAATCTCGTATGTATATATATAGGTGTAGCCCTTGGATCTTTGTTTATATAATTCCTTGATCATATATAAATATAGATAGCATCACATATAGGTTTAACTATATATAGTATCCCAGTGACTAAACTTGGAAGTATAATCATTGTTGCACATAAGTAATAGTCTTTTAAGTATATATATATATATATATATATATATATATATATATATATATATATATATATATATATATATATATATATATATATATATATAAGCATAAAAAGTATGCCTCCAGATACCAGAGAGATGGCACACTTTCTCACAAAACATGCTCAGCAGAGAAATGGCTCACTTTCTTATAGAGTAGAGCAGAGGAGCACTCTATAGTTATTTAACCCATTCCTCATAGGCGGGCGTACAATCTTCCTGTCTCCCCCCTTACATTTAATGCAATGAACCAGACAGCTGACAGACACAACATTCGAACAGATCAAATCATTAATGTAGAAGATCACTGACACGCAGACCCAAATTGTCGTTTAGTGGACAGACTGACCTAAACTCTATCAGAGTACGCCAGAGTGCCAAAACTCTATTAGAGTGCGCCAGTGTGCCAAAACTCTATTTAGAGTACGCCAGTGTGCTAAACTCTATAGAATTTTGCCAGTGTGCCAAAACTCTATTTAGAGTGCGCCAGTGTGCCAAATTCTATCATAGTGTGCCAGTGAGCTATCTCTACCATAGTGCGCCAGTATGGCCACTTCTTCTAAACTTTATCAAAGTACGCTAGTATGGCTACTATCTTCAGATTTTATAATAGTGTGCCCATGATCCGAACTAAAAGTGAGCGGTTAGGATTACGTGTCTTCAATGCCATGATCCTCGCAGAACATGTACATGTAGTTGCTACTACTACCCGATCTTTACTCGTACATGGAGCCATGTGTCAAGTTGACAAAAAATTGTGCACCCACTCAGCAAAATGTGGGTTCTGAATCCTCAAAAGTGCGCGCACAAAACAACAAATTTAGTGCTATTGCTCACTTTGTGCGCCTAGCTTCTAATAATTATTCCAGTATTGAATGGTAATAAATATAAGACCGGTGATGTCTCACACATGAAAATACATACACGGACAGAGAGATAAGGACAGAAGCTTTACGTGCCAGTACTCCCAAGGCTTTCTTGCTACCAAGTTCTTTAAGTGTTCGAGTGTTCTTGTATTTCTTCACCTTGTGTCGAGTGGTCCAAGGAGTAACGTGATCGACTGCAGATCAGATCTCCATAGCTATACTTTCCCATAATCATTGTACTTTAGATTCTTGTATATGATTTATTGTACTTTTGTTTTCTTTCATAGTTTGTAACACAAAAGTTTGATAAACAAAATGGCGACTCAGTTGGGGACGGCCTTCTCCTCTGATGAGAAGGTAATAGCTCAATACGACATCGTATTAGTTGGAACAACGCAGAAGACTTTGGTCATTTAATTCGACCATCAAGCTTACGAAGAGATGCACTCTGGGGGTAGTGCTAGCCCCTCAACTGCACTCAAATTGAGGAAAATCCGCAAGACTTGGATGCCCAAGCCTCGCTCCTCTTATTCAAAAGTTGTTGTGAACAAAGCGAAGAGTGTGCTGACTGCTGCCAACAAGGATTTCTTTATTATGGACTCTGTTTCTCTGTCCTTGGTCTGTAACTCGGTGGATATTTCTCTTAGCCACACCAGTGTGCTAACTAAGGGGAACAAATTGTGAAGCTCTCGCAATAACAAGTGGGGGTGAACCAACCCTTCCTTGGCAAAGGAATTTAATACATTGCCAAGGGGATTGTATATTCTCGTGCTGGAAAATCCTTGCATGTTCAGTGCAACATGAAAAGCAAACCCAGCAAGGGCTCTGCTATTCAAACTATCCTACAAGTAGGAAAAGTGTAGGCGCACTTCCTTCCTCATTCAGAAATTATAGCAAGGATGATGTTCAACAACCATGCCATTGGAAGAAAGTCTTCCCGTGCGTACAAAAGAAGTCAGCAGAGAGGACTCTCCTATACATCCATATTACGTGCACGATAGATGGGAAACTGTGTATATCTCGTTCTGAAGCTGTTGATAATGCGCGTAGTGTGCCAAACTTGTGTGCAAAATTATGCGCACAAAGACCGGGTGTGTCGGCTTCCTCTTCAACTCCTCAAAATATGCCAGAAGTGATTGCTACCCAATTCAATGCTCTTCTTTATATGCAAGGTACTCAAAACTATGTACAAAACAACATAAGCACAATCTAAAAAGACAGAATCTGCCTTCTTCTTCTTCTTCTTCTTCTTCTCTTCCTTCTTCTGACTTACGTGAGATTCTTGTACAAAAGCGTAAAGAGAGGAAACCTTTCGTGCCTGCAATGGTGCTTCCAAAAGGGCATCATTATAGTTGTCATAATATTTTAATCAACTATTGCCGTGCTAAAATAATTGAATTATATACTAAACGGTCTGTCTTCGACCGGTTGAGTTACACTTTTCCTACTATACAACGATTTGGAAAGCAAACTAACAAAAAAAATTGAAGATGAGTTATTTCTGGCTTTCTTGGAGGTAGCAAATAGACAGTGTAGACTCCAATTGCACAATACAATCCACTAGCTCTTTTGTCGTCCACAGGAAGGTTAGTGTGTATGTTATTAGTGACGAGCAGGACGCTTCCCCTTCAGAAAGTACTGAACAACGCCTCAACTCGTTGGAAGCCATATTCAAAGATACGCATACTCTGATACAGAATTGCTGCAAATACTACCACAGCAGCACCTGTGTAGGTTGCTGCATCTAATCCTGTATAGCCGTCTCCGGGTGTAACACCACCTCTGGCGAATGCAAATTCAGATGTTAGTCCCAATCAAGAGTCAGCAACTTCAACTCTTAACCCCCTCAATGTTGGGGGTAGACCTGCACCAGTGGTCTTACAAGTTCAACCAATATCTCTTCAGTCAGCTGCACCACCTCAGACGGAAGATATGCAAGAGGTTATTCATGAGTTGCGTGCTCGGTTTGATGCTATGAATAACCTGGACAAACTCCAGAAGCTTGGGATAAGACAACCATATTCTCCTTACTAGAACAATGTCGTCTTTACACCCAAGTACAAGTCCCAAGCAATGAATATATTTGAAGGAAAACATCACCTCGTCAATATATGAACTATTTTGAAATGATGACAACACATCTGCCACGAGATGATGCTCTCCTTACTAAGCTATTTGTCGGAGCTTTAGCCAGTGTAGCGTATGATTTATTTTGCAGTCTTCCTGACAATTACATATCTTTATTCGATAACCTACGGAGCTTCTTTATTTCTCGATTCTATGATGGAGGGATGGATATGACTATGGCTTCATTTATAGACATCAAGCAAAAAGAGAAAGAACATGTTCGTGAATACAAAGAGTGCTTCAGGTAAGAACCTCTGAATTTGCCCCCTAGTATTCCTAATACCGCATTTATGGACACCTGAAGGAAAAATTATTACCGGGAATAAAATTATTCATTATCACTGCTTGAAGATTGGACTTCGTTCATTATGAATGCCGACACTGCTGAGCAGAATGCAAAAGATATCAATCTGACCCTATTGGGGCTTAAGTTACCTGGAACAGAAGATAAAGGTAAGCGTCCTTTCAACAACAATATAATAGTACACTCATAATAATAAAGGAAATAAAGATCTTGCCATAAATGTGTCCAAGCAACCTACCTCTCGCCAGCACAGAAGCCTTCAGAATCTTCAAGGCCCAAGGAGGAGTACTCTTTTGATGAAAGTGATATCATCAGTATCTTCTATTGCCCGATGAAAAGTAACAAGTCGCAGTTGCCTAACATTAGACAGCCATATGAGGCTAGCAAAACAATGATCCAAAATATTATCTTTATCACCTATACGTGCACCACCCCACAAAAGCGTGCTACGATTGAAAAGGAAGATACAACAGCTGATAGACTCCAAGGTGATCACTATCCACAATGATGAGAAGACAGTCACTGTCAACTTGGTGTCTCTTCAATTTGGTGACTTCCAAGCACAGGAAGTACCATATGGTATTGTGCCGTTACCAAGAGCTACGATGGAGATTGTCAACCTTCCACCAGCTCATAATCAAGCCGAAGGACTGGTGCCTCTTATCACTCAACGAGGCAAAGTCATATGGATTCATCCTGACCTGTTACAAGATCTGGAACAAGAAGCAGCATCTTCGAGTTCTACATCTAAGAACAAAGGCCAAAAGAGCAAGTCCTTCCATATGATTTCCATAAAGAATAAATCAGACGAAGATCATGATCAAATTGGAAATAGTACTCTCCTTGAAGTTAAACTCTAGGAGCCTCTATAGACTAGCCTCGCATGACTCACCAACAGTGGTATAAGATGGGTAGTATTCTGTTATATATGGCACAATACATCTTCCATGCAAGCCTCAACAAAGATATCTGGCCTAATATCTATAAGTCCTCATCAGCTAGCTCATCGACAGTACTTAATGACGAGAAACATCAGTTTCATCATTACATGCGGCAATCTATTTGTCTTATACAGAAGATGGGATATGACATCCAGAAAGTCGAAGGTCTAAACTTTGGTAAATGATGTCGAATTCCATTACAACCCCAAAGTTGTCCTAGCAAGTCCCGTTATGGACTCGGATACGAAGATAGTAGCACACAAAATTGTTCTAATAAAGCTAAAAGAAGACGTGTAAGAAGGAAGACTAAGTCATGTCACATGGTCCATCTTTCTTTTGGACCTAAAGAAGTCATGGACAATACCAGGTCTAGGAAGGAGTATCTCAAGACTTATAACACTACAAAAATATGATAAAATAATGACATTTTTAGCGACGTCGTAATAAAATGTCGCTAATGTTAAAGACTTTAGCCACTCAAAAAAAATGTCGCTATACGTCGCTGTTTGTGATGCATATCGATGTTTAGCGACTGTACTTGATTTTTTAAAGAATAGTCTCTATAAGCTTCTTTAACTTCGCTAAACGTCGTTGATATTTTTGATTTACCGACGTTTTTATAGACATTGCTAATTTTTTTATTAGCGATATTTTTAGCGACATCGCTAACGTCGCAAATTTTTTCAATTAACGACGTTTAACGACATTCAATTTAGACGTCACTAAAAGGTTACTATAGGTTTTGAGTTCCCCCCATTCTCTCGATCTCCCCCTCTCCCTCCTGCACCCCTCGCCCCCCTCTCGCCCCGGCGATCCCGACCCCTCTCGACTCCGACGAACCCCCTCCCCCTGCTCCGGTGACCCCGACCCCTCTCGACTCCAACAACCCCCATACGTCTCCCTGTCTAGCGCCCCTCAGCCTAGACGACCCTCTCGGCCCCCTGTCCCGGCGCCCCTCGGCCCTTACGACCCCCCTCGGCCCTCCTCAACCCCGATGACCCCCCTCCTCGATCAGAGGGTCAGGTAACCCTATCCCTAACCCTATCTCCCTCTTGTTGACAAGAAACAGACACACTGACATGACACATGTACGTACACACACTGACACAATACGAATACACAAACACAGACACGATATGGACACACAAATATTGACACGAAACTAGTGTTAGGGATTGTACGAAGGTGACACAAACACATACACGATATGGACACATACATTGACATGACACGGGACATGACACAGACCCTAACCCTAATCCTATTTTTCTTTTAGTTAGCTGTTTGAGTTAATTAGACGCAGCCTTGGGTATCGACATCGTGTACAATATGATGCAGATCTCGATTCAAGAAGAGTCGTATATACAGACACGGGAATGACTCTTCAAAGCTGAGACACGACACGGTATTGGCTTCTTCTAGAACTCGTATCCAACTTGGGTTAGAACAGTATCAAACATATCCTTGACACAAAAGTTCATGTTTGAGTGGTCGTGGCACAACATTGGTATATATATCGCATAACCAAGGACACAACGTCCCCCTCGTCCCCGATAATCCCCCTCGGCTCCCCTCAACCCCGACGATACCCCTCCTCTGTCAGAGGGTCAGGTAACCTATATTTGGAGTGAGTGTCATGAGTAGAGTATGTATGTAGGGTGTACTAGTGATGTACGTGTATGTGTGTGTAATAGCAGCAGCAAGCAATAACAATAGCAGCAACAGTAACTTGCATCATGTAAAAGTGAGTGCACATTGTATACATGTGTGTGTTAGAGTGTGTTTAGTGAGTGAGTGTTAGTGAGTTAGTATAAGTTTATTGTTTAATTGTTGAATGAGGGTATGTATATTAGGATTGAGTATCTAAGGATATTTGAGTTTTGGTTTAGTATCCCAAGATACTTGAGTAGGTATCAATATACCAAGATATATGGATAATATACTAGAATAATGTTTATTCATCTTTGTAGAATTATCTAGAAATGGATTTGAATTACTACCTACGTTATCAATCGTGGATGTACAACCGTCATTCCGATGACATGTGCGGTATGCGGGATAAATTCATATAGGGGATGGAACAGTTCCTGCAGTTCGCCAAGACGTTTCCTCAGTACATAGACAACACCAAAATTAAGTATCCGTGTGTGAGATGTCACAACTTGAAATATCACTCAGAAGTGGATGTGACATATAATTTATACTCGAGAGTTTTTACGCCGAATTACTATCAGTGGACCTCACACGGAGAAATTGTGTCTTTAACATATGAGCCAGAGCCTTATCTGGATCCGTATATGGATGTCCACGACCACACTGATTATGAAGACGGGTGCTTAAACATAGTTTTTAATGCTGCCGGACATAGTTTCAATTCGGATAATCATGATGCCGCTGAGGAGGCATCGAATGCTGATGCTGTAAAGTTCTTGGAGTTACTAGAGAATGCAAGAACTCCATTATATCTTGGTTGTGAGGATCATTCACAGTTAGAGGTGGTTACAAGATTATTGATCATCAAGTTCGACTTTAACATGTCGTAAGAATGCTACAACCGACTGATATAGTTTATTATAGTGATCTTGTCGGAGGGTGCTAAGTTGCCTAAAGACTTCTACTGATCTAAGGGGATGGTGAGATCTTTATGGATGGGATACGAGAAAATTGATGCATGTCGCAACAGGTGCATGTTGTACTACAACAATGACAATGATGAAGACATTTGCAGATTCTGTGGTGCTGATCGCTATATGGCCACTGGTAGAGAAAGGTATGTCGGTGCAAGAAAACCTACCGATTTGATACACTACTTGCCTTTGACGCCGCGGTTGCAAAGGTTGTTTATGGTGAAGGAGACTGCAGAAAATATGAGTTGGCACAGGCGAAAATAGATCGAAAGAGTGTTGGATCATCCATCCGATGGAGAAGCATGAAAGAACTTTGATCGAGAGTATCCAGATTTTTCTTCGGATTCGTGTAATGTCAGATTGGGGCTATCCTCCGATGGTTTTACCCTATTCGAACTTTCGGGCTCCCAATATTCGTGTTATCCTGTGATCGTCACTCCGTACAATCTACCACCTTGGATGTGCATGAAGACTCTGTATATGTTTCTAACCGTTATTATCCCGGGTCCGAACAATCCGAAGAGGAACATCGATGTGTATATACAGCCGTTGATAGATGAGTTGAATCTGCTGTGGAAGTAGGTGCCAATACGTACGATATTTCTAGAAAGCAGAATTTATAGATGAGGGCAACACTTTTGTGGACCATCAACGACTTTTCTGCCTATAAAATATTATCAGTATGGAACACTCATAGCCGTCTCTCATGTCCGTATTGCATGGACCGCACTAAGGCTTTTCGTTTAAAATACAAAGGCAAACCGTTTTTCTTCGATTGTCATCGATATTTTCTGCCAAAGGATCATCCGTACCGGAGGAACATGAATGCTTTCCATGATGAAGTTATGGATAAGGACAATCTACCGCCAAGGTGGCCCGGATACACTATATGTGAAGTTAAATATGTAGAAGAGCCTGCTAAGGGGTACAAGTGTGACCGATTTGGTCGCACTCATAACTCGACGAAGAGGAGTGTATTATGGGATCTGCCATATTGGAGCACCAATCTGATCAGACATAACCATGATGTCATGCATATCGAGAATGATGTGTTTGAAAAGAAAAATAATATTGTAATGGAAGTAAAGGGGAAGCGAAAGCCAATCTGAAGGCCAGGTTGGATTTGGAAGAAATATGTAGACGTCCTGTATTTTATTTGATAGAGGAGGGGAATAGAAAGTTAAAGAATCCTAAGGAATTTTTTTTACTAGAGAAAGAGGAAAAAAAGAAGAATTTGTAGGTAGATTCAGGGCCTAAATTTTTTTGACATGTACGTGTCGAACTTGAGAAGATGCGTCGACCTCAAAAAGAACAAACTAACGGGTATGAAGAGCCACGATTGTCACATATTCATGGAGAGGTTAATTTTGATTATATTTTGGAAATCTTTACCCCAGGTCGTCTGGGATCCATTAACAGAGCTCAGCATATTCTTCAGAGATCTTTGTTCGACTAAGTTGCTCGCCGGTCATCTAGAAAAGCAAGAGAAGGATATTAAGGTAAAACTATGCAAGCTCGAGAAGGTGTTTTCTCCTGGATTCTTTGACTCCATAGAGAATTTGCCAATTCATCTTTCCTATGAGGCACGTGTTGGTGAGCCTATCGGTTATCAGTGGATGTACCCATTCGAGCGGCATCTGAATCACCTAAAGAGAAAGGTAAAAATAAGGCACGGGTTGAGGGTTCTATTTGTGAAGCTTATGTTCTCGAGAAGATTACATACTTTTTCTCGACGTATTTCAAACCTCATATTGCTTCTAATAAAATAAGATCTCTAAGAAACAACAACAGATATCAAGAAGCTAATGATGCAATACTGAAAGTATTCAATGAGTCCGGAAATCCTTCGGGGAAAATAAAGAAGAGATATTTGAATGACAATGTGCTAAGAGCTGCACAGTTGTATATATTACTTAATTGCGACGAGGATAAAGTAGAGAAGCCAGAGGGGTAAGTAATTAATACGTCCACGTTTACGTCATCTCAATATAATAGTATAAGTTAATATTATGCTACTAATCGGCGGTTACTTTGTTGTTTTTCATCACAAATAATGATGAACTGAGGTCGATTAGACCCTACATAATAGACGAAGAAGTAGAACAAAAAATGCGACATCATTTTCCTTCTTGGTTGAGCACATATGTAAGAAGCTCGGTAATTTCTTTTTCTGTATGCACTTGTACAATAAATAACTTGCTATCGCTTCTTTGGTATATAGATCGATCGTCTAATAACACCAGAGACTGAATCTATTAAAACTCTAGCCAATGGACCAATTACTGCCGTCAAAATATGGCCAAGTTACTATGTGAATGGGTTTAAGTTCAAGTCAACAAATGCTTCGATCAGAGACAATATCCTGGATCTTGATTCCACGAAAAAAAATTATTTGTGTATCAAATCTTCGAACTACAAAGATGTCGATCCAGACGATAATTTCTTTGGCATCTTACGAGAGATTGTTGAGTTGACATATAATTATGGCACATAATCTGCTAAGATCGTGTTATTCAAGTGTGAATGGTTCGATCCGATTCAAGATCAAGGTTGAAAAATTGACAAGCATGTTCTTGTGGATATACAAGCGTAGATATCAAGGCTATGAACCATTTGTCCTATCAAGTTAGGCTCAGCTCGTGTACTTCATAACTTATCCTAGACGGGGAATAACGAGGTCGAACTGGTGGGAAGTATGTAAGACTAAAGCTAGAAATATCTTTGACGTTGATAAAATATTTTATCTGGAGGACGAGCTACCTCTTGTAACAAGTATTGTAGATGTATACTCAACGAAAGTTACTCATTACACGAAGAATAATGTAGAAGAGGTAGAATTATCCAAAGAGGAAGAGGAAGAGGAAGAGGAAGAGGAAGACGAAGATAAAGTAGATGAAAGTAAAGATAAGGAGGATGAAGAGGACGAGGAAGACGAACACGATACATTTGTTGAAGATGATTAAAAATAAATTAAATCAATTTGGACTTGTGACATGTATTACATTTTGACTATAGAATGTACTATCTATTTAGGCTTGTGACACTACTATTTATTTATCATGCAATTATATTAATATTGTGAGATATATATATAATATTTTGACTGTAGAATGTATTATATATCTGTTTATTTATTATTTTATTATATGTTGTAATCAAGTATGACAGGACGACGCGGAGCGTTCGACAGGTCCTGAGGTAGACAGAGTGCTCCTCCGGTACTGCCTACTGCTAATTATGGATCCTCATCGCCAAGTACTCCAGTATATCAAGCCACATCTCCGACTGCGACGATGCTACGTGGCAGCACTCCTAGGACGAGTAGTTCCAGGCCTGAGACTACTCCCTCTTCTAACGTTCCTCTTATTGACGAAACCATAGAGATAGATGAACAGATGGCGGAGGTTGAGTCGACGCCATCCCAGCATCAGCGAGATCCTCCATGCACACCTTCGGATGAGGCGAGGACGAAGATTTAGGCCGACGGTTCAAAATAAGTCAATTAGTTGGTTTATCATCATATATATCGTATATTTCTTTATTCATCATATATTCACTTTTTCATGAATATAATTATTTATGTATAGATATCGTCCCTCGTTGATACAGAGACGCTTGGGCCACTTTTTGAGGTACAACTATGGTGGCCCTTAGATCAACTACTCTGATGCTCCGAATAAGAGAAAAGCGTTCTAGTTTGTGCACTTCAAGGTAAAAGTTTATTTGGTTTTAATATCAATCATGTAATTTATGCATATTATATAACTTACTAAATTACTTCTTATAGCAAACGTATTTCTATCCACCGCACCGGACCGAGTTGATTGAGCAGATATTTCCTGCCGTCACCGCCAAGCTGATCCGTGATGCTTTGGATGATTAGAAGGCTCGTGATCGCGAATGAAAACTGATCAAAGGTTGGATCATGCCTGAGCAATGGACTATGATAAAGGCTAGAATCAATAATCCAAGGTACAAGAAAAGGTCTGAGAAGGCCAAGGTGGCTATGAAGATGGTAGCGAAGTGGTGTGGTGGCTCAATTTCGATGACAAAATATTTTTATCGTTTGGTATATTTTTTATTTCAGATATATTATTTTAATGTAAGTACGATAAAATAGTAGTAGGATAAAATATTTAATTTTAGTACTAAATAATATATTTTTAACAGATACAAATGGGTGATGACGCCAACATGGTGACCGTCTTTCTGGCCACCCATCGGAAGGGCAAAATCCTCATTGATGAGAGGGCCTCGCAGACCTATGTAAGTATTACTTTACTTTATGTTAATTTTAATATAAGTTAGGAAATATGCAAATAAATATCCATCTAATTAGTAATAAGTACCTTAGAAATTAGCAATTATCGAGTATCCATAATTTTCTAGGCCGAGTATCTTAGACTCCGTGAGTGGGCGACTGCTAGTGCACCAACAGCGAAAAAGGCTAGTATATTCTCAAAGCCTCTCCAGCTCCGTCGGCAGATGAGCTGTGGGTGACCGCCACTGGTGGTCTCTAGAGGGGTACGTACTACGGTACGAGACCCCATGGCGCTCTTATTATGACGCAATCCTCTAGGGCCTCCACTGGAAGTGTGCACATTCCCCACAGCCTCGCAGGCGTCTATCCGACTCTAGGAGACCGTTGATTATCAGATTGTATCTCTCTGTGACGAGTTGCTATGAAGGCTGGAGTAGTAGCTACTATCTCAGCCGTAGCCGAACGATGTGACGCTCATCGCACGATTTTATACGCTCGAGCACAGCATCATGGAGCTCAGGGATACGACCGAGAGGATGGAGCATGGCGTTATTAATCTTAGAGTGTCAACAGAGCGTAGCATGACGGAGCTGCATGCATCACAGCAGTCTATGGTTAAGAGGCTGACGATGATGCATGATTCAATGACTGCTAGCAGTACGAGGATATTATCTACCATGGATTCATACAACCATCGATTAGAATCGTTGGAGCAGATATGTCCTCCTGGTGTGCCTTTATCGACACCGACTCTACTGATATTATTGCCTTCTTCATGGATATCGGGTTCGATTTCACGGGAGCAGTATGAGTTGTTCTTATCCCTGATGCGCACCAGTGCTCATCCTCCTCCAAATCCGGAGTAGTCCGAGTTAAGACAGTTTACTGGTTGTTTGTGTTTTGACCCATGATATTGGATCATTTAGGAATATTATACATTTATTGAGGCTTTCAAACTTTATTTTTGCACTCAGTTGTGTGGATATTTATTGCATTCTTTACGACAAAATTTTCTTGAGACTCAATTTGTAATTCCAATGTGTCATTTTCTTCAAAATTTACTTTATTATTCATATTAAATATATGTAAATTTATCGGTGTTGAGTGTTCTACCGAGGGGGTCAGCGAACCCAGGAAATTCAATGGAGGGTTGCTTCGGGTCTGTCTATTTTTATGAACTATGATATTGCAAGGATATATGACTAATTATATGACAAACTGCAAGCATACATTTTTTTCAAATTTTTTTAATCTTTTTTGTAATTTAGCAACGTTTAACGCCGTTTATATACGTCACTAAATATGTCGCTAATTATGTCGCTAAACGTAGCTAAATTACTGACATGGCAGTATTTACTAGGTCAGCAAAACGTCATTAAATGTGTTACAAAATATTGCTAAATAGAAACTAATTAACGACGTTTAGCGTCAAATGACACGTCGCTGATTTAGCGGCATAACATCGCTAAACGTCGCAAATTTGAAAAAAAATTAGCAACGTCTAACGACCAATGACACGTCGCTGATTTAGCGACGTAACGTCGCTAAACGTCGCTAATTTGAAGAAAAATTACGACGTCTAGACGTCGCTAATAAACTTTGCTATGGTGACGTTTTGCGACGTTTTCTGTCAGCGACTAGCTAAAATGTAACTTCACTGGAACGTCGCTAATCACGTCGCTAAAAATTTTAGCGACATTTTATGTTATTTAGCGACGTTTCCCGACATTGCTAATTTTACTTATTCTAGTAGTGAAATCCGCTCAAGAGAATGCTCCTCTTATTCCTCCTAATGCTCCAACAGCCCCTGAACCTGGTTCTTCAAAGTCCACAATAGCAGAAAAAGGGAAGCATAAAGAGGTTCGGTTTGACAAATCTCTGATGAAGAATCCCACCCCAGGGACTTGACAAGCTTTACAACTTTGACATATTGGCACAGCTTGCCAATAATCTAACCCGGCTTTCCATCTTTGAGTTACTTCGTTTGTTGAAGGAGACTCGTGATTCCTTAAGCGAAGCACTGATCCACGCAGATTTATGTCTAGATTAACTCAAAACTCCAGCAGAAGAACCAGTGGCATGTCCTCATTGCCATAATATGATAGAGAAGATCCCTAATATCACCTTCACACAAGATGATGTGTTACTAAAGGATAACTGTCATGATAGGCCATTGTATTATACTGGTTATGTTAGTTCAATCAAAGTGATCCGGATAATCATAGATCTAAGTTCATCACTCAGCATCATCCCCAGGAGTTTACTGTGAGATCTGAAGATTGTCAACCACCAACACCACCATCTTAGGCTTCAAAATTGGAAAAAGTCGGCCGTTGGAGAAGATACGCCTAAAAAATTAGATATACGATCTTCAGACTGAAGTCACATGTTATGTGATTAACTCGGATGCATCCTATAATGTCTTGCTTGGACGTCCATGGATACATGAGAACAAGATTGTACCTTCTACCCTGTACCAATGCTTTAAGTACGTAGACAGTTAGCGAGAAGTCAAAACAGAGTTTAGCGATATCAACTCGTTCAAGGGTGTCGAAGCATATTACTCCCACTCTGTTCTCTACACACCATAGTATCTGGAAGAAGAAGCTTATAAAGTTGATGATGAAACTAAAACTATTCCAAGCAAGGGACCTCTCATGATCCAAGTCAAAGGGCATATCACTTGCCAAAGTTTTCCGAAGTAACCTCTTATGATCTGAGTCAAAGGACGTATTACTCGTCAGAGTACACCGGAGCCTCTTGTTATTCACCTCCACAAGCCAACGCATGTGGAGAAGGCACCATCACCTAAAGAGCCTCTTTTTATCAATCTTCGTAACTCAACGCGTAAGAACAAATAAAGGCACCCTTGGTGATAGATGTTACTAGAAAGATGGAGCCTCTGCTTGCTATCAACCTGGCCAGCAACAAGCCCTCTGCTTCAGCAAGTCAGCCCTTGGTCATTAATCTCACCAAGCCTACTGTTAAAGCTGAACCTTCTATTGATTTTATAGAGGAGAAAAAAAATCTTGTACATTATGAATAAAGATGACACTCCTTTACACTACATCGATATTGATCCCATTGCTAGAGAATTTTTAGAAGCCATGTATGCTTATGAACCTCTATCCATACCAGTGGCATCACCGTTCTGAATAGGTACATCATATAGTTCATGTGATGGCGCTGCTTAGTGGTCACAACAAGGTAGAATAGAGAACATCAAATACTCTTTGACAAAGTCAGGATTAAGAGGATCATACATACTGATGACTCAGATGAAATCACTAGCAAAATGCAGTTCCACTAATATAGTTGGTCTGTTAATATTATCCAGAAAATGGGCTATAATTTGAAGTCCAACAAAGGTCTCAATTATGGAAAAGGTCGACGTACTCCTATACATCACTTTTCTTCAGAAAGCAAGCCTGAAACCTACTACCAGCGGAATCATAGTGATTTAGGTTATGTCACTCCTCCGACGACTCCTGAAAACTCAGAGTCAGACAAAGAAAAATCTTCTCACTCCTCTGAATCGTCATCTTGGGATTTTAATGGAAGTATATATGATGTGTTCAAGCACACTCTGTCTATCAATATGGTGTCGGCTGACTCAGATAATAAGGATTATCAATCATTAGAACCCTTTAAAAATGATCCTTGGTAACAACTGATGGATTAACAATGGGAGCTACGATCTGAGTAGAGTGAACCGCATACATAAGATAAAATTATTCATATCGATGTATGAGAGGAGTCTTCCCCAAAATAAATCTTTATAAGCAAAAGTCTATCTGATGAAGATAAACAAGCACCCGTGCAACTTATCAAAGAATATATTGACGTCTTCGCCTGGAGTTACGAGGATATGCCTGGTGTGGATCCTCGGATAGATATACACAAGCTCATTATCCTTTCTAATGCTAAACCAGTGAAGCAACAACAACGACAATTCTTTCCAGATGCGATCGAAGCTGAAGTCAAGAAACTGATAGCATGCGGCTTTGTTCGAGAAAAAAAATCCTGACTGGGTAGCTAATGTAGTCCTAGTCATAAAAAAGGGAAGATATGTGTTTGCATAGATTATCTAGATCTAAACTCGGCTTGTCGAAAAGACGAGTTCCCTCTCCCAATCACATATATCATGATTGATAATACCTGCGGCTTCGAGCATATGTAATTCATGGATGGATTCTTGGGATATAATCAAATTAGGATAGTTTCCGACGACGAAAAGCACACCTCATTCCGAACACCGTTAAGAGTATATTGATATATAATTATGCCTTTTGCTTTGAAGAATATAGGAGTAACATATCAGCTAGCCATGAGCACGATCTTTCGTGAGCATTTACGGAAGACAGTGGAATATTATGTGGACAATATTGCAGTTAAGAGTCATCTTAAAGATGACCACTTTCAAGATCTAAAGATGGTGTTCGAATTGATGCGTCAACACCAGCTTAAGATGAATCTGACCAAGTTCGTTCAGGGAGTCTCTAGTGGCATGTTTCTCAGATTTGTTATAACTTCTAAAGGTATCCATCTTGACCCTGATAAGGTCAAGGCTATCCTTGAAATGCGCCTCTACGTAACCTCAAAAACTTCATGGATTGCAAGGCCGATTGGCATATATCTGGAGGTTCATATCCAATATCTTAGAACGGTGACAACCATTTAACTAGTTTATGAACAAAGGAGTATAGTTTGTTTGGAACGAGGCATGCCAGCGAGTATTCGACGACATCAAATAATATCTTACAAATCCTCCAGTTATGGTGGCCCCAATTGTTGGAAGAATTATTTTGCTATATGTTCGAGCAATGGATCATTCCTTAGGAGCTTTACTTGCACAGAAGAGTAATGAAGGTCACGAACAAGCAATCTACTACTTCAGTCATATGATAGTTGGTGTCGAGCACATGTATAATCCTGTAGAGAAAGAGTATATTGCCTTTGTGTTTGCTATTTAAAAGATACTTCACTATGTGACCGGTCAGACAATCTGTGCCATATCCATAGTAAATCCACTCCGGATGTTGATGACTAAACCTAGTACACTCAATTCTCGCTTGGCTACGTGGGCAATGTTGTTGGCCCAGTATGACATGGTATATGTCCCATAAAAAGCAGTCAAGGGTCAAGCATTAGTTGATTTCTTAGCTGCTCATCTGGTGCCAGAAATCTCAAAGTTATATGACGACATCCCAGATGAAATATTGGAGTCTGATATGGAAATGTGAGATGATAATTGGAAACTATTCTTTGATGGTGCATCAAGAATAGGGCCTAAGGGCAATATCGTTACTGGATTTGGCATAATCCTCATCTCTCCGGGCAAGTTATTGATACATCATGCATATTCTCTCAGAGAACCTGGCTCTAACAATGTAGCAGAATACAATGCTCTACTGATTGGTCTCCAACTAGCCAAACAATTGGACATACAATACCTTGAAGCCTATGTAGACTCTAAACTGATAGTTAATCAAGTTAAAGGGTATTATGTCGCTGCTACATTTCTAGACTAGGGGCATTTTTGTCATTTGTAATATTATATACTTATTGTGTTTATAGTTACATAATATATATATATATATATTATATTATTATTATTATTAATGTGGGTTAGTGGGCTAGACTTGATGTGACCCTTAGACTCAACACTAGACTAGCCATTTTTGGGACCTAAATAGTTAATCCCCTTTATTAATTAGAAATTTATTTAAGTTTCCATTAGGGATAAAAACCCAAAAGGGGAGAGAATGAGTCTCTATTGGTTCCATAGTATTTTTTTCATGTAGTTGTGTTCATAGTTTGGGATTTTTGTGTTCATGGGTATATTTTCTCTTTTCCTCATTACAACTAATTATAGTAGTTATAAATAGATATATTTAATATGTATTTGTATATTTAATAGAGTATTGGGGGTTTTGGCAATAGGATTGGTCGTGTATCATGAGTATCTTGCTTGTGCTCACTAGGTATTTCTTTAAATGACCAAAAAGGGTGTGTACCTATCCATAGTATCATATATATATATATATATATATATATATATATATATATATATATATATATATATATATATATATATATATATATATACATGTTTAAGTGTGTAGGCTTTATGTGTTTGGGGTGTTGTTGAGATAGGGTGCCATGTGCATGCGTGTATCGCATTGGGGATGTGTTATAGTCGGATGTAGGGTGTATAGTCGTTGTAGCTAACCAGATGGTAATGGAGCTACAGCTATTGTTTTGGTGTTAGGGTCAAGATAAATAACCGAAGGTACTTAAGTCGGGTTAGGGTTGGAGATAACAATCGAATATTGTAGTATAGTTGTTGTTGCTGATATAATATTATTGATGTTGTAGTTGTTGTTGCTATTATTGATGAGTTATTGACAGCAAGTTGATATAATCGAATTCTAGAAGGTGTTGTGCTGTGTTGTGCATGAGAGAGGCTTGACTGCAGTTAGTTATTTCAGTTCAAACAGAAATGAGTGTAGTACAAATGGAGTGATGCAGATATCATAGAAGAAACTGATACCTTAGTATGAGGTAGGATATTAGTGTTGTGAGTGTTGGTTTCAGTATCGGATGCATGTAGTAAGGGGGGTTTGGTATCCCTGAGTATTGAATTAGGATGGGGTTCAGCATGGCCATGAGTATTCTCAGATGAGGAAGTGTACTGATACACTGTTGTATCAGAAACTAAGGAGGAAAAACAGAGGCTCAATTTGATCTACCTGCAGGCAAAGCAAATAAGTGATATAGGTAAACTGAGATGGTACCAGTGGCTGAGATAGTTTGAGTTGATGTGGGAGCCAGTACGTAACTACAATAACTTCAAATGTTATCAGTAAGGGAGAAGTTGGTATTAGCTAATATCAGTAAGATACCAAGAGGGTATGAGTTATTGCAGCAGTATATTTGGTGGCACTGCAAGTATTGCTGCACCATGGTATAGCTGAGTCCAGGATGGGGCTCAAGTATTACCTGTAGGCATCTAAGTTAGAAGTAGTAACTAGGTGTAAGTAGTGGTGGAGGTTAGGTGATTCCTAGAGAGGCACAAGGGTGGACAGGTATGATATGTAGGTAGGAGCAAGTGGGGGGGGGGGTGTATCATTTAAGTGGAGTTATGGGAACTGATGCAAGATTGTGTATCAATGTGGTCTCGGGTTAAGGCATTTATGCAGGATACTGCACATTTGATGTAGTTGTATGCCACAAGTGGCATTAAGAACAATAGTAGTTGTAGTAGAGATGAGGCACTACCAAGTGCAGGTTGGGGGTATTAAGTAGGAGTATAAGTTTTGTGAGGAGTCACTGATACCAAGGTAACATATCAGTAAAATAGTGGGTAAGGATATGTATTAGTTAACTTTAAGTTAATAGTTGTTAGCTATATTAGTGTATCAGGAATGAGTTATATATGAGCTCAAGTACCACTCTTGTGTACTTGGTGGTGGTCAATGTCTAGAGTCTTAGGAGCAAGGTGAGTCCCCAGTGAGAGCTAAGGATAGGATCAGTGGCTTGTTGAGGTGAGTCTAGGCATATTAAGGTATTGATATATGATGTCAGTAGCTAGCTAGGTATTATATATATAAATATTTACTAAGGTTATACTAAGTTTACCATGATACCAAAGTATATAATATTAATAGTATCTAGTATAGCAGATAGTAGCTAGTATAATACTAATATATCTAGAATACCTTATTAGTAACTAGTATAAACTAGGTAATAACTAGTAGAGTCCATTACTGACCTAGCTGACTTACAAGACCTAGTTTGAACCTAGAAATCACAAGTTCACCTAGTTTGACTTTTATTATTCTAACACCAATTTAATATTAATATTTGAAATATAGGTCATTGATGATTACATGTCTCTCCAGTATTTCTTATCTTCTAGTATTTCTTTCATCATGTATTTTCTTATATTGTTTTATAGTTTTTATCAATATATGTTGTTAGCGTTTGTGCTTTGCTCCAATCCTGACTGGATAATATTTTTCAGAAGATCTTGAGGATTTTTGTCCTACCCATTATGGTCTAGGAGTAGATGGTGATTACATGCCGGAGATTCTAGAGGAGCCACTCCATATAGAGGAGATACCACCTGCACTTGTTTAGACATCACTTAGCCTAGTTTATTTATGTATTGGATTGTTCTAAACTTTGAGACTTGAGTTGTATTATGTTGAGACCTAATCCCTGTTGAGATAGCTAGACTCTTAGATTTATTATTATTATTTGGTTGTGTTCTAGACTTATGACAGAACTTCTTTTATATCATTTTCATATCCTTATCGTGCCATTCATCTTCCTATAGATATCATTGTGATTGAGTAGACATTATATTACTTTTACCTTATCCTCCTTATGGAGTTGAGATCATTGACAGGTTTATCTTGTGAGTTGCGTTAGTTTTTTGAGACATAGACAGTGTTCTACCACCGATGCTGCGGCTTAGGCTGGACGTACCCACGACTCATGCCCATTTTCTGAGTGCGGGTCATGACATGTTTTAGTGGTGGCCCATACAGGTCGAGAAGAGTAAGATTAGGTTGTAACTAGTGCAGTATCGTAGTAGTGATCAGACTTAGAGTACTATTACGAGCATAAGATAGGGTATAGATGATAGTATGCTCGATCACAACTAGAAAATTTCCAAATTTAGGACGTACCCACGACTCATGCCCAAATTTTAGGTATGGGTCGTGACATATTTTAGTGGTGGCCCATACAAGTCGAGAAGAGTAAGATTAAGTTGTAACTAGTGCAGTATCGTAGTAGTGCTCAAACTTAGAGTACTATTACGAGCATGAGATAGGGTATAGATGATAGTATGCTAGATCACAACTAGGAAATTTCTAAATTTATTTTGTTATTCTAAATAATTGCTTCTTTTAAATTTTACCGTCCTTCTTTGGTGATATCGTATCTTTTGCCTTAATTTATTTATCCTTGTTTCGATCTGTCTTCAGGATGCCACCGAAGACTAGGTCGCTGAGATCGGGACCCGCAGCTTCCGAAAGGTCTGCCACCTCTCGACATGCCACCCAGACAGCTGGAGTTACTCCTCCTACTTCACCTGTTTATGTATGAATTTTTGCAGCTTTCGGGGGTCCTCCCCCCCCCACATGTCCATAGGGTTATCCTGGCTGTTACGGAGGACCTTCCACCAACACATATTTTGTTTCTAGGAGGTGTGCCCGCTGACTGAGCACCGATGTTCACATTGATCCAGGGCATGGTGGATGCTCAAAGGACGTCGGCAGAGGCTCAGCGAGTTCAGGCCAAGGCGCAGAGGGTGCAGGCAGAAGAGCACCAAGTACAGACTGAGCTGATGAGAAAGAGCATGGAGAATACTTATTAGGTGGATCTCCAGGTAGTGGAGAGAGTCGCATAGCAGCATCTTGGCCAGCAGCAGCAGCAAAAGAGGCCAGGCACTATAGTGGACTTCAAGAGGATGATACCTAGGGAATTCAAGGATATCAAGGGGATACTCTACATCAACGACTGGATGGAGGACATAGAGAGGAACATGCGTTTGGCTCAGATTCCAGAGAGTCTGCAGATCGAGGCCGCTGGCAGTCAGATGTTCGATATCGTGCTGACTTGGTAATGTACAAAGCCGAGACTTACTACTAGAGGACTTACTTGGGTGGATTTTAAGGAGATTGTCAAGGAGAAGTTATTTTTCGACATGGCCCTGGGAGCCTTAGAGAGTTAGTTCATGGCTTGGTCCAATTGAACATGTCGGTCGATGAGTACGCCGCAGATGTAATGCCCCGCTCCGCATCGGCATTATGTATCAGGTGAGTGGGCAATCTTCGTTCTCTGATTCTTGTACGCCTTAATAATAACCTGAGTATTTTGAATGATTGTTTGCTTAAAGAGAATGATAGAACCTGCCTTGCATGCTAATAAGAAAACTTACCTAGCTTATCTTCGAAACGAACATATCTGTTTAACTAAGAGAACATTGAAACGCTTATCTAAGAGTATGTGTTTGCATGAACATGTTCCACTATTGCCTATGCTCCGAGAGAACCATATCATGTGCCTAAATGTGTTCAAATGATAGTACGACTTGGCATCAGTAAGTCTCGAGGATGAGACTTTTTCTGAGTGGTGTATGATGTAATACCCCGTTCCGCTCAAGCGGACTACCGATTCAAACGGCAAAAGTGCAATGTCCTGATCCGCTTTGCTCAGGCGAGAATACTCATTTGAGGCAAAGGATATCCAGACTTGTCCCTTCAGGAGTTCGGTTTAGGCTTTCAGAGGCTCGCTCGGAGTATCGCTCAACCATGGCGAATTATCGCTAAGGTGGGTGGCTATGGTGAACTTATCTTTGCTTAGCCAGCACACTTAAAATATGGAACGATACATGCTATTCGCTAGGTGAATCACCTCCTGCATGATAATAAGAATATAATGCACATAGCTAAGGGAATAATCCAAACTTGTATTGCTTGTGCTAGAATATGAAAATAAAATATTGCTTATATTCAGACCCTTGCACGTTACCTTTGCCTTGTGCAACTGGACCCCGCTATGCCTCGAGTAGAATAATATACATGTAAATTCAGTAAGCGCACTGTTCACTCCCTACACTGTACGACCCTGTATTATGCCGCTCAGTATGTTTCCTTACGGTTTCACTCCTCGGCTTACCTTTGGGCCTGAGCTAACGTGAATGCTTAAGTTTTTAATATGAATGCATGCTTGCTTGCTTAGTGTAGTTTGTACACATTGCTTCATGGAATGTTTACTATATGAAATACCATGCCACAATCAAGAACACTATCGTGTATCATGCATGCATTCGAGTTCACCAGAAGACTATCAAATAGTCCTTTTGTGCAATATGAACCTGCAAGTATCCGGGACCGTTTGGTCGCCAAGGCAGTCCCTGCACTAGGAGATACTATCAAAGCATGTTTGGAGAGATAGACTATGCAAATTACTAGGTTTGACCTACAACTTGGATATATCGTAGGATTTTACTAAACGGACTCGTCCCCCGTGTAAACTAACGGCATTTCGTATCGGAAGATACGAATTGAATATAGTTGCTTAGATAGACTGCCCCTAAGATGTGCATTTGTGTCTAGATATGCATTTGACCCTTGAGTCTTTGAGTATAGCTCATGAGATACGCTGCGCAGACCCTGAAACAGAATAATAGGCTTGTCTTGCTTGCTTGCTTGCTTGCTTAATATCGCATGTGAAACTCTGTTTCAAAAGATGTTTTCATAAATAAAGTAATATGACTCTGCTATCGAACTGCATGAAATGAACATAGGTAAAACTAGACTTGAAATGGATAGGCGGTGGTCGGGAAGCCTTCGGTGTTGGGGCATGACATAATGGTATCAGAGCAGATTTGATTCTTGGCCCAAAACCGTTGCTATGACTCTGAGATATGATCGATATGGTATTGCAATAGAGCATTCCATACAATAAGTTCATAGATATTCTCAAAGTGCAAATATTTTCTGGACTTGATTTGCTTGATTGTTTCGATTGAGTACGGCGAGGGATGTGGACTATCGCTGCTCGGGATATCGAGAAGTTTATCCTTGAAGTTTTGAGGATGAAACTTTTTTGTTGGTAGGTAAGTATGTAATGTCCCGTTCTGCGTCGGCATTATGTATCAGGTGAGTGGACAGAACTTCGTTCTCTGATTCTTGCATGCCTTAATAATAACCTGAGTATTTTGAATGATTTTTTGCTTAAAGAGAATGATAGAACCTTCCTTGCATGCTAATAAGAAAACTCATCGAGCTTGTCTTTGAAATGAATATATCTGCTTAACTAAGAGAATATTGAAATGCTTGTCTAAGAGTATGTGTTTGCATGAACATGTTCCACTATCGCCTATGCTCTGAGAGAACCATATCGTGTGCCTGAATGTGTTAAAATGATAGTACGGCTTGCCCTCAGAAAGTCTCGAGGACGAGACTTTTTCTGAGTGGTGTATGATGTAATACCCCATTCTGCTCAAGCGGACTGCCGATTCAAACGGCAAAAGTGCAATGTCCCAATCTGCTTTGCTTAGGAGAGAATACTCGTTTGAGGCAAAGGATATCCAGACTTGTCCCTTCAGGAGTTCGGCTTAGGCTTTCAGAGGCTCGCTCGGAGTATCGCTCAACCGTGGCGAATCATCACTAAGGTGGGTGACTACGGTGAACTTATCTTTGCTTAGCCAGCACACTTAAAATATGGAACGATACATGCTAATTGTTAGGTGAATCACCCCCTGCATGCTAATAAGAATACAACGCACCTAGATTAGGGAATAATCCCAACTTGTATTCTTGTGCTATAACATGGAAATAAAATATTGCTTACATTCAGACCCTTGCATGCTATCTTTGCCTTGTACAACTGGACCCCGCTATGCCTCGAGTAGAACGATATACATGTAAATTCAATAAGCGCATTGTTCACTCCCTATACTACAAGACCCTGGATTATGTCGCTCAGTATGTTTCCTTACGGTTTCATTCCTCGGCTTACCTTCGGGCCCGAGCTAACGTGAATGCTTAAGTTTTTAATATGAATGCATGCTTGCTTGCTTAGTGTAGTTTGTACACATTGCTTCGTAGAATGTTTGCTACACAAAATACCATGCCACAATCAAGAACACTATTGCGTATCGTGTATGCATTCGAGTTCACCAGAAGACTATCAAATAGTCCTTTTATGCAATATGAACCTGTAAGTATCCGGGACCGTTTGGTCGCCAAGGCAGTCCCCGCACTAGAGGATACTATCAAAGCATGTTTGGAGAGATAGACTACGCAAATTACTAGGTTTGACCTGAAACTTGGATATATCGTAGGATTTTATTGAACGGACTCGTCCCCCGTGCAAACGAACGATATTTCGTATCGGAAGATACGAATCAAATATAGTTTCTTAGATGGACCGCCCCTAAGATGTGCATTTGTGTCTAGATGTACATTTAACCCTTGAGTCTTTGAGTATAGCTCACGTGACACGCTGCGCATACCCTGAAACAGAACAATCGGCTTGTTTTGCTTGCTTGCTTAATGTCGTATTTGAAACTCTGTTTCAAAAGATGTTTTGATAAACAAAGTAATATGACTCTGCTATCAAACTGCATGAAATGAACATAGGTAAAACTAGACTTGAAATGGATAGGCTGTGGTCGGGCAGCCTTCGGGGCCGGGGCATGCCAGTAGAGTTTTGTCGCTTGAGTCATTTTGCACTGTCGATGATTAGGGACCCATGAGACCGAGTCTGAAAGTTAAGTAAGGGGATGATGAGAGAGATCAAGTCTCATACTTCTGGACGTCGTACTGCTACCTTTGAGGGCATTCTGATGGATTCCCAGATTGCTGAGGATGATCTGGACCTCAGTCCCAAGAGAGGATGCTACGTTTCAGAAGAAACGAGTGGTAGCGTAGGACCGGCCAGGCGTTCCACTTTTAGCAGCAACAGAGGCCGTATCAGCACTAGGCACCAGCTCTAGGATATATCCAGCAGCACTCGCAGAGGAAGACCCAACCCGCTGTCCAGTGTGCATACTAAGGGAAGACGGGGCACACGAGAGACATCTGTAAAAAAATAATGGGTACATATTTGTCTTGTGGATCATCAGTGCACCAGTTGAGAGATTGTCCGTCTATTCAGACTCGTCCAGCTCAGGATAGAGCAGCCGCTCAAAGGGGACCTGCCAGAGTACCTATTACACTAGAAGGCCAGCAAAGGGGACCTCGACTCCAACTACAGCAGCAGAGGTTTGCCCAATACCACCAGCAACAGAGAGTTGCACTCCAGGTATGAGCATATGCCATGACGGTCGAGGAGGCTGAGCCCGCAGGAGACGTGATATCAGGTTCAGTTTTTCTTGATTTTATTCCAGCATTTGCATTATTCTATTCTGGCGCTTCCCAAAGTTTTTTATCTGTATCTTATGCTCTTAAGCATCGTTTATAAGAGGAACCCTTAGATAGGACTTGCAAGATCACGACTGGGGGAGGCATTATCCTAGTCAATAATTTTTGTAAGGAACAGAGAGTTTTATTGGGAGGCTTTGAGTTGAGTGTGTGCTTACTCGTAATGCTACTTTGGGATACGATATTGTACTCAGGATGGATTGGTTTAGTAGGCACCATGCTACTATAATTTTTTATGGAGTCAGAGTAATATTTCGACTGCCAGGAGAGCCAGAGTTCGAGGTCGCCAGAGGAACAGCAGAGCAGAGCAGGGGCATCTTTTGTGGAGCCAGGGTGGAAGAGAAGGAGTCACCACATCTTTTGATAGCGGAGTTCCTAGATGTCTTTCCAGAGGAGTTGCTAGGTTTACCGCCAGACAGAGATATCGAGTTCTCTATAAACAAGGTGCCAGGCATAGAGCCAATATCATAACACGTCTATAAGGTCAATAACAGCGAACTCGCAGAACTGAAGAAGTAGGTTGATGAGTTATAGGACAAGGGCTTCATTAAATCTAGTTCATCACCGTAGGATGCTCCAGTATTGTTTGTACTAAATAATGATAGGTAGGTACACATGTGTATTGACTACAGTGCTCTGAACAACCTCACTATTAAGAATAAATACCCGCTGCGAGGATAGATGATCTCTTCGATCAGTTGAGCAGAGCGAAGGTATTCTCATATACTTGAGGTCAGGCTACCACCAGGTGGAAATAAAGAAAGAAGACATTCCTAAGATAGCTTTTCGGACTCGATATGGCCAGTTTGAGTTTATGGTGATGTCGTTCGGGTTGACTAAAGCACCGATAGTATTCATGAACCTGATAAACAAGGTGTTCCACTAGTACCTTGATAAGTTCATGGTGGTATTTAAAGATGACATTCTTATGTATTCAAAGACCCCGGAGGAGCATGAGGAGCACCTGAAGATGGTTTTGGAGACTCTTAGGAAGGAGGAGCTTTACGGGAAGCTTTTATAGTGGGAGTTCTTCCTTGGCAATATTGAATTCCTTGGGCATGTGGTGACACATGACGGAATCTCAGTTAACCCAAAGAAGATCGTGGCAGTAGAGTCGTAGGCTACTCCCAGTTTAGTGGCTGAGATCAGAAGTTTTCTCGGACTAGCAGGTTACTACAAGAGGTTTGTACAAGACTTCTCCAAGATTGCAAAACCGATGACTAGGCTGACCAGGAAGGATGTAGATTTTGTCTAGACGAAGGATTTTCAGGACGCTTTTGATGATATGAAGAAGAGATTGACGGCATCTCCAGTTTTGACATTGCCATTAGGGACAGGTGGATTCACTATCTACAGTGATGCTTCAGGAAAGGGTTTGGATTGTGTTCTTCAGCAGCACGAGAAGGTGATTGCCTATGCTTCCAGGAAATTACGTCCTTATGAGGAAAACTACCCCACCCACGATTTAGAGTTGGCAGCGGTCATATTTGCTCTAAAGCTGTAGAAACACTATCTTTACGGAGAGCATATGGAGATCTTCACAGACCATAAAATCTTGAAGTACATATTTACACCGAAAGAGCTAAACATGAGGCAGAGGAGGTGGTTGGAAATGATAAAGGACTTCAATATTTTATTACAATACCACCCAGGGAAGGCCAACGTAGTCGCCGATGCCTTGAGTAGGTATCCGATGGTTATGTACTTGACGACAGATAGACACTTGTGGGCCGATCTTGAGAGCTTGGGAATTGAGGTGCTAGTTTCTGGTATCGAGATTCAGATATGAGATTGCAGATACAGTCCAAGCTGATGGACAGAATCAGGGCTATGTAGTATGATGATGAGGTTCTGAGGAGTATCAAGACATAGGTACGGACATGATTAAATGGAGGACTTCACTATTGCTGATGATGGATCGTTGCGGCATGGTACTAAGATATATGTGCCGAGCGAGGAGCTGCACGAGGAGATTTGCATGAGGCGCATCGCTCTCAGTACTCAATGCATCTGTTTGATGATAAAACAAATTGGGGGTTTATACGAAGCTCTTTTGGTTTACAAACTCGGGCTATTAAACTCTTTTGGTATACAAAACACTATCAGAGGTATTATGAACATGATAGGTTTTGGAAATTTACCTGGCGAGTTACCATTTTGTTTGAGATAAAACAAATAGAGGGTTTGTACGAAACCTTTTTGTTTACAAACAAGAAAAGTGTACAATTAATCCTATACGAGGATGCTAAGTACAATAAAAATGATTCTGGGAAAATATTGCTATAGGAGTCTGATCTGCGGTCGATCACTTGTCCCTTGGACCACACGATGATGAAGAAGTGCTGTAGAAGAAGAAGAAGCTTCAAAGGTTGCAGGTGGGATTGAACTGTCAACCAACAATCTCCCTCTGTCTTTGCTCTCTCTCTCTCTGATCTCTGATAGTGCCCTGTGCTTGTGCGCCTATTTTTTTCTCTGTGTGCCCTTTCTTTTCTGATCTCTCTGATCTTGATCTCCTTTGTCCCTGTGACTATGGGTCTCTATTTATAGAGATCAGTCATATAACTGTCCAGTTGGCGTAAAAGCCAAGCTGTGAAGAGAGTTGCACCTTTTACACGAAGGTTATAATAACTGCTACCCACGTCTGAATGACCTTCTAAATCTGCGTATGACACATGTCCCATTATAAGGTAACGCGTATAACTGCTTCTCGAAGATAATAACATACAAGCCACATAGGTAACTGCCCCTCGCGTAGAGATGGTTGGCGTAAAACCAAATAACTGTCTTGTAGGCGCAAAGCCTAGTTGGCGTAAAAGCCTAGCTGTGAAGAAGACTGCCTCTTTTATGCTACGGTTATGACAACTGCTACCTGCGTATAAATAATCTTTTAAATTTGCGTGTAACACGTATCCCTTTATAAGGTAACGCGTATAACTGCTTCTCGAAGATCACGGCATGAAAGCCACGTAGGTAACAGCCCCAGCGTAAAGATGGTTGGCGTAAAAGCCAAATACCTGTCTCCTTGGCGTAAAAGCCAAATAGCTATCTTGTTGGCGTAAAAGCCATACTCTGTCTTATTGGCGTAAAAGCCAAACTCTGCGTAAAACTTGATGGTCCATGAATAATAGATAACCAACGTAAAATAGCCAATTATCCATTACGGCTGAGGTTTTGAGCGTATTCCGGGCTAAATAGCCTTATCACATACCTTGGCAAAGATGGCCGATTGCGTATTTCAAGGAGATAGCATACGGCATACTCCTATAGTTGAAAATAGCTTGGTTGGCATAAAATGCAAGGATGGTGATGTGAGCATATTAGTCACAGTTTTAGCTCTTCCCCGTCATGACAAAATCTGAAGGATAGAACAAAATCTCATGCATTAAATGCAGAGATATGCCCCCATCTCATGTATTAATTACAGAGATATGCCTCGAGCTCTGTGCAGGAAACAGCTTTTGACGTGGCGGCAGCGTATTCAAAAGACTCCAGTCTTTGAGCATAAAATATGACTTGTGTCACTAAACGACAACCTGGGTCTCTGTGCAAAATCATTATCACAGCCGTCCTCTCGATCGTCGTACAATACTTTTGTCAGAAGTCAGGTTTGCTACTTTGTCTGACAAATTCATCCGAGAAATACGAAGAGTTCCTCGTACAACTTTACAATGTATTAAAAACAAACGTATTTTGAACTTTACGCAGGAGGGTAAAGCAATATTTTATGCTGATCAGTCTTGAAGCACTGCCGTATGCGGACAGCTCTGAAGCTTTATTTTATACCACACAGCTCTGAAGCCCTGTTTTACGCCACACAGTCTTGAAGCTCTGTTTTACGCGTACAGCTCTGAAGTCATATTTTACGCCAAACAGCTCTGAAGCTCTGTTTTACGCATACAGCTCTGAGGCTCTGCTTTATGCTGACTTCATGTATGTTGGGGAGTTTGACTGTATAATACGTGTATAATTCCCCAGCATATTTTATGCTTCTACAAGACCCCCTTCAAAGTTTTCAAATTCTTTATAATTTGAAATACTTTGAATGAAGCATGAAATGGTCAATTATAACTGACTTTTTTTAGTGTAAAACTCAGATTAATATATACGCGTATTCTGCTGACTGATATGTCCCGCGTAATACGTAAAACCATAGATCCGTAGCATCTGAGCGTAAAAGCTTCCGAGAGTAAAATCGTAGATCTATAGATTTTGAGCGTAAAAGCTTCTGAGCGTAAAATCTGGGATCTGTTACGCAGCATGATGACCTGTCTTCCTTTTTAAATGATTGGCTGACGTGGTCCCGAATCATAACCGACTATTAAAAATTGAATTTGGTTAAGGATTCAAAGAGTAATCTGAACTCTATAAATAGCCCTAGGCTGTGAGAGAGAAAACCCTTCATCTGTCTCTGTAAAACCCTTCGTCTCTTTCTGAGAACTCTTCGTCTTTATCTCTTTTCTGAGAACTCAGATTCGCCATGGCACCGAAACAAGCCTCCACTGCTAAGGGAAAGAAAGCCGCTTCCTCATCTTGCTCCACTGCTCAAGCACGAGCGAATCCTATTAGGCCAAGCGAGCCTCGTTCTGAACGAAGTGCTCCGCCGTCTAACTGCGCTCTGGGCATCACAGGTAAAGACTTCGAGAGAAAAAACCTTTCGCACACGTTGTACGTGTATGCGCAAATATGCCCACATTCCTAATATGTCAGCGTAAAACTTCATATTTTTGCAGTCTGGCATAAAACTCAGATTGTCAAAATTTGGCATATACTACAAACCTTGTATTTTATGCACTGGGTGTAAACCCCAGCGTAAAACTCAAATTTTTGCAATCTGGCATAAAAGTTCAGACTGTCAAGTTTTGGCGTATACTGCAAACCTTGTGTTTTACGCACTGGGTGTAAACTCCAGCGTAAAACTCAAATTTTTGCAATCTGGCGTAAAAGCTCAGACTGTCAAGTTTTGGCGTATACTGCAAGAGTGTAACGTCTAGCATAAAACTGACTTGTTTTCTTGCTTCTTGTAGTGGACTTACAGATCCCACCTCTGGCTGAAGTGATGGGCTCTGTTGCTGGCATGCTGAATTCCAACTATCTGGAGGACTTGTCCCATGTGACATTTCCCATCTCTGGAAACGATTATCCTCAAGAAAGGGGGACTCTAATCTCGGCCCAAGGAGAGCGAATATTGCTGAGTATGATCAGTGGGGAGCCCCTGACATACATATATGGGACTGAGTATAAGAAACTAGCTTTCTTATTCGGGGACGTTATTGATAAGCAGTCTCAGACGAAGCCCAAGAAGGAAGATCGGGTATTTTCTGCTGAGGCATTGTCCGAAGTTTCGTCTGTTCCGCCAGGGATAGGAGACTGAATTTTATGCGCAGAGCGCAGAATATACTTCTGGGTTAGCACTGAGGCATTGCCAGAAGTTTTGTCTGCCCTGCCAGAGACAGGCGACTGAATTTTACGCGCAAGGCGCGGAGTATACTTCTAGGTTAGCGTTGAGGCATTGCCAGAAGTTTTGTCTGCCCTGCCAGAGACAGGCGACTGAATTTTACGCGCAGGGCGCAAAGGGAGCAATGCTACCACCTCATTGGTCGGAGAGATCGGAGAGTCCACAGGAATGGTAGAGGATGTCTTGGGCATCCAGACCTTACGCAGCTTCCTGTTATTTTGGACAGAGAGGGAGTGAGAGCTACCCTCTGTTCGAAGCATGTCTTCGTAGGCAGACTGGTCGAACTGGACGACCAGTGTCTTCTTCACGGATCCTACGGATACCGCATCGTGTTGAACAATAGCTTCCTCATCAGAAGAGAAAGATGTCCCCAGCATAGTCGCCATCTTGTTTCAGATAATAAACGGAAAAGATAATATGCAAAAAACGAGGTCTTATACGAAAACCCGTCCTTCTTTTATGTATACAAATAAGATTGTACAATTTAATCCTATACGAGGATGTCTAAGTATAATTTATTTAATCTGGGTAAATATTGCTATATGTGTCTGATCTGCAGTCGATCACTTTAGCCCTTGGACCACACGATGATGAAGAAGTGCCGTGGAAGACAGAAAGCAGTTTCGCAGGTTGCTAAAGAGGGTGGATGCCCGATGCCAAAGTCGTCGATCCCTTCTCTTTGCCTGAGCTCTGGATTCTTCTCTCTCTTGACCGTTTGACCTTCGATCTTTGCGACCGTTGGATCTGATACTGGATTTCTTGATTAATTTTCCCCCTTCTTGATCAATTTTCTGACCCTTTCACCTTCAATCCTTCGACCTTTTCCTCTGTTGATAGAGGTCTCTATTTATAGAGTTTTAGTGACAGTGACCACTCAGTCGGTATAGAAACCGAGTAGTGGAAATTACAGTACCCTTTTACACGACGGTTTAAAATAACCAATGCCTGCGTATAGATGACCTTCTGAGTGAGCATGTGACGCGTGTCCAACTAAGGGACAAACGGGTATATCTGCTGCGAAGATCACGACATAGAAGCCACGTAGGTAGTTATCCCTTGTGTAGAAGAGGTTGACGTAGAAGCCAATAACTGTCACCATGGCATAGAAGCCAAGTAGGCATAGAAGCCAAGTAGGCATAGAAGCCGAGCTGGCGTAGAAGCCGAGTGGTCATAGAGGCCGAGTGGCCGTAGAAGTCTAGTGGTCGTAGAGGTCGAGTGGGCGTAGAAGTCGAGTGGGCGTAGAAGCCGAGATGATGTGGACATTTTTAGCCGGAATTACGGCTCTTGGAGATATAATCAAATCTCTTGCATTAAATACAGAGATCTACCCCCATCCTGCGCATTAAATGCAGAGGCTTGTCTTTAAGATTTGCCATCATTCTGTGTATTAAATGCAGATACGCGCCTCAAATTCTGTACGAAGAGTAACTGCTGACGTGGTGGTCTGTTTGCCTTCACGGAGCGTAAGAAGCCCACGTCTGCCGATGTAAAACTGGGCAGCGTACTCCCTTATATGCGTAAGAGTAGTTTACGCAAAGGGGATGTCACTAAACGACGGTTCGGTGACATTTAAACAAATCTTCTACAATAAATGCGGAGATCCGCCATTAACCTGCACATTAAATACAGAGGCGTATTTTGAAGGCCTGCCACCCTTCTGTGCATCAAGTGCAGAGACGTGCCTCGGGCATCTGTCAGTATTTGACGCTTTAAATGCAAAGACGTTCCTCGAGAAACTGTCACCGCTCTGCGCATTAAATGCAGAGACGCGCCTCGAGCCTTGCAGCTTTTGACGTGGCAGGCTGTTTGTCTTCTGCGGAGCGTAAACAGCTCACATCTGCCTGTGTAAAACTAGGCAGCGTATTCCTTCGTATGTGTAAAAGTGGTTTACGTAAATGAAATGGCAGTAAATGACAGCCTGGGTTACAGTGCCGCGCCATCATTATACTCGTCGCCTGGGTAGTCGTTCAGTACTCTTTGTCAGGAGTCCAGACATCAGGTTCATTGCATGATCTGACAGGTTCATTTTGAAGAATACAAAGCGTTCCTCGTACACTTCAATGCTGTATTGAAAGCGGATGAGTTTTACGCCATAAAGGCGATGAAGCTCTCTGTTTACGCTGAAGCAGCCTGGACATACTGCATTACGCGGATGGTCCTTGAGCCTATATTTTTATGCTGTGCTCAGCGGAAAAGCTCTGTTGCACGTTTGATGGCTCTGAGGTCCTCTGTTTACCTTGCCCTGCATCAACATGCTGCGTATAGTTTATCCAGCGTATTTTTCATGTTTCTACAAGACCCCCTTCAAAGCTTTTAAATTCCTCATAATTTAAAACGCTTTGAATGAAGCATGAACCGTTCCTCATAACTCAAAACGCTCTGAGTAGAGCCTGAATATGTGTAGCTTTGACACATCTGATACTTTACGCCGACTCTGTTTAGAAAGAGTGTTAGGTCTTGTCCTGTCTTTTACGCATAACTAAGGATACGCAGAAAGCCGCTTTAGCAGTCGAGTGTTCGAACTGTCTTGCTGTTAGGAATGAGGAACCGCGTAGAATTCTGAACTGTTTTTTACTTCTGATAAACAGAATTTTTGTTCAGGCCGTCGTCTTCAAGAATGATTTCTCAAAAATCCCTTGGAACAGGGCGAGGAATGGCTGTCAAGAACTGAGTTGCCATCTTGAATTTTTAGATTAAATATTCAGACTGGAGTTTGGATGGACTTCGAATCGACCCATGAAGAAGAGTAATTTTTAATGTTGAAATCTGTATGCTTCGGGTACTTGGGGTATCTTGAGGTCAAGAAGGAGTATCTTCTATGTGAACTCCTGCAATTGACCGCCTTAAGAATCGTTCAGATGTACGCGTACTCTGTCCGGCGTATCTTTCAGATGTGCGGAAAGTCATAGAGCGTGAAATCATAAGTTTGTAACCTCTGAGCATAAACTAAACGCCACCGAGCATGAAATCATAGACTTGTAGTTCCTGAGCGTGAAGTCGTAGGTTTGTAGCCTCTCGAGCATAAAAGCTACCGAGCATGATAGCATCCGGGCGTAAAACCATAGACTTGTAGCCTTTGAACGTAAAACCGTCGATTTGTAGCTGTCGAGCGTAGAAAGCTCCTTGGCGCAGAACTGTAGATTTGTAGCCTATGAAAAGAAAATCTTTCGAGCGTGAAGTTGTGGATCTGTTGCTTCTGAGCGTAAACTAAACGCCACCGAGCGTGAGATCATAGATTTGTAGCTGCTGAGCGTGAAGTCGTAGGTTTGTAGCCTCTCGAGCGTAAAAGCTACCGAGCACAAAGGCATCCGGGCGTAAAACCATAGACTTGTAGCCTGTGAGCGTAAAATCGTAGATATGTAGCTGTCGAGCGTAGAAAGCTCCTTAGCGTGAAAACCAAGAATCTGCTTTGCGCAAAAACTTTTCGAATTTCGTTGACTATCCGCCTTCTCTGAGTAATAGGCTGACGTAGTACCCAATCATAACCGAATATTAATTTGGTTCGGGATTCGAGGAGTCCATCCGAACTCTTTATATACCCCAAGTTTCTGAGAGAAAAACTTTTCATCCGTCTTCTGCGAAAGAAAGCCTTCGACTGTTCGAGTTCTTCTTCGTTTCTTCTCTGAGATTTCAAAATTTCCAGTAATGGCCCCGAAACAAGTCCCCTCCACTAAGGGAAAGAATGTTGATTCTTCTTCTCGTTCTTCTGCTCAAGTGAGAGCGTCTTCGGTCGGGCAAGGCGAACTTTATTCTGAGCGAAGTGTCCCGCCGACGAGCAGTGCACCCGGCCTTAAAGGTAGAGCTTTTGGGACAAAAAAGAATGACTGAAAATCCTTCGCACATGTTGTACGTGACAGTGCTAGGTCGTCTTCTGTGTTAATAGCCTCTTTAAGGAAGATGATGCACAGAGACGTTTCATCTTTTACGCCCACAGTTCTAATGTGTCAGCGCAAAAACTCCATATTTTCGCAGTCTGGCATAAAAGCTTTGACTGTCGAAAGTTGGCGTATAAAATTTGAGTGTTACGCTTCTGGATGAAGATTCTGGCGTAATATCTCAACTTTATCAGTCTGGCGTAAAGCACAGACTGTATACTGCCAGCCTTGAACTTTACGCTTTAGGAAATGGATTCCAGCGTAATGGTCAAGTTTTTATGGTCTTGGCGTAAAGCATAGACTGTTGATTTTTGGCGTATGCTGCAAGGTCTGTAACGTCTAGTTATAGGAACTGATATGTTTTTCTTGCACTCTTGCAGTTGACTTGCATGTGTCTCCGCTAGCCGATGTGATGGGTTCTGCCGCCGGGATGCTGCACTCCAACTATTTGGAGGATCTGTCACACGTGACATTCCCTATCTTCGGGCCCCAGTATCCCGAAGGAAGGGAAATTTTAATATCGGCTCAGGGCAAGCGAACACTGCTGAACTTGATCAACGGGGAGCCCCTGACGTACATAGACGGGGACCAGTACCTAAAGCCAGCTTTCCTTTTCGGGGACATGATTGACAAGCAGTCCCAGACGAAGCCCAAGAGAGAACTCTTGGTTTTCTCTGCCGAGAGCTTGGTTTTGTATCTGCCTAAGATGCCGAGAGACTATCCCATCTCGGCTTTCTTTCATGCTATGCATCCCAGGAGGATATCGTGGACGCTGACTCCCGATCTTCACGGCAGGCCGGGGAAGATCTTTCATCTGAAAGAAGCCGACCAGGGGTCGTTTGTCAGCCGCCCTTCCGGCAATGTGATGATGTTCAGGGGACTGTACCCGGGCAGTGTCCCGAGTGAAGACAGCTTAGTGCTCCAGCCGATCCAATTATCGACTTTCTGTAATGATTTCATGGGACACGGGAGAGTATACCCTAAGGTGAACCCTCGGTGCGGTGGGTGGATCACCCCTATAAATCTTCGATGGGATCGCTTAGCTGATTGGGCCCTGAAGCATTTTCAGACCTAGTTGGAGAACATTGGTCTGTTTGCAGCTGTGAGTGCCACCAGTGTTGGGTTACCTCCTAACCCCAACCTGTTTTTGGCACTGATGGAGCGATATATTTCGCTCACCGGGACTTTCGCCACTCCACTGGGGGAGTTGGGATTGGCCCTTCATGAGATGGCAGAGATCTCGAGACTGCCGAAAGGGGATACTCCGTATGAAGAGTATGTTCCCACGAACCGAGAGCTAGGGGATTCAGACCCTCGGGTAGTGGAGGTGTACCAGGAGCTGATGTGCCACTACCTTGCTTGCACCGCTTTTTATGGTGAGCCCTCAGATTTGGCTCACATCAATAAATGGACGTCCTACCTCTTATTTCACCGGTCCAGGACTGCTAAGACAGAGAAGGTATTGGAGGGCAAGGATCAGCCTGTGAATCCTCTTAGCGTGCTTAACGCTCAGGTAGTCGACGATCTCATGGTAGACGCTGGGGCTCCGGACTTGATCCTCGACGAAGGGATATGACAGTATCTTGTAGGCACTAAGGCCTATAGTTATTTGAGGCGCTGCCGCAGGCCTCTGTCCAGGGAAGCTCAATTGGCTGGCTTCCTCTCCATATGGCTGCGTCGACTGGTGGTACCTGGCATCGCATCTGCGGACCGCATTCACCGTAATACGCTATGGCCTGCAGTGCGTCTGGTGTTCGGGGCAAGACTGGGCTTGCTCCCTGCCATGGTGTGCCGCATTCAAGCTGGCCTGAGGGCCATGACTGACGGGCTCCTCGTCGATGAAACTCAGCGTGATAGCTTTCCCAGGGTAGAATTACCATACCTGTATCTGATGGGATGGTTAATTCTTCATAACCCCATGGTTATGTCTGCCGGCTCCGGCAGCAATTTGGGGGCTAGTTTCTTGTTGAACTACTAGAAATCTTTCTGGAATGTGACCACGGTTCTAGACTGTCGGCGGGTGCTGGGCTTCAGTCACAGCTGGAAGCTCTTCTGTATTGTTCCCTCTGTACATCGCAATCAATCAGGGATTCGGCTTGAGGATTCAGGCAGAGAGAAGACCATTCTTTCTCTTGAAGCTTTTAATTGGTTGGTCTGTATTAGACCTTCCCATTTACTGTACAGAAGTGAAGACCATTGCTTCTTGGAGCCGTACCTACCTAGTCGGTTTGCCAGGCAGTTTGGGTATGATCAGTTGCACGTGGGCAACGCCGTCACCAGCATCTGGTCCAGGGGTGGACTTATTGATGGAGCGAGAGGCTGGCGATACTTCATCATGGGTTGCACTGGAGCAATTTTTACTGTGCCGGTCATTATACTCTCCACGGAACATGCACATCCTGCACTCGTATGCCTAGTTTTATGTGGCAACGAACACCTTCCATCACGATTTTGATATGCATGGAAGTTTTAGGGTGCCCTTTTCCAAGTCTGGGGGGAGAGTCGAAGTCCCCTCGGTTTTTTCTGACGAGGGTGAGGAGTCCGTCACTCCAGATGAGCCTCTGTTGGCGGTATCGAGGGGTGAGGTACCTCTGCCTGCAGGTCCTTTGGTAATCTCCGGGAAGCGAAGGGCTCCTGTTCCGAAGGGGACTTCTCCTCGCAAGAGGAAGAAGAAGACGGTTAATCGTCCTCTCCGGATTCCTGGTATTGAGGCTCCTGGAAGTGAGCATGCATCTCCCCATGTTGGGGATGATTCTTTGATTGGAGGTTCCTCGCCTTTTAGAGAGGGACCCTCTAATGTTCCGGCCGGTGGTGCCGGAGAATCTCTGTTGGAGGCCGCCGTCGCTGCTACTGCTTCAGGTAGTGGAACGAGGTCATCTCCGGGGCTGAGTATAATAAGATTCCGTATACCTTTATACGGATCAGCATCGAGAGGGACCCCTGCTGTGTCTGTATGCATACCTGGCGAGATTCCAACCGATGAGCCTCGGTTGGAATTTGACGAGGACCTGGAAGACTATTTGCCAGCGTCAGTTAGCAGACCCCTTTCTTCAGGTATGATAGCTTGCTTAGCATCATTAAGAAATGATTTAGCTGTACTGGCTGCAGATGCAACATATATGCCGTCGGCCATGGGTAAATGTCGTCTTCACGCCTCTTTTTAGAAAAGTTAACATCATTTCGATACTAACTTCCTTTCGTCCTCTTTTCAGGGGAAGACCTCTTCGGGGAGGGCAGTGTAGACGCGCCCTTCGGTTCTATGTCAGGTCATGGTGGCGAAATAGAGGTGGCAGATTTTGAAGAGGAAACATCTTCGTGTGCCGGTTCGCCTGTCGACGAGGTCCCGATATCCCAAGAGGAGGACGAGACTGTCATTGCGACAATGCCTCCTATGAGTATGCTGGTATCTACGTCCGGTGTTGGTGCTTCTTCTTTTGTCACACCACCTGTTGAGGCGACGGCCGTGGCAACATCGTCTGCGGTTGTTCTTGGAGGGGGACTCGCCAATATCGAGGCCACTCCCGGCGTCTATTTGGATCTAGCTGTGTTGATCGAGCAGTACACCGACATCTTCTACACCACTTTGAAAATGTTAATATCAATGGTGTTGGAAAAGAATCTGAGCTTTGCGTCGCTGAAGAGGTCCTCTCGGTCCGTGATAGTGCCGATCCAAGAATTCGACGACACTGGGGTAGCTGATACGCTGGAGGAGATAGTTAATGGTTTGGAGCAACCCATTAACAAATACTTGTAGCTAGCTCGAGAGAGTGTTGAAGATCTGGTCCAGGCTAGGTACGACTCTATGACTGTGCGGCTTGCCAAACAGATGGCAGGCCTAAATAAATCTATCCAGACACATCAGCAGGAGATGGATGAAGGAAAAGTCATCTTGGAGGAGGCCATTGCTCTTCAAATGAAGTGCCAGGCCAAGCATGAAGGGAATGTAGCGAGGGTCCACAGGCTGAAAACAAAACTCGCTCAGGCAAAGGAGTAGGCTTCTCAGTCGTCGGAAGCTCTAGTTGTGGCGGATGGCCGATTGGGCGTAGCACAACAGAACTTGGCACGTGCAGGAGTCGCCCGTGTTGGTTTTCTTCGGGCTAGAGCCGAACTGTCCCTCCTGAGCAATGATGAGGCACGACTGGAGTGGGCTCGCGCTGATGTCTTGGATTCCAGGACTGAGAAGATGGCCGCACTGGCGCAGCAGCTTCGCGACCTGACCGCTCTTCCAAAATGATGTACTTTTGCTTTTGCTTTTTAATGTACTTTTGCTCCTTTTTGGGAATAATAAAGAGGCTTTCATCTGACTTTGTGGACCCATCATTTTGGAATATAAATGATAGGTTTGGGTGAAAGTGATATCAGAGGTAATATGGACGTGATATACTCTCGGTAAGTTTTAGCAGGATATATCTATTCAGAGGTTATATGGACATGATAGAAATATGCTTTTTAGCTAAAATTTGTACACAAGATACTATCAGAGGTAGTATAGACGTGATAGGTCTTGAAGTTCCAAATTAGTTAAACATATCTATTCAGAGGTTATATGGACATGATAGAATACGATCCAACTAGTTTCATTTTGGAAGTAGTTTTGTCAGAATGAGGTTTTTGCCATATTCCACTTGAGCAGAGGAGGTTAAGCATAGTACCTCTTCAGGAATTTGCCATTGATAGGAGCCATTAACAGGCCTATATTAGGCTGGGCTAACCTGTAAGTGCCGTTTGAGAACGTCGTCTCGATCACATAAGGGCCTTCCCATTTGGGCTGGAATTTGCCCTTACTTCTGTGAGTAAGAATCATCGGCCTTCTCACAGCTAAAACTAGCTCGCCGACTTTGAACACCCTTTCCTTCACTTTTTGATTAAAAGCTCTGGAAATGCGTGCTTGGTAGAGCGCGATGCGCTGTTGAGCTTGGAGGCATTTCTCGTCTAATTCTTCTAGCTCTTGAAGCCTTAACAGGTTATTCTTTTCTTGAGTCAACTCATTAGTCACGGCTATCCTGAGTGACAGAATTTGGATCTCGATAGGGAGAACCGCTTGGCTCCCGTAGACTAATGAGAATGGTGTGCAACTTGTTGGTGCCCGTACCGTTGTGCGGTATGCCCAGAGACATCCTCCCAACTTCTCATTCCAATCCCTTTTGTTCGAAGAGACAAACTTCTTCAAGAGCTTGATAATAGTTTTGTTGAAAGCTTCCGCCAAACCATTAGCAGCAGGATTATATGCCGTAGAGGTGACATTCAGTATCCAATTTTTATCGCAAAATCGATGAAACGCTTGGCTGATGAATTGAGGCCCATTGTCATGGATTATCCTTCGAGGTATCCCGAAGCGGTAAATGACGTGATGCTTGATGAAGCTGATCACATTAGATACCTTCACCTCAGCCACAGGGATCGTCTCTGCCCATTTAGAGAAGTAATCCGTGATGGCCAGTATGAACCGGTGACCTCTGGAAGAAGACGGGTGAATAGGACCAATGATATCCATACCTCATGCTTCGAAAGGCCAGGACGCAACCATAGGATATAGATACTCAGGAGGTTGATGGATAAAGTCTGCATAGACCTGACAGGCTCTGGATTGTCTTGCATACTTTATTGCATCTGTGATCATAGTAGGCCAGTAATAGCCCATTCTCCTGATGCGATCCTGTAGCTTAGGACCGGGTTGATGCATTCCGTATACGCCGTCGTGGGCTTCACGGATAATCTGCTGTGCTTCATCACCAGAGAGACATCGTAATAATAGTCCGTCATAAGACCGGCGATATAGACATTGTGACGATGCGTCGAAATAGAAGCATAATGATCGTCTTTTGACGGATACTGCTTCTTTAGGATCCTCTGGCAAGATTCTGTATGCTACAAAATCTATAAAGGGAGCTCTCTAGTCTCTCCTGGGAGGATCGGTGTCCATAGCGTAGCTGTGTTCTATGTAAAAGTTATTTTTCACACAGAATAAATCTCTGATAAGAAGGATTACCGAGTTCTACCTTCTTATAGGGGTAGCCAAATCTGCAGTTAGACTGGCTAGGGCACCAGCTTCCAGATTCTGAGATCGAGGTACATGCTCTAGGAAGAATCCTTTGAATGTCATGGCTATCTCGATTGTTGCTTGGTGATAGGGGATAAGGTCTGGATTCCGGACTTCATATATTCCTCTGACTTGATTGACGATCAGCAGAGATTCATCGAAAGCTTCCAGAGATTCGACGTCCAATTCTTTAGCGACTTGGAGGTCGATTAGTAGAGCGTTGTACTCTGCCACATTATTGGAACAGGGCTCGCTAAGAGAATATGCTCGGTAGATGACGAGCTTATCAGGAGTAACCAGGACAATTCCTACTCCTGAAACCACGTTTCCCCTGGGACCAGTTCTGGAGGCACCATCGAAGAACAATTGCCATGCATCACTTTCTATTGCGGAATTACATTCTGCAACTTCGTCGGGAATTTTCTCGTACAGTTTGGAGGCCTCCGGGATCGGATGAGCAGCTAGGAAATCAGCCAATGCTTGGCCTTTGATAGACTTTTGAGGGACGTACACCATGTCATACGGTATTAATAACATCGCCCAAGTCGTGAGTCGGGAATTAAGAACACTTAGCTTGTTCATCAGTACCCGAAGAGGATTGATACTGGAGATATTGTGAATGGTTTGGCCTGTGACATAGTGTCGCATTTTCTGAATAGCGAACATCAGAGCCAAGCATTCTTTCTCCACTAGATTGTACCGGTGTTCGGCTCTGACCATCATCCTGCTGAGGTAGTAGATAGCCTGCTCGTGACCTATCTCATTCTTTTGTGCGAGAAGAGCTCCTAGAGAATGATCCATCGCTCGAACATATAGCACGAATGGTCTTCCTATGACAGGAGGCACCAGAACTGGCGGACTAGTGAGGTAGCGCTTGATATCACCGAACGCTTGTTGACAGGCTTCGTCCCATACAAAGGATACACCTTTCTTCATAAGACGAGAAAAGGGCTGACATCTCCCCGAGAGGTTGGATATGAATCTCCGGATATAAGCCAGACGACCTTGAAATCCCCTGAGTTCCCTCAAATTGCGGGGCGATCGCATTTCTAAGATGGCCTTGACTTTATCAGGATCCACTTGAATGCCTTTGGCAGTTATGAAAAATCCCAGAAATTTGCCACTAGATACCCCCAGAAAGGACTTTGTAGGATTCATTTTGAGTTGATGTTGGCGCATCAATTCAAATACTGTCTTCAAGTCTTGGATGTGATTATCCTTAAGGCGGCTTTTGACAGCTACATCGTCCAAGTAACACTCCATTGTCTTGCGTAAATGCTTATGGAATATGTTACTCATAGCCCGTTGGTACGTAGCCCCGGTATTCTTCAATCCGATGGGCATGACCGTATAGCAATATACCCCCAATGGTGTCCGGAAGGCAGTACGCTTCTCGTCTTCAGGATGCATCTTGATTTGATTGTATCCTGAAAATTTGTCCATGAAAGACATACGTTCAAAACCGCATGTATTGTCAATCATGACGTCTGTGATGGGAAGAGGAAACTCATCCTTGGGGCAGGCTGCGTTCAGATCTCGGTAATCGATGCAGACTCGTACTTTCCCATTTTTCTTTATGACCGGGACAACATTGGCGACCCAGTCGGGATGTTGTTCTTCACGGATGAAGCCGCAGGCTATCAACTTCTTTTCAGCTTCAATGGCGTCCATCATATCCGGGTGGAACCGGCGTTGGTGCTGCTTCACAGGCTTCGAATCGGGCAATATATTAAGCTTATGAGTAGCCACCTTTGGATCAAGGCCTGGCATGTCCTCATAATTCTACGCAAAGTTGTCGATATATTCTTTTATCAGCTGGATAACTTCTTCCCTTTCTGCTTCGGAAAGATTGTTACTGATAAATATTGGCTTTGGCGAAAGTTTATCCCCAACGTCAATCTGGATAACTTTATCTTCAGTTAACGGTTCTCTCTGCTCGAAGCGGAACTCCCATTATGTATCCATTTGCTGAGCCCAAGCATCATTCTCAAACAGTTCAGATTCTTGTTCGTCTGATTCGAAGGAATCCGTCACTACCATATTTACTGATAATGTTCGCTTAAGAGCGTGAGATGAGTCGGAGGGTGCTGAGCCATTTTGAAAGGAGGAAAAGATATCCTCGTTTGACTCAGGAGTTGCGAGGGAGGTGGTATACCCTAACCCGAAACGAGTTCGTTGATAGTAGGGATCGCCGTGCAGTGGCATTCGTCGGCCGTTCCCGTAGTTGAGACCCGGTTCCAGCTTTAAGTTATAACCCATATTTTGTATGATCTTCAGAGCTTGCGGGCTGTTTCTGTGAACCTGTATTTTATCGGCATCATCGTCGGAAGAATCATCTTGCACAGTCGGTTCATTGCGCATGCGGCCGAAGACTATCGAATGCTGACTGCTGCAAGTAGGCGGGACAATGAAGATAGAATCCTCATGCGGTCCATATGTCATGGTTACATCGGATGATGATGCCACTTCCCATATATACGATGATAGGAATCTATAGCTTCCAAGAATTTTTACGCTATAGGTTCTATATCGTCGTAGGGGGAGGATTCCTGATTTGGAATTTGGGCGTCAGTAAACTAGAAAAGAGGATGTTTATTATCATCTGAAACTCTGTTCCCGGTTGCGTTTACATCACTCGGCTGCCTGTTGTGCCGGAGGTTGATGACCAAGGGTGGAGGCTTCTGGTTCAAAGTGATCACTAGAGGATCACCCCCCTTTTCCTGACCTGGTCTCGTTCGGGTGGATAGCCATAGGTTCTATGGCTTTTGGACGAGTAGTCCATCCTTTCTCCTTGATTGACAGAGGTTGCTTGGCAGAGGGTTCTTCTGGGTAAAGATGGTTGGCATAAAAGCCAAATACCTGTCTCCTTGGTGTAAAAGATAAATAGTTTTCTTGTTGGCGTAAAAGCCATACTCTGTCTTGTTGGCGTAAAAGCCAAACTCTGCGTAAAACTTGATGGTCCATGAATAATAGATAACCAACGTAAAATAGCCAATTATCCATCACGAGTGAGGTTTTGAGCGTATTTCGGGCTAAATAGCCTTATCACATACCTTGGAAAATATGGTCGAGTTGGCGTATTTCGATGAGATAACATACGGCATACTCCTATAGTTAAAAATAGTCTGGTTGGCATAAAATGCAAGGATGGTGACGTGAGCGTATTAGTCACAGTTTTAGCTCTTCCCCGTCATGACAAAATCTGAAGGATAGAACAAAATCTCGTGCATTAAATGCAGAGATATGCCCCCATCTCATGTATTAATTGTAGAGATATGCCTCGAGCTCTGTACAGGAAATAGCTTTTGACGTGGCGGCAGCGTATTCAGAAGACTCCAGTCCTTGAGCGTAAAATACGACTTGTGTCACTAAACGACAACCTGGGTCTCTGTGCAAAATCATCATCACAGTCGTCCTCTCGATCGTCGTACAGTACTTTTGTCAGGAGTCAGGTTCGCTGCTTTGTATGACAAATTCATCCGAGGAATACGAAGAGTTCCTCGTACAACTTTACGCTATATTAAAAACAAACGTATTTTGAACTTTAAGCAGGAGGGTAAAGCAATCTTTTATGCGGATCAGTCTTGAAGCACTGTTGTATGAGGACAGCTCTGAAGCTTTATTTTACGCCACACAGCTCTGAAGCCTTGTTTTACTCCACACAGCCTTGAAGCTCTATTTTACGCGTACAGCTCTGAAGTCATATTTTACGCCAAACAGCTCTAAAGCTCTGTTTTACGCGTACAGCTCTGAGGCTCTGCTTTACGCTGACTTCATGTATGTTGGGGAGTTTGACTGTATAATACGCGTATAATTCCCCAGGATATTTCATGCTTCTATAGCATCCAGGTGCCAAAAGATGTATCGAGACCTGAGGGAGCACGTTTGGTAGTATGGTATGAAGTGCGAGGTCGCACGCTTCGTATCTAGGTGTTTAGTATGCCAGCAGGTAAAGGCGGTGTCACTACCACTTTTGTACAAGACTTCTCCAAGATTGCAGCGCCAATGACCAGACTGACTAGGAAGGATGTGGATTTTGTGTGGACGGAGGAGTGTCAGGCTGCATTTGATGAGCTGAAGAAGAGGTTGACAACAGCTCCAATTTTGACGTTGCCAGCAGGGACAGGTGGTTTCACCATCTACAGTGACGCTTCAGGGAAGGGTTTGGGATGTGTTCTTCAGGAGCACGGGAAGGTAATTGCCTATGCTTCCAGGCAGTTACGCCCTCATGAAAAGAACTACCCCACCCACGACTTAGAGTTGGCAGCAGTTATCTTCGCTCTAAAGCTGTGGAAACATTACATGTACGGAGAGCGTATGGAGATCTTCACAGACCACAAGAGCTTGAAGTACGTATTCACACAGAAGGAGCTGAACATGAGGCAGAGGAGGTGGTTAGAGTTGATGAAGGACTTTGACATCTCATTGCAGTACCATCCAGGGAAGGCCAACGTAGTCGCCGATGCCTTGAGCAGGTATCCGATGGCTATGTACTTGACGACTGATAGACATTTGTTGGCTGATCTGGAAAGCTTGGAGATTGAGGTGTTAGTTCCCGGTGCTGAGATTCAGATGTGGGGATTGCAGATACAGTCCGAACTGATGGACAGGATCAGAGCTGCGCAGTACGATGATGACACTCTGAGGAGTATCAGAGCACAGGTTCAGATGGGATTATCGGACGACTTTACTATCGCAGATGATGGTTCTTTACGGCACGGCACGAGGATATGTGTGCCTAGCGGGGAGCTGCGCGAGGAGGTTTTGCAAGAGGCACACCGCTCTCAGTACTCGATGCATCCCGGTGCCAACAAGATGTATCGAGACTTGAGGGAGCACGTATGGTGGTATGGAATGAAGCGCGAGGTAGCACGCTTCGTATCCCGGTGTCTAGTGTGCCAGCAGGTAAAGGCAGACCGGCAGAGGCCAGGAGGTTTGCTTCAACCTTTACCGATTCCAGAATGGAAATGGGAGCACGTGACCATGGATTTCGTTTCAGGGCTTCCACGTTCTCCAGGAGGGAAAGACGCGATTTGGGTCATCGTGGACAGGTTGACCAAATCAGTCCATTTCTTACCTTTCAAGGTGGGCACGTCGACAGAGAGGCTCGCAGAGATGTACGTGCGACAGATTGTTAGGCTTCATGGAGTTCCAGTGAGCATCGTCTCAGATCGAGATAGTCGTTTCACTTCCCACTTCTGGAGGAGTCTGCAGGCTAGCTTGGGCACTCAGCTCAAGTTCAGTACCGCATATCACCCCCAGACAGACGGGCAGTCTGAGAGGACTATTCAGACTCTCGAGGATATGCTACGCACTTGCGTTCTAGATCTCGGAGGTTCTTGGGAGGATCATCTGCATCTGGTAGAGTTCGCTTACAACAACAGTTACTAGGCCAGCATCGAAATGTCACCGTTTGAGGCTCTTTATGGACGGAGGTGTCGTACACCGCTATCGTGGGACGACGTTGGAGAGAGAGCCTTGCTAGGACCCGAAATGGTCGTGGATGCAGCAGAAAAGGTGAAACTCATCAGAGACAGACTGCGAGTGGCGCAGGACAGACAGCGGCATTGGGCCGACGGCCACCGTAGACCCCTTGAGTTTCAGGTATAGATTGTTGTCATTTTGGTTTGTGTTTGTTTGTTTGTTTAGACTGCATGTTGAGACTGTTTTGTCTTAGGTTGGCGATCTAGTTTTCCTACGGATTTCTTCGACGCGTGGAACGATTCGCTTTGGCAGAGGCGGGAAGCTTAGCCCACGCTACATCGGACCCTTCGGTATTCTTGCAAGGGTAGGTGCAGTGGCGTATAGACTAGACTTGCCGCCTGCATTGGAGGGAGTGCATAATGTATTCCACGTGTCGCAGCTGAGACGGTACGTGGCCGACCCTAGTCACGTACTTGATCACTCGGAGATTGAGGTTGGTCCGACGCTCAGCTACCCTGAGCAGCCCGTAGAGATCTTGGACCGCAGAGAGAAGGTGTTGCGGAACCAAACTATTCCTTTGGTTCGTGTTGCATGGAGACATCACTATCCAGGGGAGTCGACCTGGGAGAGAGAGGACGAAATACGCGAGCAATACCCTTATCTCTTCCAGACTTGAGGTATATTCCTTTTCTGATTTCATTCTTGTTTTAGTTCAGTCCAATTTCGAGGACAAAATTTCTTTTAGGAGGGTAGACTTGTCACTACCACTTTTCCACATAAGGGCATTTGTGTAAATTCACCATTTTAAATAATTGTGTGCTTAATTTGATTTGCTGAGATTTTTACTATTTATATATTATTATTAGAAATGTTTAGTTTTAGGTCTAACCCTAGAACTCATTAGGACAGACCCTAGTGAGTCAACCCTAATTGTAAACCCAGTTCTAGTGAAACCCTAGAATACAAATTTTAGGGTGAACCCTCAAAACCCTAGACTGACTTAACCAGAGTCTATTAGGTCCTACATGAGAGGGCCAGGGAGTTTAACCAAAAAACTATGCATGGAAACCCTAAAACTAGGTTTAATATAAAAATGAAGCTTCTCACAAAGCCATCCTTCATGTAGAAAAGAGAAACCCTAGCCTCCATCTAGAGAAACCATCTTCCCACCCCATTTTTCGAGATTAAACCTAGGGCTTCCATTTTCTCCTCCTCCAAAGCAAGGGAAGCAAGGAACGTGGGTCAGGAAGCCTTGGAGAAGAAGAACCTCATTGAAGAAACCTTCCCTGCAGGTAAAACCCTAGTTTTCTATTCCTTTAAAATTCTGTTTTCAGATGTTCATGGCCCTTTAGGAACCAACCAACTGTGTGTAGTTCGAATTTTAGGGTTTTGATTAGGTTTAAGTGTCCCCAACATTGTTTTTCCCAATTATCAGAAACCCTAACCCTAGATATTCGTAGGTAGGTTGATTTCATCTCATATGGGTAGGTTGATACTCGATCTTTAGGGTTTTGGGTTGAGGACTCATGGGTTTTAAGTAATTTTCGTTTCTGCACTGTATATGTTTGATGAAATGCCAAAAAGGGATGAACACCTGTTTCACCTATCTAATCTACTCTAATATAATCTAAAATGATGTATGATATCTATATATATTTATACATATGTATATAGATTGATGTATGTTGTATATATATATATCTAGGTTTGTAGATGGGTGTGTGTTTTGAAGGGGATTCACTGTACAGTCGGGTTCTGGAATTTCTGTGTGTACAGGGCAGTCGGGTTGGAAGAGAAACACATGTGCATGATGTTGTTTGTGTCTCAACATAAGGTATATGGCTGTGCATATATGTGTGTGAGGTTTCTCAGCAGCTGTGAAGTACAGAATTCTGTGTACAGATCAGCATAACCGTGTGTAAGTGTTTCAGTGTGTGTGTGGGGGGGGGAATGATGCAATGAGTTTGGACTGTTGCTGTGCAGTGTATTAGAGTATCAGTGAACAATGTGCGAGAATCAATATGTTTTAGATACCTGAGAGAGTATTATGTATAGGTGTTTGTGTATCAGTCAATGAGAAGTAGTGTGTGGTAATTCCTGTGCACTGAGTGAACCTTGTGTAATGTTACCTGTGTTTCAGTAAGTTATTTGTGTGTGCATTGAGGGTAAGTTCATGTGTATTAGATTAGGTGAGGAGCATGACTGTGTGTACTGTGTCTGTGAGTTTCAGTTTTGTTGTGGGTGACAGTGCCTGTGAGTGCAGAATGTATCAGTAATATAGGTGTGTTGCTGTGCAGATATCAGCATGTGTGTAAGGCTATGTATCAGTGTATTTGAATTGGGGGAAAATCTGCTAAACTGTGTGTAAGTGACCTGTGTCAGTATGTGAAATCAGTATACATGTGTGTGAGTGAATGTATCATAGAACTCAATGTATTTGTGAGGGATTTTCTTGTGTATGGACTGTGGGTAGGTGTGTGGCTGTGAGAGTCCAGTGTCATGTGTACCAGTTAGGTAAGATGAGACCTGTGTGTGAATCAGTAGGGTGGAGGTATGTGCTGTGTGCGGATTGTGTGTAGGTATGTGTTTATGTGTCTGTGTATGCATGTTAACTAAAGGTTGCAATTGATAAGGATAGTAAGTTCAGTTTAAGATGAGTGTTCAGTTAGAATAATTTAGAGATACAGTAGTTGAGTTAATGAGTGAGGACAGTTAACAGTTAGCCCATATATAAGTTAGTGTTATGATGGTATCAGTTAGTAGTGCTAGTCATAAGTTGGTCAGTTAATAAGTTAATATATGTTAGCATATTAGTCTTAGTACTATATAGTGTAAGTTGTGTACAGTTAAGATTAGTTAGCTGTTAGTTTTGTGTGGCTGTGTTTTGAGTGTGAGGGTGCAGTGACTGTGTATGTGTACTAGTTAGGTGCAGTGTGTGAGTGCAGGGAGGTCCCTATGTGAGGCATAGCAGTGTATCAGTAAGGTTGACTGTGTATTACTGTGCAGAATTTGTGTATCAGTAATAATCATTGAGGTGAGTTAGAAATCAGTGTGCAGTGATTTAAGGTGTCTGTGAACAGGGAGAACCCAATGTGTGTTCCTGTGTATCTAAATAGTGTGTGTGCAGCTGTGTAATTCAGTGAGTGAACCTTAAATATCGGGGTATTAAGAATACCAGTGTGTTGTGCTGTGCACACAGTTGGGGGTGTTTGGGACTGAGCCTGTGTTCAGTTAGGGAGACCTGGATAGCAGCAGAGTATGGTTGTGTAGTTAGTACACAGCCAAGAGTTCAGTTTGGACATTGGTATCAGTTGGGTCCAAGTTGAAGTAACAGTTGTAATTAGGATATAGGTACTATAATGTCAAGCCATAGGTTAAGGTAGAACTAGGATCAGAGTTTTAAGTCTAGCTAAGGTATGTGAAGTTATTGTTAATGTAATGTAGTAATATATAGTTAAGGTAATACCTAGATAAAATAGGTATAGAGGTAGTATGAGTACACCCTAGTGTTTATAACTAAGAATGACAACTAATAAGCTAGTATCACTTAGAAACTTAGATAAATACCTAGAATAGCTAGTGTTAGCTAGTTAGTGGCAAATTTAGACCAATTGACTTAGTTGGACCTAGTATTGACCAGTAAACCTTAGACATGACCTAGAAACCTCGTTTTTTATTGTTAAAAATGTTATTCTTTTAATTCATTAATTAACATTGAATTTCCATATTAGGTCATTGTGATCCCACTTTGGACATCGATCCTCACATTTTGCTCAGGACCACAGGCGAGTACATTCTCTGACAGTTTTCATGGTTGATTACTTCTATAAATTGTAGTGTATTACATACTTGATTCCGACACTGTGGATACACGGGTTAGCACCCTAGATCCCCATCATGAGGAGTCGTGATTGGAATCCATCGTGCTAGCTGGGGGATGGGGAACTATTAGTAGATTATGTGATCATATCCAAACATTATATGTACCATAGCTCACCCCACTTCTCACGTCGGGTGCAGCCTGACCATTTATATGCTCCATAGCTGTTATATATGATTAGCCTGACCACTATATGCACCATAGCTAACCATGCGGTTAGCCTGACCTAAAAGAATCATAGCTAATCATATATAACCAGCCTGATCCAGTCCCAAGCCGATCACATAATAAACTAATATTTCAAACACTTAGTTAGATGTTTTATCTTTATTCAGATTTACTTGTTCTAGCATTCACTATTTATTGCTCATTGCTAGATGCTCTATTGTCTATTTCATTTCTCCAGTACTTCACATGTTCAGCTTTTATTCTCATCTTGTATTTCTTACATTGTTTATAGACTTTGTCAATTTAATGAAACTGCTGTTAGTGCTTGTGCTTCGCTCCAATCCTGACTGGATAACAAAATTTTCAGAGAACATGGAGGACTTTTGCCCTACTCATTACGGCCCAGGAATAGAGGGAGAATTCACTCCAGAAATCCCAGAGGAGGTGCCTATCCTAGAGGAGAACTTACCAGCCTGTTCTTAGATTACTTTTCTGCATTTATTGTTTTAGACTGAGACTGAGTTATATTTATTTATTTGTGACTTTGGGAGGTCTTTTAGACCCAGGACTTGAGTTGGACTTATTGTGGTTGGTTTAAATAGAACTCTTTTCAATTCTCATCGTGCCATTATGTTTATAGTTGTGATTGAGTATATAATAGAACTGTGGTTATTTATCATTGTCCTCCGTACGGAGTTGAGACTATTGACAGGATATACTATGTTTGTGACCTAGACAGCGTTCTACCGCCGATGCTGCGGCGTAGGCTGGACGTACCCACGACTCATGCCCAAATTCCGGGTGCGGGTCGTGACACGTTTTTAGTGGTGGCCCATGCAGGTCCAGTCAGTAGTCTTAGATTCAGATTAGAGTGATATTATAGTGGTGCTCGCTTAGAGTATTACTACGAGCCTGTTTTAGGAAATAGGAATTAGGCCGAGATATGCTCAATCACAATTAGGAAATTTCTGATTCTTATAATACTACTCTTAATGATTTATTCTTTTAGAAATTTTTACTGTCCTTCCTTGATGATATCGTATCTATTGCCTTAATTGAATCTTTCGATCTGTCTTCAGGATGCCGCCAAGAAGGTCCCAGAGACTCGGAGCAGCAGATTCAGAGAGGTCTGCCACCTCTCGCGCTGCCGGACAGACGTCAGCAGCACCTCCTACATCTCCAGTACATGTGGGAGTGTCTGCAGCATTCGGGGGTCCTCCACCACCAGTTCAGAGGGTCCCCACAGCTACGACGGCACCACCACCACCAGTTCAGCATCCAGGAGGTGTGCCTGCCGATGGGGCACAAATGTTCGCTTTGATTCAGGGCATGGTCGACGCCCAGAGGACGTCGACAGAGGCCCAGAGAGTGCAGGCTGAGGCACATCAGGCACAGACATAGATGATGAGGGTGAACATGGAGAATGCTCACCAAGTGGCTCTCCAGGCTGTGGAGAGGGTCGCTCAACAGCAGCAGCATCCTGGTCAGCAACAACAGAGGCCGGGCACCATTGTGGACTTCAAGAGGATGATGCCTCGAGAGTTCAAGGGGACAGAAGGGATACTCTACGCCGATGATTGGCTAGAGGACATCGAGAGGAACTTGCGTTTGGTGCAGCTTCCAAAGGCGCTTCAGATCGAGGCCGCTGGCAGTCAGATGTTCGACATCGCCTTGACATGGTTTCGCACGGAGCCGAGACTCTTGCGCAGAGGACTCACTTGGGAGGATTTCAGGGAGCTCTTCAAGGAGAAATTCTTTCCTGACGTTGCCCTAGGAGCCTTGGAGAGTCAGTTCCATGACTTAGTCCAGGGGAGCTCGTCCGTCGACGAGTATGCCGCGGAGTTTTGCCGTCTGAGCCGCTTCGCGCCGTCGATGATTAGAGATCCGGGGGACAGGGCCCGGAAGTTCAGGAAGGGGCTGTCAAGGGAGGTCAAGTCTCGCACGTCGGGACGTCGCACCGCCACTTTTGAGGGCATATTGATGGATGCCCAGATAGCCGAGGACGACTTGGACCTCAGGCCCAAGAGGGGACGCGATGTTTCCGGAGGAGCAAACAGTAGTGCAGGACCAGGCAAGCGTCCACATTATCAGCAGCAGCAGAGGCCCTTTCAGCAGCAACACCAGCAGCACCAGGCCCCAGCCCGAGGGCAGGTTCAGCAACAGCAGCAGAGGCCGACTCAGCCCGCCATCCAGTGTGCGTACTGCGGGAAGATGGGACATACTAGAGAGATCTGCAGGCATAGATTGGGCTCATGTTTGTCCTGCGGATCGACGACACATCAACTGAGGGATTGCCCTACCATTCGGACTCGTCCAGGTCAGGGTGGAGCAGCCGCCCAGAGAGGACCAGGCAGGGTACCTGCAGCACCAGGAGGCCAACAGCAGAGGGGACCGCTTCCACCGCAAAATCAGAGGTTTGCTCAGCATCAGCAGCAGAGAGGTGCACCCCAGGGGCGAGCGTACGCCATGGCAGTCGAGGAGATCGAGCCAGCAGGAGACTTGATCACAGGTTCGGTTCTTCTCGATTGTATTCCCGCATTTACCTTATTCGATTCTGGCGCTTCCCATAGTTTTGTGTCTGTATCATATGCACTTCGACATCATTTAGACACAGAACCATTAGCTAGGACTTGCAAGATCATGACTGGGGGAGGTATTATCCTAGTCCGTGATCACTGCAAGGACTGGAGAGTGTCAGTAGGAGGCCGAGACTTGAGCGTGAGTTTACTCGTCATGCCACTTCCGGGGTACGATATTGTGCTCGGAATGGACTGGTTGAGTAGACATCATGCTACTATAGATTGTTATAGAGGCAGAGTATTATTTAGACCGCCAAGAGAGCCGGAGTTTGAGGTCGTCAGAGGAGCAGCGGAACAGAGAGGGAGCACATTTTGCGGAGCCAGGACGGAAGAAGAGGAGTTGCCACATCCTCTGATAGCGGAGTTCCTGGATATATTTCCAGAGGAGTTGCCAGGCTTGCCGCCAGACAAAGATGTTGAATTCTCTATAGACTTGGTTCCAGGAGCGGAGCCCATTTCACAACATGTCTATAGAGTCAACAACAGCGAGCTGGCAGAACTGAAGAAGCAAGTTGAGGAGCTGCAGGACAAAGGCTTCATCAAATCCAGTTTATCACCATGGGGAGCTCCGGTATTGTTCGTACCGAAGAAGGACGGCACGGTGCGCATGTGCATTGATTATAGAGCTTTGAACAATATCACCATCAAGAACAAGTACCCGCTGCCGAGGATAGATGATCTTTTCGACCAGTTGAGCGGGGCGAGGGTGTTTTCAAAGATAGATTTGAGGTCAGGCTATCACCAGGTAAAGGTGAAGAAAGAAGACACGCCGAAGACAGCTTTTCGGACCAGATACGGCCAGTTTGAGTTCATGGTGATGCCATTTGGTTTAACCAATGCACCGGCAGTATTCATGAACTTGATGAACAAGGTGTTCCACCAGTACCTTGACAAGTTCGTGGTGGTGTTCATCGACGATATTCTTGTGTATTCCAAGACACCGGAGGAGCACGAAGAGCACCTGAGGTTGGTCTTAGAGACTCTCAGGAGGGAGAAGCTGTACGGGAAACTCTCTAAGTGTGAATTCTTCCTTGACAAGGTCAAATTTCTTGGGCATGTGGTATCGGGTGACGGAATCTCGGTAAACCCAAAGAAGATCGAGGCAGTGGAGTCGTGGGCTACCCCCAGTTCGGTAGCTGAGATCAGGAGTTTTCTCGGGCTAGCAGGATACTACAGGAGGTTTGTACAAGACTTCTCCAAGATTGCAGCGCCGATGACCAGACTGACTAGGAAGGATGTGGATTTTGTGTGGACGGAGGAGTGTCAGGCTGCATTTGATGAGCTGAAGAAGAGGTTGACGACAGCTCCAATTTTGACGTTGCCAGCAGGGACAGGTGGTTTCACCATCTACAGTGACGCTTCAGGGAAGGGTTTGGGATGTGTTCTTCAGGAGCACGGGAAGGTAATTGCCTATGCTTCCAGGCAGTTACGCCCTCATGAAAAGAACTACCCCACCCACGACTTAGAGTTGGCAGCAGTTATCTTCGCTCTAAAGCTGTGGAAACATTACCTGTACGGAGAGCGTGTGGAGATCTTCACAGACCACAAGAGCTTGAAGTACGTATTCACACAGAAGGAGCTGAACATGAGGCAGAGGAGGTGGTTAGAGTTGATGAAGGACTTTGACATCTCATTGCAGTACCATCCAGGGAAGGCCAACGTAGTCGCCGATGCCTTAAGCAGGTATCCGATGGCTATGTACTTGACGACTGATAGACATTTGTTGGCTGATCTGGAAAGCTTGGAGATTGAGGTGTTAGTTCCCGGTGCTGAGATTCAGATGTGGGGATTGCAGATACAGTCCAAACTGATGGACAGGATCAGAGCTGCGCAGTACGATGATGACACTCTGAGGAGTATCAGAGCACAGGTTCAGATGGGATTATCGGACGACTTTACTATCGCAGATGATGGTTCTTTACGGCACGGCACGAGGATATGTGTGCCTAGCGGGGAGCTGCGCGAGGAGGTTTTGCAAGAGGCACACCGCTCTCAGTACTCGATGCATCCCGGTGCCAACAAGATGTATCGAGACTTGAGGGAGCACGTATGGTGGTATGGAATGAAGCGCGAGGTAGCACGCTTCGTATCCCGGTGTCTAGTGTGCCAGCAGGTAAAGGCAGACCGGCAGAGGCCAGGAGGTTTGCTTCAACCTTTACCGATTCCAGAATGGAAATGGGAGCACGTGACCATGGATTTCGTTTCAGGGCTTCCACGTTCTCCAGGAGGGAAAGACGCGATTTGGGTCATCGTGGACAGGTTGACCAAATTAGCCCATTTCTTACCTTTCAAGGTGGGCACGTCGACAGAGAGGCTCGCAGAGATGTACGTGCGACAGATTATTAGGCTTCATGGAGTTCCAGTGAGCATCGTCTCAGATCGAGATAGTCGTTTCACTTCCCACTTCTGGAGGAGTCTGCAGGCTAGCTTGGGCACTCAGCTCAAGTTCAGTACCGCATATCACCCCCAGACAGACGGGCAGTCTGAGAGGACTATTCAGACTCTCGAGGATATGCTACGCACTTGCGTTCTAGATCTCGGAGGTTCTTGGGAGGATCATCTGCATCTGGTAGAGTTCGCTTACAACAACAGTTACCAGGCCAGCATCGAAATGTCACCGTTTGAGGCTCTTTATGGACGGAGGTGTCGTACACCGCTATCGTGGGACGACGTTGGAGAGAGAGCCTTGCTAGGACCCAAAATGGTCGTGGATGCAGCAGAAAAGGTGAAACTCATCAGAGACAGACTGCGAGTGGCGCAGGACAGACAGCGGCATTGGGCCGACGGCCACCGTAGACCCCTTGAGTTTCAGGTATAGATTGTTGTCATTTTGGTTTGTGTTTGTTTGTTTAGACTGCATGTTGAGACTGTTTTGTCTTAGGTTGGCGATCTAGTTTTCCTACGGATTTCTCTGACGCGTGGAACGATTCGCTTTGGCAGAGGCGGAAAGCTTAGCCCACGCTACATCGGACCCTTCGGTATTCTTGCAAGGGTAGGTGCAGTGGCGTATAGACTAGACTTGCCGCCTGCATTGGAGGGAGTGCATAATGTATTCCACGTGTCGCAGCTGAGACGGTACGTGGCCGACCCTAGTCACGTACTTGTTCACTCGGAGATTGAGGTTGGTCCGACGCTCAGCTACCCTGAGCAGCCCGTAGAGATCTTGGACCGCAGAGAGAAGGTGTTGCGGAACCAAACTATTCCTTTGGTTCGTGTTGCATGGAGACATCACTCTCCAGGGGAGTCGACCTGGGAGAGAGAGGACGAAATGCGCGAGCAATACCCTTATCTCTTCCAGACTTGAGGTATATTCCTTTTCTGATTTCATTCTTGTTTTAGTTCAGTCCAATTTCGAGGACGAAATTTCTTTTAGGAGGGTAGACTTGTCACTACCACTTTTCCACATAAGGGCATTTGTGTAAATTTACCATTTTAAATAATTGTGTGCTTAATTTGATTTGCTGAGATTTTTACTATTTATATATTATTATTAGAAATGTTTAGTTTTAGGTCTAACCCTAGAACTCATTAGGACAGACCCTAGTGAGTCAACCCTAATTGTAAACCCAGTTCTAGTGAAACCCTAAAATACAAATTTTAGGGTGAACCCTCAAAACCCTAGACTGACTTAACCTGAGTCTATTAGGTCCTACATGAGAGGGCCAGGGAGTTTAACCAAAAAACTATGCATGGAAACCCTAAAACTAGGTTTAATATAAAAAGGAAGCTTCTCACAAAGCCATCCTTCATGTAGAAAAGAGAAACCCTAGCCTCCATCTAGAGAAACCATCTCCCCACCCCATTTTTCGAGATTAAACCTAGGGCTTCCATTTTCTCCTCCTCCAAAGCAAGGGAAGCAAGGAACGTGGGTCAGGAAGCCTTGGAGAAGAAGAACCTCATTGAAGAAACCTTCCCTGCAGGTAAAACCCTAGTTTTCTATTCCTTTAAAATTCTGTTTTCAGATGTTCATGGCCCTTTAGGAACCAACCAACTGTGTGTAGTTCGAATTTTAGGGTTTTGATTAGGTTTAAGTGTCCCCAACATTGTTTTTCCCAATTATCAGAAACCCTAACCCTAGATATTCGTAGGTAGGTTGATTTCATCTCATATGGGTAGGTTGATACTCGATCTTTAGGGTTTTGGGTTGAGGACTCATGGGTTTTAAGTAATTTTCGTTTCTGCACTGTATATGTTTGATGAAATGCCAAAAAGGGATGAACACCTGTTTCACCTATCTAATCTACTCTAATATAATCTAAAATGATGTATGATGTCTATATATATTTATACATATGTATATAGATTGATGTATGTTGTATATATATATATCTAGGTTTGTAGATGGGTGTGTGTTTTGAAGGGGGATTCACTGTACAGTCGGGTTCTGGAATTTCTGTGTGTACAGGGCAGTCGGGTTGGAAGAGAAATACATGTGCATGATGTTGTGTGTGTCTCAACATAAGGTATATGGCTGTGCATATATGTGTGTGAGGTTTCTCAGCAGCTATGAAGTGCAGAATTCTGTGTACAGATCAGCATAACCGTGTGTAAGTGTTTCAGTGTGTGTGTGTGGGGGGGGAATGATGCAATGAGTTTGGACTGTTGCTGTGCAGTGTATTAGAGTATCAGTGAACAATGTGCGAGAATCAATATGTTTTAGATACCTGAGAGAGTATTATGTATAGGTGTTTGTGTATCAGTCAATGAGAAGTAGTGTGTGGTAATTCCTGTGCACTGAGTGAACCTTGTGTAATGTTACCTGTGTTTCAGTAAGTTATTTGTGTGTGCATTGAGGGTAAGTTCATGTGTATTAGATTAGGTGAGGAGCATGACTGTGTTTACTGTGTCTGTGAGTTTCAGTTTTGTTGTGGGTGACAGTGCCTGTGAGTGCAGAATGTATCAGTAATATAGGTGTGTTGCTGTGCAGATATCAGCATGTGTGTAAGGCTATGTATCAGTGTATTTGAATTGGGGGAAAATCTGCTAAACTGTGTGTAAGTGACCTGTGTCAGTATGTGAAATCAGTATACATGTGTGTGAGTGAATGTATCATAGAACTCAATGTGTTTGTGAGGGATTTTCTTGTGTATGGACTGTGGGTAGGTGTGTGGCTGTGAGAGTCCAGTGTCATGTGTACCAGTTAGGTAAGATGAGACCTGTGTGTGAATCAGTAGGGTGGAGGTATGTGCTGTGTGCGGATTGTGTGTAGGTATGTGTTTATGTGTCTGTGTATGCATGTTAACTAAAGGTTGCAATTGATAAGGATAGTAAGTTCAGTTTAAGATGAGTGTTCAGTTAGAATAATTTAGAGATACAGTAGTTGAGTTATTGAGTGAGGACAGTTAACAGTTAGCCCATATATAAGTTAGTGTTATGATGGTATCAGTTAGTAGTGCTAGTCATAAGTTGGTCAGTTAATAAGTTAATATATGTTAGCATATTAGTCTTAGTACTATATAGTGTAAGTTGTGTACAGTTAAGATTAGTTAGCTGTTAGTTTTGTGTGGCTGTGTTCTGAGTGTGAGGGTGCAGTGACTGTGTATGTGTACTAGTTAGGTGCAGTATGTGAGTGCAGGGAGGTCCCTATGTGAGGCATAGCAGTGTATCAGTAAGGTTGACTGTGTATTACTGTGCAGAATTTGTGTATCAGTAATAATCATTGAGGTGAGTTAGAAATCAGTGTGCAGTGATTTAAGGTGTCTGTGAACAGGGAGAACCCAATGTGTGTTCCTGTGTATCTAAATAGTGTGTGTGCAGCTGTGTAATTCAGTGAGTGAACCTTAAATATCGGGGTATTAAGAATACCAGTGTGTTGTGCTGTGCACACAGTTGGGGGTGTTTGGGACTTAGCATGTGTTCAGTTAGGGAGACCTGGATAGCAGCAGAGTATGGTTGTGTAGTTAGTACACAGCCAAGAGTTCAGTTTGGACATTGGTATCAGTTGGGTCCAAGTTGAAGTAACAGTTGTAATTAGGATATAGGTACTATAATGTCAAGCCATAGGTTAAGGTAGAACTAGGATCAGAGTTTTAAGTCTAGCTAAGGTATGTGAAGTTATTGTTAATGTAATGTAGTAATATATAGTTAAGGTAATACCTAGATAAAATAGGTATAGAGGTAGTATTAGTACACCCTAGTGTTTATAACTAAGAATGACAACTAATAAGCTAGTATCACTTAGAAACTTAGGTAAATACCTAGAATAGCTAGTGTTAGCTAGTTAGTGGCAAATTTAGACCAATTGACTTAGTTGGACCTAGTATTGACCAGTAAACCTTAGACATGACCTAGAAACCTCGTTTTTTATTGTTAAACATGTTATTCTTTTAATTCATTAATTAACATTGAATTTCCATATTAGGTCATTGTGATCCCACTTTGGACATCGATCCTCACATTTTGCTCAGGACCACAGGCGAGTACATTCTCTGACAGTTTTCATGGTTGATTACTTCTATAAATTGTAGTGTATTACATACTTGATTCCGACACTGTGGATACACGGGTTAGCACCCTAGATCCCCATCATGAGGAGTCGTGATTGGAATCCATCGTGCTAGCTGGGGGATGGGGAACTATTAGTAGATTATGTGATCATATCCAAACATTATATGTACCATAGCTCACCCCACTTCTCACGTCGGGTGCAGCCTGACCATTTATATGCTCCATAGCTGTTATATATGATTAGCCTGACCACTATATGCACCATAGCTAACCATGCGGTTAGCCTGACCTAAAAGAATCATAGCTAATCATATATAACCAGCCTGATCCAGTCCCAAGCCGATCACATAATAAACTAATATTTCAAACACTTAGTTAGATGTTTTATCTTTATTCAGATTTACTTGTTCTAGCATTCACTATTTATTGCTCATTGCTAGATGCTCTATTGTCTATTTCATTTCTCCAGTACTTCACATGTTCAGCTTTTATTCTCATCTTGTATTTCTTACATTGTTTATAGACTTTGTCAATTTAATGAAACTGCTGTTAGTGCTTGTGCTTCGCTCCAATCCTGACTGGATAACAAAATTTTCAGAGAACCTAGAGGACTTTTGCCCTACTCATTACGGCCCAGGAATAGAGGGAGAATTCACTCCAGAAATCCCAGAGGAGGTGCCTATCCTAGAGGAGAACTTACCAGCCTGTTCTTAGATTACTTTTCTGCATTTATTGTTTTAGACTGAGACTGAGTTGTATTTATTTATTTGTGACTTTGGGAGGTCTTTTAGACCCAGGACTTGAGTTGGACTTATTGTGGTTGGTTTAAATAGAACTCTTTTCAATTCTCATCGTGCCATTATCTTTATAGTTGTGATTGAGTATATAATAGAACTGTGGTTATTTATCATTGTCCTCCGTACGGAGTTGAGACTATTGACAGGATATACTATGTTTGTGACCTAGACAGCGTTCTACCGCCGATGCTGCGGCGTAGGCTGGACGTACCCACGACTCATGCCCAAATTCCGGGTGCGGGTCGTGACAGGCGGACAGACATAGGCTTGGTGGATTGCTTCAGCCTTTACCAATCCCAGAGTGGAATTGGGAGCATCTGACTATGGATTTCATTTTGGGGCTTCCACGTTCTCCAGTAGAAAACGACTCAATTTGGGTCATCATAGATAGGTTGACCAAATCAGCCCACTTCTTACCATTTAAAGTGGGTACGTCGACAGAGAAGCTAGTAGTGATATATGTAGGACAGATTATCATAATACATGGGGTTCCTATGAGCATCATCTCAGATCGAGATAGTCATTTTACTTTCTACTTCTGGAGGAGTTTGCAGGCTAGCTTCGGCACTCAGCTCAAGTTCAGTACCATATATTACCCCCAGACAGACGGGAAGTCGGAGAGGACTATTTAGACTCTCGAGGATATGCTACGCACTTGTGTTCTGGATCTCGAAGGGTCTTGGAAGGATCATCTATACCTGGTAGAGTTTGATTACAACAACAGCTACCAGGCCAGTATTGAGATATCACCATTTGAGGCTCTATATAGACGGAGGTGTCACACACCGTTATCTTGGGATAATGTCGGAGAGAGAGACTTGTTGGGACCGGAGATGGTCGTGGATGCAGCAGAGAAGGTAAAACTTATCATAGATAGACTTTGAGTAGTGCAGGACAGACAATGGCATTGGGCCGACAGCCACCGTAGACCCTTGGAGTTTGAGGTATAAGTTTTGTTAAATTTGCTTGTGATTGCTTTTTTTTAGATTGTGTGTTAAGGCTGAATTATTCTAGTTTGGCAATTTGGTGTTCTTGCGGATTTCTCCGACACTGGGCACGATTCACTTTGGTGGAGGCGAGAAGCTTAGTCCACGATACATCGGACCTTTCAGTATTCTTGCGAGGGTCGGTGTGGAGGCCTACATGCTAGACTTGCCGCTTGCACTGGAGGGAGTACATGACATGTTCCATGTGTCACAGCTGAGACGGTACATGGCAGATCCTAGTCACATACTAGATCACTTGGAGATCAAGGTTGGTCAGACTCTCAGCTATCCTGAGCAGCCGTAGAGGTTTTGGATCGCCGGAAGAAGGTATTGCGGAACCAGACTATTCCTTTGGTTCGTGTTGCATGGAGACATCACTCTCCAGGTGAGTCAACCTAGGAGAGGGAGGATGAAATGTGCGAGCAATACCCGTATCTCTTCGAGCCTTGAGGTAATATTCTTATTGTTCTTATTGTGTTCTTATGCTAGTTTAGTTTAATTTTGAGGACGAAATATTCTTAGGAGGGTAGACTTGTCACTACCGAATTTCTAGAGTAAGAACATTTTTGTCCTTTGTAATATTATATACATATTGTGTTTATAGTTGCATAATATGTATAGTATATTATATTATTATTATTAATGTGGGTTAGTGGACTAGACTTGATGTGACCCTTAGACTCAACACTAGACTAGCCATTTTTGGGACCTAACTAGTTAATCCCTTTCATTAATTAAAAATTTGTTCAAGTTACCATTAGGGATGAAATCCCACTTATTGGAAAACTCTTTATTAAAATCCTAGAGGGCATTTTGGTCTTTGTCCCTTGGCAAAACCCTTGGTCTCTAAGTGGCTAGCTCTATATAGGAGAAGGGGAGCCTCCATCAAGCTCCATTTTATGTTCATAAAACCCTAGATTTAGTTCTTCCCCAAAAACCTTATTCCTCCACCAAATTTCAGAAAATCAAACCCAAATCCCTCTTATTTCCCTCATCTAAGAAGCCTAGAAGCTTAGGTTTCAAGGAGCATTGGAGGAGAAAAAGTTTGGCTAAAGAATCCTTGGTTTTGCATTGGGAATCTATCTCCCAAGAGTTGAAATTTTGAAATATCTCTTTTAAATTCTGTTTTCATTGTTTTTAAGACTATTAGGAGCCCACCCTTGGTTTAGGAATACCCACAAGGGGAGAGAATGAGTCTCTAATGGTTCTATAATATTTTTTTCATGTAATTGTGTTCATAGTTTGGGATTTTTGTGTTCATGGGTGTATTTTCTCTTTTCTTTATTACAACTAATTATAATAGTTAATAGATATATTTAATATGTATTTGTATATTTAATAGAGTATTGGAGATTTTGGCAAGAGGATTGGTCGTGTATTATGAGTATCTTGCTTGTGCTCACTAGGTGTTTCTTTAAATGACCAAAATGGGTGTATACCTATCCATAGTATCATATATATATGTGTGTATATATATGTATACATGTTTAAGTATGTAGGCTTTATGTGTTTGGGGTGGTGGTGAGATGGGGTGCCATGTGCATGTGTATGTCGCATTGGGGATGTGTTATAGTCGGATGTAGGGTGTGTGGTTGTTGTAGCTAACCAGATGGTATTAGAGCTGCAGCTGTTGTTTTGGTATTTGGGTCGAGGAAAATAACAGAAGTTGCAGAAGTCGGGTTAGGTTAGGAGATAACAATCAGATATTGTAGTATAGTTGTTGTTGTTGTTGTTGTTGTTGCTGATATAACGTTATTGATGTTGTAGTTGTTGTTGTTATTGTTGATGAGTTATTGATAGCAAGTTGATACAATCGGATTCTAGAAGATATTGTGTTGTGTTATGCTATGAGGGAGGCTTGACTGCAGTTAGTTGTTCCAGTTCAAACTGAAACGAGTGGAGTAAAAATGGAGTGATGCAGGTATCATAGGAGAAACTGATACCTTAGTATCAGGTAGGATATTAGTGTTGTGAGTATTGGTTTCAGTATCAAATGTAGGTAGTAAGGGGGGTTTGGTATCCCTGAGTATTGAATTAGGATGGGGTTCAACATGGCCATGAGTATTCTAAAATGAGGAAGTGTACTGATACATTGTTGTATCGAAACTGAAGGGGGGAAACGGAGGCTCAATTTGGTCAACCTGTAGGCAAAGCACATCATTGGTGTAGGTAAACTGAGATTGTACCAGTGGTTGAGGGAGTTTGAGTTGATGTGGGTGCTAGTACATAACTACAGTATGTTCAAATGTTATCAATAAGGAAGAAGTTGGTATTAGCTAATATCAGTAAGATACCAAGAGGGTATAAGTTTGTTGCAGCAGTACATTTGGTGGCACTGCAAGTATTGCTGCATCATGGTGTAGCTGGGTCCAGGATGGGGCTCAAGTATTACCTGCGCAGATATCTATGTTAGAAGTAGTAACTTGGTGTAAGTAGTAGTGGAGGTTAGGTGATTCCTATAGAGGTACAAGGATGAACATGTATGATATGTAGGTAGGAGCAAGTGGGGTGGTGTATCAGTTAAGTGGAGTTATGGGAACTGATGCCAAATTGTGTATCAGTATGTAGGTAAGGTGCAATGTGGTCTCGGGTTGAGTTATTTATGTAGGATACTGCACATGTGATACAGTTGTATGCCACAAGTGGCATTAAGAACAACAACAGTTGTAGTAGAGATAAGGCACTGCCAAGTGCAGGTTGGGGGTATTATGTAGGAGGATCAGTTTTGTGAGGAGTCACTGATACCAAGGTATCATATAAGTAAAATAGTGGGTAAGGATATGTATTAGTTAACGGTTGTTAGCTGTATTAGTGTATCAGGAATGAGTTGTATGTAAGCTCAAGTACCACTCTGGTGTACTTGGTGGTGGTAAGTGTCTGGAGTCTTAGGAGCAAGGTGAGTCCCCAGTGAGACCTAAGGATAGGAGCAGTAGCTTGTTGAGGTGAGTCTAGGCATATTAAGTTATTGATATATAATGTTAATAGCTAGCTAGCAATTATATATATATAAATATTAACAAAGGTTATACTAAGTTTACCATGATACTATAGTATATAATATTAATAGTATCTAGTATAGCAGATAGTAGCTAGTATAATACTAATATAGCTATAATACCCTAGTAGAGTCTATTACTTACCTAGTTGACTTACAAGACCCAGTTTGAACCTAAAAATCACAAGTTCACCTAGTTTGACTTTTATCCTTTTAAACACCAATTTAATATTAATATTTGATATATAGGTCATTGTGATTCTATCTTGGACCTCAAACCTCATTTGTTGCAAAGGATCACAAGCGAGTACATTCTCTGACAGTTTTTATTATTTTGATCATTACTATGATTCTAGTTGTAGATTATACTTGGTTCAGACACAACGGATACACGAGCCAGTATTATAGATGTTTGTCATGAGGAGTCATGATTGGTATCCATCGTACTAGCTGGGGACGAGTAAATATTAACATGTTATGTGATCATACCCCACCTTACATGCATCATAGCTAACCCCACATATCACGTAGGGTGTATCCTGACCATTTATATGCCTCATAGCCTGCTATATATGATTAGCCTGACTATTACTCGCATCATAGCTAACCAGATGGTTAGCCTGAAATCACATGTATCATAGCCAATCATATATAACAAGCACGATCTAGTCACAAGCTGATCACATAGCAAACTGCTATTTTACGATACTTAGCCAGTATTTCTTTCCTTATTTCAGTACATTCATTTCTAGCATTCACATGTATTTGTTCACTGCTAGTTAGTTCTATATGATGATTACATGTCTCTCCAATATTTCTTTCTTCATGTATTTTCTTACATTGTTTTATAGTTTTTATTAATATAACTAAAATTGTTGTTAGTATTTATGCTTCGCTCCAATCTTGACTGGATAACATTTTTCAGAGGATCTTGAAGATTTGTGTCCTACCCATTATGGTCAAAAAGTAGATGGTGATTACATCCCGGAGATTCCAGATGAGCCACTCAACAAAGAGGAGACACCACATACAGTTATTTAGACATCACTTAGCCTATTTTATTTATGTATTGGATTATTCTAAACTTTGAGACTTGAGTTGTATTATGTTGAGACCTTATCCGTGTTGAGATAGCTAGACTCTTAGACTTATTGTTATTATTTGAGTTATGCTCTAGACTTATGTCGAAACTTCTTTTATATCATTTTTATATCTTTATCGTGCAATTCATCTTCCTATAGATATCATTGTGATTGAGTAGACATTATATTACTTTCACCTTGTCCTCCTTATGGAGTTGAGATCATTGACAGGTTTATCTTGTAAGTTGTGTTAGTTTTTTTTAGACCTAGACAACGTTCTAACGCCGATGCTGTGGCGTAGGCTGGACGTAGCCACGACTCATGCCTAATTTTTGGGTACTGGTCGTGATATGTTTTAGTAGTGGCCCATACAGGTTGAGAAGAGTAAGATTAGGTCACAACTAGTGCAGTATCATAGTAGTGCTAAGACTTAGAGTACTATTACGAGCATAAGATAGGGTATAGATGAGTGTATGCTCGATCACAACTAGGAAATTTCTAAATTTATTTTGCTATTCTGAATAATTACTTCTTTTAAATTTACTGTCCTTCTTTGATGATATCATATCTTTTGCCTTAATTGATTTTTTTTTTGTTTCGATCTGTCTTCATGATGCCACCGAAGACTAGGTCATTGAGATCGGAACCCGCAGCTTTTGAGAGCTCTGCCACCTCTCGACTTGCCATCCAGACAGCTGGAGTTGCTCCTCCTACTTTACCTATTCATGTAGGAGTTTCCACAGCTTTCGGGGGTCCTCCTCCACCACATGTCCATAGGGTTGTCCTGGTTGTTACAGAGGACCTTCCACTACCACAGATTCTGTTTCCAGGAGGTGTACCCGTGACGGAGCATGGATGTTCGTATTGATCCAGGGCATGGTGGATGCTCAGAAGACATCGACAGAGGCTCAGCGAGTTCAAGCCGAGGCACCAAGGGTGCAGGCAGAGGCGCACCAAGCACAGACTGAGCTGATTAGGGAGAGGATGGAGAATGCTTATCAGGTGGCTCTCCAGGTAGTGGAGAGAATCGCACAGCAGTATCTTGGCCAACAACAACAGCAACAGAGGCTAGGAACTATAGTAGACTTCAAAAGAATGATACCTCGGGAGCTCAAGGCTATAGAGGGGATACTCTACGTCAACGATTATCTAGAGGATATAGAGAGAAACTTACATTTGGCACAGATTTCACAGAGTCTGCAGATCAAGGCCGCCGGCAGCCAGAAGCTCGATATCGCACTGACTTGGTATCGTACAGAGCCGAGACTTACAGTTAGAGGACTTACTTGGGAGGATTTCAAGGAGATTTTCAAGGAGAAGTTTTTTTCCAACGTGGCCCTGGGAGCCTTGGAGAGTCAGTTCCATGACTTCATCCAAGGGAACATGTCGGTCGACGAGTACGCCGCAGAGTTTTGCCGCTAGAGTCATTTCGTACCATCGATAATTTAGGACCTAGGAGACCAAGCCCGAAAGTTCAGGAAGGGGCTAATGAGGGAGATCAAGTCTCGTACTTCTGGACGTCATACTGCTACCTTTGAGGGTATTATGATGGATGCCCAGATTGTTAAAGATGATCTGGGTCCTCAGGCCAAAGAGAGGATGCGACATTTTTGGAGGATCAAGTGATAGTATGGGACCGGCCAAGCATCTCCAATTTTAGCAGCAACAGAGGCCGTATCAGTACCAGGCACTAGCTCGAGGACATATCCAGCAGAAGACGTAGAGGCAGACCCAACCAGCTGTCCAGTGTTCGTACTGTGGGAAGGCGGGGGGGCACACGAGAAAAATATGCAGAAAGAGGCTGGCTACATGTTTGTCTTATGGATCGTCAGCACACTAGTTGAGAGATTGTCTGTCTATTCAGACTCGTCCAGGTCAGGGTGGAGCATCCGCTCAGAGGGGACCTGCTAGAGTACCTACTGCACCAAAAGGCCAGCAGAGGGGACCTCCACTCCCGCCACAGCAATAGAGGTTTGGCTAGCAATAGCAGCAGCAGAGAGTTGCACCCCAGGTACGAACGTATGCCATGACGGTCGAGGTGGCTGAGCTAGCAGGAGACGTGATATCAGGTTCAGTTTTTCTCGATTCCATTCCAGCATTTGCATTATTCGATTCTGGTGCTTCCTATAGTTTCGTATATGTATATTATGCTCTTAAGCATCGTTTAGAGGTGGAACCCTTAGATAGGACTTTCAAGATCATGTCTGGGGGAGGTATTATCCTAGTTAGTGATTTTTGCAAGGACCGAAGAGTTTTATTGGGGGCCGAGAGTTGAGTATGGGCTTACTCGCAATGCCACTTTTGGGATACAATATTATACTTGGGATGGATTGGTTGGGTAGGAACCATGCTACTATAGATTATCGTGGAGGCAGAGTAATATTTTGACCACCAGGAGAGCCAGAGTTCGTGGTCGCCAGAGGAGCAACGGAGAAGAGCAAGGGCATATTTTGTGGATACAGGGTGGAAGAGAAGGAGTTGCCATATCTTTTGATAGTAGAGTTCCAAGATGTCTTTCCAGAGGAGTTACTAGGTTTGCCGCCAGACAGAGATATCGAGTTCTCTATAGACTTGGTGCCAGGCGTAGAGCCAATATCACAACACATCTATAGGGTCAATAACAGCGAACTGGCAGAACTGAAGAAGCATGTTGATAAGTTACAGGACAAGGGCTTCATCAAATCTAGTTTATCACCGTGGGATGCCCCAATATTGTTTGTACCAAAGAAGGATGGGTCGGTATGCATATGTATCGACTATAGAGCTCTGAACAACCTTACTATCAAGAATAAATATCCGCTGCCGAGGATAAATGATCTTTTTGATCAGTTGAGCGGAGCGAAGGTATTCTCAAAGATAGACTTGAGGTCAGGCTACCACTAGGTGAAAGTGAAGAAAGAAGCATTCCTAAGACAGCTTTTCGGAATCGATATGGCCAATTTTAGTTCCTGGTGATGCCGTTCGGGTTGACTAATATACCGAAAGTATTCATGAACCTGATGAACAAGGTGTTCCACCAGTACCTTGACAAGTTCATAGTGGTGTTCATCAATGACATTCTTGTGTATTCAAAGACCCCGGAGGAGCATAAGGAGCAACTGAGGATGGTTTTGGAGACTCTCAAGAAGGATGAGATTTATGGGATGCGAGTTCTCCCTTGACAAGGTTGAATTTCTTAGGCATGTGGTGACGGGTGACGGAATCTCTGTTAACCCAAAGAAGATCATGGCAGTAAAGTCGTGGGCTACTCCCAGTTCAGTGGCTGAGATCAGGAGTTTTCTCTGACTAGCAGGTTACTACAGGAGGTTTGTACAAGACTTCTCCAAGATTGCAGAGCTGATGACTAGGTTGACCAGGAAGGATATGAATTTTGTCTTGATGGAGGATTGCCAGGCTGCTTTTGATGAGCTGAAGAAGATATTGACGATATCTCCAGTTTTGACGTTGCCATCAGGGACATGTGGATTCACTATCTACAGTGATGCTTCAGGGAAGGGTTTGGGTTGCGTTCTTTAACAGCATAGGAAGGTAATTTCCTATGCTTCCAGGAAATTACGTTATCCTGAGAAGAACTACCCCACCTACGATTTGGAGTTGGCAGCAGTCATCTTTGCTCTAAAGCTGTGAAAATACTATTTGTACGGAGAGCATATGAAGATCTTCACAGACCACAAAAGCTTGAAGTACGTGTTTACACAGAAGAGCTAAAAATGAGGCAGAGTAGGTGGTTGGAATTGATGAAGGACTTCGATATTTTATTGCAGTACCACCCAGGGAAGGGTAACATAGTCGCTGATGCCTTGAGCAGGTATCCAATGGCTATGCACTTGTCGACAGACAGACACTTGTTGGCCGATATTGAGAGCTTGGAAATTGAGGTGCTAGTTCCTGGTATCGAGATTCAGATGTAGGGATTATAGATACAGTCCGAGCTAATGGACAGAATCAGGGCTACGTAGTATGATGATAAGGCTCTGAGGAGTATCAGGGCATAAATTCGGATAGAATTCTCAAAGGACTTCACTATTGCTGATGATGGATCATTGCAGCAAGAAACTAGGATATATGTGCCGAGAGGGGAGCTGCGTTAGGAGTTTTTGCAAGAGGGAGCATGTTTGGTGGTATGGTATAATGCGCGAGGTAGCACGCTTCGTATCCAGTTGTTTAGTGTGCCAGCAGGTAAAGACGGACAGACAGAGGCCGGGTGGATTGCTTCAACCTTTACCCATCCCAGAGTGGAAGTGAAAACATGTGATTATGTATTTTGTTTTGGGGGCTTCTACGTTCTCCAGGACAAAAAGAAGCGATTTGGGTCATCATAGACAGGTTGACCAAATCAACCAACTTCTTACTATTCAAAGTGGGTACGTCTACAGAGAAGCTAGCAGAGATGTATGTACGACAGATTATCACATTATATGGGGTTCCTGTGAGCATTATCTCGGATCGAGATAGTTATTTCACTTTCCACTTCTAGAGGAGTTTGCAGGGTAGCCTGGGCACTCAGCTCAAGTTCAGTACCGCATATTACCCCTAGACAGACGGGCAGTCGGAGAGGACTATTCAGACTCTCGAGGATATGCTACGCACTTGTGTTCTAGATCTCGAAGGATCTTGGGAGGATTATCTACACCTGGTAGAGTTTGCTTACAACAATAGCTACCAGGCCAATATTGAGATGTCACCATTCGAGGCTCTATATGGACGAAGGTGTCGTACACCGTTATCTTGGGATGATATCGGAGAAAGAGACTTGTTGGGACCAGAGATGGTCGTGGATGCAGCGGAGAAGGTGAAACTCATCATAGATAGACTTTGAGTGGCGCATGACAGACATCGACATTGGGCCGACAGCCACCGTATACCCTTGGAGTTTGAGGTATAAGTTTTATTAAAATTGCTTGTGATTGCTTTTTTTTTAGATTGCGTGTTAAGGTTGTATTGTTCTAGGTTGGCGATTTGGTGGTATTCTTGTGGATTTCTCTGATACGGGACACGATTCACTTTGGTGGAGGCAAAAAGCTTAGTCCACGGTACATCGGACCTTTCGGTATTCTTGCGAGGGTCGGTGCAGTGGCCTATAGGCTAGACTTGCCGCCGGCACTGGAGGGAGTACATGACGTGTTCCACGTGTTTCTGTTGAGATGGTATGTGGCAGATCCTAGTCACATATTAGATCACTCGGAGATCGTGGTTGGTCCGACTCTCAGCTATCCTGAGCAGCCCGTAGCAATTTTGGATCGCAGGAAGAAGGTATTGTGGAACCAGACTATTCCTTTGGTTCGTATTGCATGGAGACATCACTCTCCAGTTGAGTCAACCTGGGAGAGGGAGGATGAAATGCACGAGCCATACCCGTGTCTCTTTGAGCCTTAAGGTATTGTTCTGATTGTGTTCTTGTGTTAGTTTAGTTTAATTTTGAGGATAATTTTTTTAGGAGGGTAGACTTGTCACTACCACATTTCTAGAGTAGGGACATTTTTGTCATTTGCAATATTATATACATATTGTGTTTATAGTTACATAATATGTATAGTATATTTATTATTATTATTAATAATGTGGGTTAGTGGACTAGACTTTATGTGACCCTTCGACTCAATACTAGACTAGCCATTTTTGGGACCTAACTAGTTAATCCCCTTCATTAATTACAAATTTTTTTAAGTTTCCATTAGGGATAAAAACTCCACTTATTTGAAAACTCTTCATGAAAATCCTAGAGGACATTTTGGTCTTTGTGCCTTGGCAAAACCCTTGGTCTCTAAGTGGCCGACCCTATATAGGAGAGGGGGAGCCTTCCTCAAGCCCTATTTTATGTTCATGAAATTCTAGATTTAGTTCTTCCCCAAAAACCTTATTTCTCCACCAAATTTTAGAAAATCAAGCCCAAATCCCTCTCAATTTCCTCATCTAAGAAGCCTATAAGCTTAGGTTTCAAGGAGAATTGGAGGGAAAAAAAAGTTTGGCTAAAGAATCCTTGGTTTTGCTTTGGGAATCCATCTTCCAAGAGGTAAAATTCTGTAATCTCTCTTTTAAATTCTCTTTTTATTGTTTTGGGGACAATTAGGAGCCCACCCATGGTTTAGGAATACCCACAAGGGGAGAGAATGAGTCTTTATTGGTTCCATAATATTTTCTTCATGTAGTTGTGTTCATAGTTTAGGGTTTTTGTGTTCATTGGTGTATTTTTTTTCTTTTCTTCATTACAACTAATTATAATAGTTATAAATAGATATATTGAATATGTATTTGTATATTTACTAGAGTATTATGAGTTTTGGAAAGAGAATTGGTCGTGTATCATGAATATCTTGCTTGTGCTCACTAGGTTTTTCTTTAAATGACCAAAATGGGTGTATACCTATCCATAGTATCATATATATATATATATATATATATATATATATATATATATATATATATATATATATATATATATATATATATATATATATATATATATATATATATGTTTAAGTGTGTAGGCTTTGTGTGTTTGGGGTGGTGGTAAGATTGGATGCCATGTGCATGCGTGTGTCGCATTGGGCATGTGTTATAGTCGGATAGGGTGTGTGGTTGTTGTAGCTAACCAGATGGTATTGGAGCTGCAACTGTTGTTTTGGTGTTGGGGTCGAGAAAAATAATAGAAGTTGGAGAAGTCGGGTTAGGGTAGGAGATAACAATCGGATATTGTAGTATAGTTATTGTTGTTGATATAATATTATTGATGTTGTAGTTGTTGCTGCTGTTGTTGATGAGTTTTTGACAACAAGTTGATACAATCGAATTCTAGAAGGTGTTGTATTGTGTCATGCTATGATGGAGGCTTGACTGTAGTTAGTTGTTCCATTCAAAGTTAAATGAGTGGAGTGCGAATGGAGTGATGCAGGTATCATAGGAGAAACTGATACCTTAGTATCAGGTAGGATATTAGTTTTGAGTGTTGGTTTCAGTATCAGATGCAGGTAGTAAGGGGGGTTTGGTATCCCTGAGTATTTATCACCCTCATATTTTTATTTAAGGGTAGTTTGGTAATTGACAAGGGTATTTTAATTTTAGAACGTATTTTGTATTTAAATATTGTGCATGTATAATTAATTATTGTTGTATTATTTATTGATTGCTAGTTGTAGATTTATTTTAGACTTGTGTAGTGGACCTAACATATTTTAATTAGATGCATGAACCAAAATTTAATATGAGTTGAGATTGAGCCCATGAATTAGGCCCATATATTAGGAGGTTGGATTAATTAGTGAAACCATTAGACTAGTGTCACGCTCCAGTCCCAAAATACATAGGACTAGGAATATAAAATATGCCAACTACGCATTCGACCAGACTCTGGTCTGACTCGAATACGTATAAGCTGTAATATAATGGTCACCATCTAAATAATCAAGTAAACAAAAATATCTATGTCTCAATCCACAATGAACAGAATACACAAGAATGAGCTACATATGCTAAAGTCGGCCTCCCCGTAACACACAAACTCGAATAGACTCGAGAAGAAATATGAGTTTATAAAACTAGGCTACATCATAAGATGAATAGACAATATAAATAAATAACAACTCTGGTAGAAATGATATAGGTACCTGGTACTAATATCTGCAAGACAAGCAACTCCATCAGCAACTCCAAAGGCTCCGTAATCGTCTATGCTACAAAAACTGGCAGGAGACCAGGTCCTCAGAGGGACGTAACAAGGTACAAAACAGTATGCCATAGTATAACAGAAAGAAATAAGTGCAACGCCGGTGTAATCTAGCATAACCACCTAAGTGAGACACAACTTTGAAGACAATGTTCGACGCGTGGGCTGTCGAAAAATAAAATCGTAGCTCCGAACACAGAGACACACGGGGCGTACCATAGCTCCGAGCACAAAGTCACACGGGTGATACTACGACTCCAGTTACAGGAACACTACATAAATAGGACAGATATATATATATAGTGCGTACAAAGTAGCCCAAACGTCTAGTAACTGTCTTTCCCTCCCAAAGCGGTCAACGAGTGTTCGTTGAACCTGAAACTCTATCTAACAGTCTCGTCATACTGAAGTAACTATCAAAAATCACGACCGTAAAGTCATCCCAGAATTCGGTCATGCTGACAGTATCAGGATACAAGAAATCTGGCACGATAACGGTATCTGAATCTGTCCTAGGGTTCTAATGTAACCAAGTAGGTACATCAAGGTGTCGTGAACATCTATCAATCGATACCAGACGTTACCAACGAACGTCTGCACCCGGTTATTATCCGAACGCTAAGTAACAATTTTGATCCAAAGTGCGCACAATGCATAGAATAAATAAATAAAAATCTGGAAACTGAGATACAGGACGGCAAGGTACACTTGCTTGGATCCGGTTGCTGAAGATGGGGCTCCGGTACAACATCCAAGCCCGCGGATCCCGAAGTACCTGATACTGTTCAAAAATAAGAGGTGACACACATCTAGCATAGGCTTCAGTCTTAGTCACATAAAGCTTACATAGACACTAAACTAGAGGGTTGACCCAAGTTGACTAAAGGAATGTTGCATCAAATACGATCAATCATCAGTATAACATCATCAAACCAACTCTCCAATCTCCTAATATTTATCACGAATTTTAGTCGTTCAAGCTATGCTCATCTTCAACCATATCATCCTTGTGTTTACAGACGTTATTATGTACATTCAATTATATCATCCTCAAATAAAATAATTATTAATTATCAAGCTCTCAATTAAATAACCATTATTTTATTATTCTTTCACCATTTCACATATGTATAGCTACTCCTTAACAAATTCGTTATTAGTTATCAAGCCCCCAATAAATGACCATGTTTATATTATTTCACCACTATTTCATACTTATAAACATACTCCTCAATACCCATCATAAATGCATAAAAATATATCATAAACCCTAAAACTCACATGTAGTATTCATACCCCTAACCCTAACTAGGTTCTCTTTAGCAATAGCAAACTACACTAAATGAGAAGGGTAAGGAGTAACCCCGGTGGCTGCGGGTGGTAGCAGCGGCAATATTGAGGCTCCGGTCAGGGATGGCGTCGACCGCAGGGTGGCTCACGTATCGACCAAGGTGGCGGGGTGCTCGACTGTTGTAATGGAGGCATTGCTCGACGTGGTGGTCGTGGGGGGTTAAACTGGTCGTGGAGGTGGTGGTGCTAGCCGTGAGGTGGTGGTGGTGCGAATGACTGGAGGTGGCAGTGAAGAGGGTGGTCGTGGTGGTTCGTAGAGAGAGGAAACTGATCGTGGAGGTGATGGTTCCAGCCGGAGTTGATAGTGGTGGCCGAGGGTGGTTCGTGGAGGAAGGGAAGAGGGTGGTAGTCGAGGTGGCTGCAGGTGGTGGTAGATCATGGTGGCCTGGGTAGTATGAAGGAGGGTCGAGGGGGTGGTCGTGCGGATGACTGGAGGCAGTGGCGGAGGTGGCGAGTGAAGGTGGTGGTCATGGTGGATCTCGCCGGAGTTGGCAGTGGTGTCGAGGGGACGTGGTGGAGATGCGGGGGACGTGGTTACGGGTGGCAGCGGTTGGCGAAGCCTGGCCGGAGGAGAAGTAGAGGTGTTGTTGCGGGTGGCAGGTGCTCGTAGAGAAAGGAAGGAGGGTGGAGGCTGCTGGTGATGGAGGCGATGGCGGGTAGCTCGGTCCGAGTGGAAACGGTAGAGATGTAGCAGCGGGTGGCCGAGGTGGAGGTGTAGCAGCGGTTGCTCCAGTGGGACTCGGCCGGTGTAGCGAGTGGAGGTAAAGTCACTGTGGGAAGGAGTAGTGAAGAGGAAGAAGAAGAAGAAGAAGAAGAAGAAGAAGAATAAATGGGAAGGAGAAGTATTGAAGAAGAAGAAGAAGAAGAAGAAGAAGAAGAAGAAGAAGAAGAATTAGGAAGGAGATGAAGAAATGGGATGTGCTCGGCTAAAGTAGGGAAGAAGGAGAAGAGAGAGGAGGGTGTTTCCTAGGTTTCTTGGGATTAGGGCTGACACATTAGGAAAAGGGTGAGGATGAGTGATTTTATAGGAGAATGTGTGGTGAGGATGATGTTGCATTTTGAATCAAGGGCCAAGATTTTACATGAAACAAATGTTCAAAACCAAAGGGAAGAGAGAAAGTATTTGACCGATCTAAGAGAGGGTGAGGGTTTCTTCATTGGCCTAGACCAATAGGGTGGTGACACCAAGCACCCTATTTGCAAATAAGCCCCTTAACATTTGGATATTTGTACATGAAGGAAAAGTAATGGGGATTTGGTATGGGAAGCAGTATTTGGTGTTATATAGGGTGAGGGGGTGTTGTGTGTTTTGTATGGGCTTCATGAATGGGGTATTGGTTAAATTGGGATTAAGTTGGAATTAGTCAAAGTTGATATCCCCAATTTAATTAAAATAAAGTGTCATGTGCTCTTAAATTAAATGGGGCACATAGGGTCTCAATTAGGAGTGACACAAAGGTCATGAACGGTGTAGGCTTGGTGTCAGTCTCGGCCTCTTTCATTGGTTCGGCAAAACGGGTTGAGTTTGTGTCCCAAAATTGATGGCAACGGCATAGGTACGAGACATAGGATTGAAGAATTGACTTCGGGACAGAAAAGTTATGCAATTAAATTAGGGCAAAAGGTAGTGTGTTTGTGAGTGACGAAAAAGTCTAGCGCCTAGTTTGGCCTGTCAGGTCAAGAGTGCAACAATTTGTTAGAAATTAAGGGCTATTTTTGGGCTCCAAATATCGTAGCAACGGTAGGGTGCACCTAGGGTTTAAATTAAAGAACTAGTCAAATGCAATATAATTTCTAAACCTCAAGCACCCTGATGCTAAACCAAAATTTCTAGCCCTATCTAGTCTACTTAAAAATAAAAATAATTGAGGCAGTTTACATCCTTCCCAACTTAGAAGAATTTCGTCCCCGAAATTAAAAGTAAAGCACGAATGAGAGTTACTAGAATTTAAAAGTAAACAGGTAATCGAATGGAGTACGTAAATTCGTACCTCGGTCCTCAAATAAATACGGAAAATGCTGTCGAATGGAATCCTCGTGCTCCCAGGTAGACTCGTCTGGAGAATGATGCTTCCATGCAACCCTGACCAGTCGAATAGTCTGTCCCCTCAAAATCTTCTCACTATGATCGAGTATCTCCACTGGCTGCTCTGCATATGATAAACTGGGCCTAACTGAAAACTCTGAATGATCGAGTACGTGGCTAGGGTCTACCACGTATCTCCTCAATTGCGATACGTGAAATATGTCGTGCACTCCTAATGATGGAGGCAATAAAAGACGATAAGCTACTTCGCCAACTCGCTCCAAGATGTCAAAAGGTCCGATGTACCTCGGACTCAGCTTGCCTTTGCCCCCAAATCTGATGGTATCACGAGTGGGCGATATCTTCAAAAATACATGGTCACCTTCCTTGAACTCCAAAGGTCTGAGGTGCGCATCTACCCAATTCTTCTGTCTGTCCTCTGTTGTGCGCAGGTGGCCCTGAATCTGCCTTACTTTCTCCACTGTCTGTGTCACCAACTCTGGACCAAGTATCTGACATTCTCCCACGTCACTCCAATATACCGGTGACCTACACTTTCTGCCATACAGTGCCTCATAAGGTGCCATCTGTATGCTTGCTTGATAGCTGTTGTTGTAGGAGAATTCCACCAAGTGTAGATGGTCCTCCCAAGATCCTCCAAAGTCGATCATGCACGCTCTCAATATATCCTCTAGTATCTGAATCGTGCGCTCTAACTAGCCATCAATTTGTGGATGATATGCAGTGCTAAACTTGAATCGAGTTCCTAGACTCTCCTGTATACTCTGCCAAAAATATGACGTAAATCTGGAATCACGATCAGATACAATGCTGTCAGGCACTCGATGTAGTCGTACTATCTGCCTTATATACATATCAGCTAATATCTTCGTGGACTGCCCAATTCTGAAAGGCAAAAAATGTGCAGACTTGGTGAGTCGGTCCATGACAACCCAGACTGCATCCTTCCCGCTAGGGCTCCTCGGAAATTCCGTGACGAAATCCATGGTAATGTGCTCCCACTTTCACTCAGGAATGAGAAGCGGCTACAATAGTCCTCCAGTCCTCTGATGTTCGGCCTTGACTTGCTGACAGACAAAATATCTCGCCACGAATCTCGCAATCTCCCTCTTTATCCCATGCCACCAGTAATATTGTCTCAAATCTTGGTACATCTTCATACCCCCAGGATGAATGGAATAAATTGATCTATGAGCCTCAGTCATCAACTCCTGGCATAGCTCGCCACTCGAAACGTATAAGCGATCTCCATACCTCAATATTTCGTCTTCATGAATCTAGGGTCCCGTCGGTATGCCGGCCTCTGTCATCTCTCGCAGTCATCGAAATCTCGCATCTGTAGGCATGGCTGACTTGATCCTCTCTACCAATGTAGACTGAACCTCTAGACTGGCCATCTGTCCATCCATGCCTAGCAATACAACCTCTATCCCGAGCACCTGAAGATCCTCTAACATTTGTCGCTGAGTCGTCAAAAAGTATGCCATGGACTTCCTGCTTAAGGCATTTGCTACTACATTCGTCTTGCCAGGGTGGTACTGTAACTCTATACCATAGTCTGTCATCAACTCTAGTCATCGCCTCTGTCTCAATTTGAGCTCCTTCTGAGTATAGACATACTTCAGACTTTTGTGATCTGTGTAAATCTCAACCCGCTCTCCATAAAGGTAGTGCTACAATAGCTTTAGTGCAAATATCACTGCAGCTAGCTCTGATTGGGCGTCGGATGGTTCTTCTCATGAAATCTCAGCTGTCTCAATGCGTAGGCTATCACCTTGCTGTGCTGCATCAGTACACATCCTAATCCGCTTCCAGATGCATCGTTATACACTACAAATCCTCCCGATCCCGAAGGAAGTGTCAAAATTGGTGCTGATGTCAGACGCTTCTTCAGCTCATCGAAAGTCGTCTGACACTCCTCAATCCAGATAAACTCGTCACCTTTACGCGTCAGCCGAGTTATAGGCACAGCGATCCCCGAGAAGTTTTCCATGAACCTCCGATAATATCCGACAAGTCCGAGAAACTCCTAATCTCCGTAACTGATGTAGGGGTAGGCCACGTCTCCACTGTAGCGATCTTCTCCTGGTCAACTGATAGTCCATCTCCAGTGATTTTGTGTCCCAGGAATGGTACTTTATCCAAGCAGAACTCATATTTGTTGAGTTTGGCATACAGACTCTCCTGCCTCAGCGTCTCCAACACGATCCTGAGATGCCCCTCGTACTCCTCCTGGCTTTTGGAATATACCAAGATGTCGTCAATAAATACCACCACGAATGTATCTAAGTATTGGTGGAAAAAATTGTTTATCAGGCTCATAAATACTGCTGGCGCATTGGTTAAACCAACGGCATGACTAAAAACTCATAGTGCCCGTACTTCGTCCGAAAAGCCATCTTCGGAATATCCTCTCTTCGTACCTTGATCTGATGATAGCCGGATCTGAGATTGATCTTCGTGAATACATACGCGCCACTCAGCTGATCAAATAAATCATCGATGTACGGCAAAGGGTACTTGTTCTTTATCGTTACAATATTTAATGCCATGTAATCGATACACAAACGTACTGTCCCGTCCTTCTTCGGCACAAATAAGATAGGTGCTCCCCATGGAGAAATACTAGCCCAAATGAAACCCTTATCTAAGAGATCATCTACTTGGACCTTCAACTCAACCAACTCCTTCGGTGCTAGTCTGTAGATGGGGGAGGTAACTAGCTCGGCTCCGGGAGCCAACTCTATATTGAACTCTATCTCTCTGTCAGGTGGCAGGCCTGGAAAATCCTCTGAAAATACGTCCTCAAGCTCTGATATAAAGTGAGGGTACATCGGTTCACCTTCTGTAATGTGTGTCGCTAAGGTAGGTTGGACACCATGCTCTCGGGCTCCCCGAAGAAACTCAAACTCAGGGTGATCTGGTGGTCTAAATATAATGCTACCACATCGACAATCTAGGGTCGCATGGTATTGGCTCAACCAATCCATGCCTAGGACAATGTCATAGTCTATACTTAACCTCATAATGAATTCTCCCATTCTATTTACAACACCAATCCTAAAAAAAAAATCCCTTCCCTAATGTATAATTAATCTTCTCCTCAAATTTCTGCCTACAATTATATTCCTTAAATTTCTTCTTTCCATTATTTATTGCTCCGAGTCACATAGTGCAATTATAATAATGGTATCACCCAAGCATATGCTAGAATTCTTGGTATCAAATCATCATCTTCCAGGTAAGAGTCTAAAATTTCATCTTCTCCAATTCATAATATAGTTCCTAGTATCGTTATCATATACTACAACTAATTCCTAGCATCTGGCTATGCATTTCCATAAATTACTCTAGAGGGTTAGGATCAACGATCTTTCTAGCTCCCAGTACTTCCCAAATCACTGCTATCTCACGTACTAGTAGGGTTTATCAGTTCTAGGAATGTACTACTGGGTCCAATTCTCTTGCTAACAATCTATACTAGTTCTAGAATCTAAAAGATTATATCAATCTACCCAATTAAGGGTAACAATCTTCTCAGGGAATTTTACACAAATCATATCTTTTGTCATCTGGACTACGATCTTCTTCTGGAAGGAACCATCAAACACAAGCATTCATCTTTCCGAAATAAAAGGAGATGAGAAACAATGATAACAATATTGATGAAAAAGGAACGAATACAATTTGGAAGTCCAAGGGCGATAATCAAATACAAAGGGAGTTTTCAAAATCGATTATGGATTGAAACCCTATTCAACAATAAATTTTAATTTGTAGGCTCGTTTGGTACAGTAACATAACCGAAACGATATGCTCTTGACCTGCATGGGCCACCATAAAAATATGTCACGCTCCAGTCCCAAAATACGTAGGACTAGGAATACGCAACATGCCAGCTACGCATTCGACCAGACTCTGGTCCAACTCGAATATGTATAAGCTGTAATATAATGGTCACTATCTAAATAATTAAGTAAATAAAAATATCTATGTCTCAATCCATAATGAACAAAATACCCAAGAATGAGCTACATGTGCTAAAGTCGGCCGCCCCGTAACACACAAACTCGAATAGACTCGAGAAGAAATATGAGTTTATAAAACTAGGCTACATCATCTCAACTCCAAACGGAGGAGCAATATGGTATCTCACATGAATAACTAATCTCAATCACAAAATAAACTAAGGAAGATAATGCAAGAATGGAATAGCGAAGGAAAGAATAAGATATAATCCACAATCTGAAATAATAATACAAACTGTGAATCTCAACAAATAATAGTCTAATACATGCCAACACAAATAAACTAGACCTCCTCGGGCTCTGCAACTAAGTCCTCCTGGTCTATAGGAGTATCCTCTATAGGTACGGCATCCTGCAGCCCTTAGAATGTGGGACACTGCTCTATAAGCCATTCATCTGGAAAAATATATCTAGTCAAGATTGGAGCAAAGTATATACCTCTGAAAGTAGTTTCAATAACATAATCGAGCATATAAACAGATATAGAAATAAAATACAAGATTACCAAACATATGATTGAATGAACAATAGATATACAGGTAATGTACGAGAATATAGATTAATAATATAAATATCAACAATATGATAAAATAACTACAATCTAAAATAATGTGCCTCAGAATACAAGTTCATTATGTGATCGGATTGGGTGAACATGATCAGGTAAGACGATTACAAGTGAGGTATGTAACCAGAATGTACACGATGTAACAATAGAACTTTGATCACATAATCATCTCCTACTCTCCCACCCCCAACTATTACCGATGGATCCAATCACGACACGCTACGAACACAAAATATAACCATTGAACATGAGGAGTGGGTGTACACGAATATTATAACCACCAAACACGAGCGGTGGGTGTACATGAATAAGCATACTGAACACGAGCAGTGTGTGAATACGAAATATAATCAATACCCAATATACATGATGTACACGAGTATATGCTAAAAATGGTAGGGGATAACATTTCCTGACGGGATCTATGTAGTACAAGTCCGTGAAATCACTGTGTCAAAATCAAGTATACAATTCTTGAACATGCATATATACAATATTATGAATTGAAAACTATCAGAAAAATATACTCGCCTAAAGTCCTGAGCAAGGTGTGTCTCTCGATGCCCAATCTAGTGTCACACAGACCTATATATGGTATGTTGCATCAATACAAGGTTCAAGAATGAAAATTAATTAAGTTGATACAATTCTAGGTCAATACGCCATTTCTAGGTCAAACCGATGAAATCTAGGTTACAAGAGTCTAATACTAAGTCACTAAGTCGATACACTATGAAACTAAACTATACAAGCTAATCTAAGATACTATAAAATACTCAAAAAGTCGTATCCTAAGATACGCAAGTTTTTGCATATGAAAATAGTGTTTTAGATATATATACAAGTCAATAATCATAACACTATAACAATACAAATGAAATATGATACCTTGGCCTTGCACCAATGCGTATCACACCTATCTCGATACCCAAACTCAATACCTTGGGTATCGACCCAAAACCTTAATATTACCTTGGTATCCCAAGGTAATCCAAAACAGTTAACATATAACTAATACAAATAGATATATAAAATCCCAAACTAATATATTAACTATAACCAATATATACTAAGCTACTATAATAGATATCAATACATAGGAAACTAATACCTACATAAATACATATAGCTAAATAGCTAACTATCAATATAGATACATATATAACTAATTATATACTAACATGCTAACCAATGTAACTAAGCAACTAATCTACTAACCACTAATCAATACAATACCATACTAACTAATACAATATATATATATATATATATATATATATATATATATATATGTAAAGATAGCTAATTATCTACATAATCAAAACCCAACTAACTACTTGCTAACTACCCATAACCCAACTAACAATACTACTAGCTAACTCAATAATTCAATAACCCATGAAACTAAAACATGGATACACTAAAAGATACTGAAAACCGACTGAATCCCACTGAATGATACACTGTGAAGACACCGATCGCAATGCCTGATACTGTGCAGCACTGCACAGTTGCTGAAACAAATATCTGTGCAGTGGCCCGAACCTCTGCTCGCTGAGCACTGATGCTCCTTTTCCTTACTAAAACTGCAGCTCTCCCTGGACTTGCTGAAACAGTTGATGTGCACTGAACGGCTACTGCAACTGTGCTATAGTGTATCTGCACAGTTGTGTGCACTGCACACTATTGAGTTTCTGCTAAAAACTGCTATTGTGCAGTAGAAAGTCTCCACTGCATGAGCTCCCTGCTGTGTAACTCAAGGATGCACTGAATTTCAGTCAAGCCCGAGCTTCTCCATGGCTTAGCTGCCTCCTTCATGTGCATGATACCCGACTGCACCTTCCTGTGCACTTCCTCCTCAGTCACTAACTGCACAGTACTGCTCCTCTTTTCAGTCACTGCTGAACTGCTCGAGTCCCCTCACACACACTCATACAGCCAAATGCACATACACTTATACACAAACATATATACATATATATTACTCTATGGATATAAATATATATACAAATATATATTTATATATATATATATATATATACATACAATCATATATATATATATATATATATATATATATATATATATATATATATATATATTACATAAATAGCATATAGATATATAAATACACATGCACAAATAGGAAAGAGGACAATAATCCAAACACGTGGAGTGCACCGCACCCGTATCACACTTATTCTATGATACGCTTGTGATACGGCTCAAACACACAACCAAACGCATCCCAAAGGACACGAGCAAATCTAATACACTAAATATGAATAATACGTATAGTAATTAGATTAACTACGTGTTCGTGTCACAATGTGATATGCACAAGGTCCTGTGTCGGAGGAAAACCCCCAAAATTAATCCGTTTTGTCAAATTGACGAGATACGGCCTACACGTACCCAATTGTTGACATGATACTAAGCACAAACAAACAATCATATGTTATTTTGATCTTTTAGACCATATGACAAATACCACATGTGCCAATCTCAAAATTCTCCCAAAATTGGCACCAATATGCACATTACTTCCACCATAGGTCTCCGATGAACCTAAAACCAATTTAATGGGTAGTCTATATATGTGGGTTGGTTTCTCATGGTTAAATCTTAGATCTAGAGTCTATTAGAAGGGTAAAAACTAAAATATATCTATTGGGAGATGGATTCCCAATAAAAAGTCTCCAAATGCAAAGTAGCTCCTCTCCTTGTAGATCTTGGCCTCCTTCTCCTTGCTCCTTGCTTCCTTCTTGTAGATCCTTAATGTAGAAGTCTCTAATGAAGAATAGGAAAGAAATTTATGAAGAATTGGTGAAGGAATGGTGAGGGAATGAAAGAATTTAAAATAGAGAAGAATGTAGATCTAAAGAAATTGGGAATTAAAAAGTAAAATAATTTATCTCTACTCTAATATGTGGCCGGCCATATACACCTCTCCAAGCAATGTTAAATATCTCATTTATCCCTTAGGGCTTCTCATAAAGAAATTAATTAGGGAGGGAATGTTCTAGTTGTAAACCCCCTCAATTATTTTTATTTCTGGTATAATAGATAGGGTTAGAAATTTTGGTTTAGCATCAGGGTGTTTGAGGTTTAAAAATTATATTGCATTTGACTGGTTCTTTAATTTAAACCCTAGGTGCACCCTACTGTTGCTACGATATTTGGAGCCCAACAATAGCCCTTAATTTCCAACAAATTATTGCACTCTTGACTTGACAGGCCAACCTAGGTGCTGGACTTTTTTGTCACTTATAAACACACTCCCTTGTGCTCTAATTTAAATGTACACTTCCCCGTCTCGAAGTCAATTCTTCAATCCTAGGTCGCGTACCTATGCCGTTGCCATCAATTTTGGGACACAAACTCAACCCGCTTTGCCGAACCAATTAAAGGGGCCGAGACTGACACCAAGCCTACACCGTTCATGACCTTTGTGTCACTCCTAATTGAGACCCTATTTGCCCTATTTAATTTAAGAGCACATGACAATTTATTTTAATTAAATTAGGCATACCAACTTTGACTAATTCTAACTTAATCCCAATTTAACCCAATACCCTATTCATGAAGCCTATGCAAAACACACAATACACCCTCACCCTACATAACACCAAATACCACTTCCCATACCAAATCCCTATTACTTTTCCTTCATGTGCAAATACCCAAAAGTTAAGGGGCTTATTTGCAAATATGGCGCTAGGTGTCACCACCCTATTGGTCTAGGCCAATGAAGAAACCCTCACCCTCTCTTGGATCGGTCAAACACTTTCTCTCTCCCCTTTGGTTTTGAACATTTGTTTCATGTGAAATCTTGGCCCTTGATTCAAAATGCAACATTATCCTCACCACACAATCTCCTATAAAATCACTCATCCTCACCCCTTTCCCAATATGCTAGCCCTAATCCCAAGAAACCTAGGAAACACCCCCTCTCTCTCTTCTCCCTCTTTCCTACTTCAGCCGAGTACATCCCATTTCTTCATCTCCTTCCTACTTCTTCTTCTTCTTCAATACTTCTCTTTCCTATTTATTCTTCTTCTTTCTCCTCTTCACTACTCCTTCTCACAGCGACTTCACCTCCACCCGCTGCACCGGCCGAGTCCCACCGGAGCAACCGCTGCTACACCTCTACCTCGGCCACCCGCTGCTACATCTCTACCGTTTCTACTCCGGCCGAGCCACCCGTTATCGCCTCCATCACCAGCAGCCTCCACCCTCCTTCCTTTCCCCACGAGCACCGGCCACCCGCAGCAGCACCTCCACTTCTTCTCCGGCCAGGCTTCGCTAACCGCTGCCACCCACAACCACGTACCCCGCATTTCCACCATGTCCCCTCGACACCACTGCCAACTCTGGCGAGATCCACCACAACCACCACCTCCGCCACTGCCTCCAGTCACCCGCACGACCACCCCCTCGACCCTCCTTCACACTACCCCGGCAACCCCGATCCACCACTGTAATACCCCGTTCCGCTCAAGCGGACTGCCGTTTCAAACAGCAATAGTGCAACTTTTCCGACCCGTTTTGCCCCAAACAAGAAACAAAGAATATCCAGACTTGTCCCTACAGGAATTCAGCTTAGGCTTTCAGAGGCTCGCTCGGCGTATCACTCTACCGAGGCGAATCATCGCTAAGGTGGGTGGCTACGGTGAACTTGTCTTTGCTTAGCTAGCACACATAAAATCTAGAATATTCATGCTAGTCGCTAGGTGATTCACCCCCTGCATAATAATAAATCCAACGCACCTAGCTAAGGGAATAATCTTAACTTGTATTGCTTATGCTAGAACATGGAAATTGAAATACTGCTTGTATTCAGACCCTCGCATGCTAAGTCCCTAACGGTTTCATCTCTTGGCTTACCTTCGGGCCCGAGCAAACGTGCTGCTTATGTTCCTTAGAAAACGCATGCTTGTCTGCTAGTACGTTGCCTTGACCCAATACTTGTAACATAAGCCAGGCCAACACCCTGTTATATAGGATATTGTTCATAACGACTATGAGAATGGAAATCAGGCATTGCATCTTGTCTTGTACTATTGTTGCCTCAATAGCATGCCTCTTGTCTTGTACTCTTGTCTTGTACGCTTGTTGCCCCAACCATATAAATGGATAACTTACCCGAGACGCCGTTCGATCACGGACAACTTGTGCACAAGGATGGTCTAGCGGGCGATGCTGGGGCACTGGCATCATCCCGGTCCGGGCGAGATCAATTGTTTTAGTCTCTTGTTCTTGGCAGAATGGTTTGCAGCGCCTCTTGTACTTTCGTTGCACACCATTCTCGTCAAAGACTATACCGTCCATTATGGCATACGCCAGTGATCGCCTTGTATTTAGCTTGTTGCATGCTTGCTGGTAAAAGAAGTAAAAGATAACAAGTAATCCTCGCTTAGCGGCTATCCGCGTGCGAGGCACTGTATCGCATTAAGAAACAACTAAACACCTGAACGATCTTGAAATAAATACTCGTGTTTGCATATGCTATGCTCCTGAATGTTTATACTTGCCCATGCTCGAATTAACAATGTTTGCCTTGGACAGGGAAGGACAAATGGTAACTTGGTAAGTCTCGCCGTGTTTCCTCTCATGTTGTATGTCGCACTGCCCGACACGTTAGGCTATTCAATCTTTACATAAAACTGATCCTAAGGCAACTAGAAAAACAACTTAATAGTTGGTGCACGAAACCTGTATTACGTGTTTGGATTTGTCGAACGGGCGAGTAGCTTCCCCACCAGTGCATTCAATGTACTGATAATCCACCAGTTTGTATGCAGGGTGCGGAAGAACCTCGTTCGGTGCGGATGCCTCCTTCGTACGTGCTAAGGCATGGATAACACTCCGAAGCAACGGTGCGTCCGGAACAGAAGCACATATACAAGACATAATGTTGGAACATAGCCCGAACTTGCCAGAACATCGCCTGTACAATCATTCCACAGTTGTAGCCACTTGGCACGCTTTTACTGTTTCAGAGATAGAGGCTTGAGCGACTTGTAATCTCGGCTATACGCCGCCTATAACACTTGTTCAGATCAATAAAAGAGCTTGCTTTACTTCAACTTGTGTTTCAATGCTTCCGCTATATTGTCGACTCAGTGAATCTGTTACCGATCGCCTATGCGTTCATGACTCCGCTGCACTCGGATAATCTGTGAGACTCTATGGCTTAGAACTCTTACCGCCAGCCAATAAACCATGGCCTTGCACGGGCGTGGCTCACGCTCGTGCGGCATCACGCCCGGATGGGTCAAGCGATCGTTCCGCGGGAGCACTGGCGAGGGTGATTCCCGCCTAGCGGGAACGGTCGATTTAGCCTGCAGGAGATCGGGGCGTGATATAGTGGTATCAGAGCCTGGCTTCTACGCCTTTGGAATTTATTTCGAATATCTCTATTTCGAAAGCTCGTTTGTGGGTTATGTGCACGCTCTCTCTCAATGCCTCGATGGGATGTTCCAATAATAAGTCTAAATACTTTCAAAATGCGTTTTGATTGATATGATATGCTTGCTTGTATGTTGCTGTGCTGCGAGTGGCCTTTGTGCCAACCTGTGCAAACCCTTGAGAGTATCGCTAGTAGCTTGTCCGATTTTACTAACTCTAAGTTTGGTTGAATGCATCTATTCGAGGGACGCCTTGAACTAGTGTACCATCCAAGACTTAAGAAAAGGTGAAACTTGAGTGCTAAGACTTCGCTATCACTAAGCTGGCTGACGTGTTCACGCTAGAGGGGCCCTTCGAAAGTGCGCACGATCCAGTCTAAGCGATATACTGATTTCGATGCTTGTGCAAGTGAATATCCAAATAAACAAGTACAACGACTTGTCTAGGATTGCCTCAACCCTAGATCACTGCTTGTCCTTAGTAAGTCTCGAGGACAAGACTTTTTCTAAGTTGGGTAGGATGTAACACCCCGTTTTGCTCAAGCGGACTGTCATTTCAAATAGCAATAGTACAACTATCCCGACCCGCTTTGCCCCAAACAAGAAACAAAGGATATCCAGACTTGTCCCTACAGGAATTCAGCTTAGGCTTTCAGAGGCTCGCTCGGCGTATCGCTCTACCGAGGCGAATCATCGCTAAGGTGGGTGGCTACGATAAACTTGTCTTTGCTTAGCCAGCACACATAAAATCTGGAATATTCATGCTAGTCACTAGGTGATTCACCCCCTGCATGCTAATAAATCTAACGCACCTAGCTAAGGGAATAATCCCAACTTGTATTGCTTATGCTAGAACATGAAAATTAAAATACTGCTTGTATTCAGACCCTCGCATGCTAAGTCCCTAACGGTTTCATCTCTCGGCTTACCTTCGGGCCCGAGCAAACATGCTGCTTATGTTCCTTAGAAAACGCATGCTTGTCTGCTTGTATATTGCCTTGACTCAATACTTGTAACATAAGCCAGGCCAACACCCTGTTATACAGGATATTGTTAATAACGACTATGAGAATGGAAATCAGGCATTACATCTTGTCTTGTACTATTATTGCCTCAACAGCATGCCTCTTGTCTTGTACTCTTGTCTTATACTCTAGTCTTGTACGCTTGTTGCCCCAACCATGTAAATTGATAACTTACCCAAGACATCGTTCGATCACGGACAACTTGTGCACAAGGATGGTCTAGCGGGCGATGCTGGGGCACTGGCATCATCCCGGTCCGGGCGAGATCAATTGTTTTAGTCTCTTGTTCTTGGCGGAATAGTTTGCAGCGCCTCTTGTACTTTCGTTGTACATCATTCTCATCAAAGACTATACCGTCTATTATGGCATACGCCAGTGATCGCCTTGTATTTAGCTTGTTGCATGCTTGCTGGTAAAAGAAGTAAAAGATAACAAGTAATCCTCGCTTAGCGGCTATCCGCGTGCGAGGCACTATATCGCATCAAGAAACAACTAAACACCTTAACGATCTTGAAATAAATACTCGTGTTTGCATATGCTATGCTCCTGAAAGTTTATACTTTCCCATGCTCGAATTAACAATGTTTGCCTTGGACAGGGAAGGATAAATGGTAACTTGGTAAGTCTCGCCGTGTTTTCTCTCATGTCGCACGGTGCACTGCCCGACACGTTAGGCTATTCAATCTTTGCATGAAACTGATCCTAAGGCAACTAGAAAGACAACTTAATAGTTGGTGCACGGAACCTGTATTACGTGTTTGGATTTGTCGAGCGGACGAGTAGCTTCCCCACCAGTGCATTCATTGTACTGATAATCCACCAGTTTGTATGCAGGGTGCGGAAGAACCTCGTTCGGTGCGGATGCCTCCTTCGTACGTGCTAAGGCGTGGACAACACTCCGAAGCAACGGTGCGTCCAGAACAGAAGCACATATACAAGACATAATATTGGAACATAGCCCGAACTTGCCTAAACATCGCCTGTACAATCATTCCACAGTTGTAGCCACTTGGCACGCTTTTACTGTTTTAGAGAGAGAGGCTTGAGCGACTTGTAATCTCAGCTATACGCCGCCTGTAACACTTGTTCAGATCAATAAAAGAGCTTTCTTTACTTTAACTTGTGTTTCAATGCTTCCGCTATATTGTCGACTCAGTAAACCTGTTACCGATCGCCTATGCGTTCATGACTCCGCTGCACTCGGACAATCTGTACGACTCTGTGGCTTAGAACTCTTACCGCCAGCCAATGAACCTTGGCCATGCACAGGCGTGGCTCACGCTCGTGCGGCATCATGCCCGGATGGGTCAAGCAATCATTCCGTGGGAGCGTTGGCGAGGGTGATTCCCGCCTAGCGGGAACGGTCGATTTAGCCCGCGGGAGATCGGGGCATGACAACCACCACCTGCAGCCACCTCGACGACCACCCTCTTTCCTTCCTCCACGAACCACCCTCGGCCACCACTAACAACTTCGGCTAGCACCACCACCTCCACGATCAGTTTCCTCCTTGCACGAACCACTACGACCACCCTCTTCACTGCCACCTCCAGTCACTCGCACCACCACCTCCACGGCTAGCACTACCACCTCCACGACGAGTTTCACCCCCCACGACCACCACCTCGAGCAATGCCTCCATTACAATAATCAAGCACCCCGCCACGTCGATCGATACGCGTGCCACCCCTGCGGTCGATGCCATCCCTGACCGGAGTCGCAGCATCACCGCTGCTACCACCCGCAGCCACCGGGGTAACTCCTCACCCTTCTCATTTAGTGTAGTTTGCTATTGCTAAAGAGAACCTAATTAGGGTTAGGGTTATGAATACTACATGTGAATTTTAGGGTTTATGATATATTTTCATACATTTATGATGGGTATTGAGGAGTATGTTTATAAGTATGAAATGGTGGTGAAATAATATAAACATGGTCATTTATTGAGGGCTTGATAACTAATAACGAATTTGTTGAGGGGTAGCTATACATATGTGAAATGGTGAAAGAATAATAAAATGATGGTTATTTCATTGAGAGCTTGATAATTTATAATTATTTTATTTGAGGATGATATAATTGAATGTACATAATAACGTCTGTAAACACAAGGATGGTATGGTTGAAGATGAGCATAGCTTGAACGACTAAAATTCGTGATAAATATTAGGAGATTGGAGAGTTGGTTTGATGATGTTATACTGATGATTGATAGTATTTGATGCAACATTCCTTTAGTCAACTTGGGTTAACCCTCTAGTTTAGTGTCTATGTGAGCTTTATGTGACTAAGACTGAAGCCTATGCTAGACGTATGTCACCTCTTATTTTTGCATAGCATCATGATAGTTTATTGATTAATCTTATAACTCGTCTCTAGGTACTTCGGGATCCGCGGACTTGGACGTTATACCGGAGCCCCATCTTCAGCAACCAGATCTAGGCAAGTGTACCTTGTCGTACTGTATCTCAGTTTCTAGATTTTTATTTATTTATTCTATGCATTGTGCGCACTTTAGATCTGAATTGTTACTTAGCGTCCGAATCATAACTGGGTGCAGACGGTCGTTGGTATTGTCTGGTATTGATTGATAGATATTCGCGATACCTTGATGTACCTACTTGGTTATACCAGAACCCTAGGACAAATTCAGACACCGTCATCGTGCCAAATTTTATGTATCATGATACTGTCAACATGACCGGATTCTGGGATGACTTTAGGGTCGTGATTGTTGATAGTTACTTCAGTATGACAAGACTATTAGATAGAGGTTCAGGTTCAACGAACACTCGTTGACCGCTTTGGTAGGGAAAGACAGTTACTAGACGTTTGGGCTACACTGCACGCGCTATATATATGTATCTATCCTATTTATGTAGTGTTCCTGTATCCGGAGTCGTAGTATCACCCGTGTGACTCTGGGCTCAGAGCTATGGTACACCCCGTGTGTCTCTGTGTTCGGAGCTACGATTTTATTTTTGGATAGTCTACGCGTCGAACATTGTCTTCAAAGTTGTGTCTCACTTAGGTGGTTATGCAAGATTACACCGGTGTTGCACTTGTTTCTTTCTGTTATACTATGGCATATTGTTTTTTATCTTGTTACGTTCCTCGGAGGACCTAGTCTCCTGCCAGTTTTTGCAGCATAGACGGTTATCGAGCCTTTGGAGTTGCTGATGGAGTTGCTTGTCTTGCAGGCATTGGTACCAAGTACCTATATCATTTCTACCGGAGTTGTTATTTATTCATATTGCCTATTTATCTGAGGTACTATATTATATTGTTGAGATGTTAGATAGTTAAAAATGACCCATACAGCGTTCTACCGCCGATTTTGTAGCATAGGCTGGGCATAACTACGTACTCGTATCCAAATATCTGGGTGCAAGTCGTGACAGTATTGAATTAGGATGGGGTTTGGTATGGCCATGAGTATTCTCAGATGAGGAAGTGTACTGATACACTGTTGTATTAGAAACTAAGGGGGGAAAACAGAGGCTCGATTTGGTTTACCTACAGGCAAAGCACATCGGTGATGTAGGTAAACTGAGATTGTACTAGTGGCTGAGAAAGTTTGAGTTGAAGTGGGTGCCAGTGCATAACTACAGTAAGTTCAAATATTATCATTTAGGGAGAAGTTGGTATTAGCTAACATCAGTAAGATACCAAGAGGGTATGAGTTTCTTGCAACAGTATATTTGGTGGAACTACAAGTATTACTACACCATGGTATAGCTGTGTCCAGGATGGGGATCAAGTATTACCTTCAGGCATGTATGTTAGAAGTAGTAACTTGGTATAAGTAGCAGTGGAGGTTAGGTGATTCCTAGAGAGGTACAAGGGTGGAAATGTATGATAAGTAGGTAGGAGCAAGTGGGGTGGTATATCAGATAAGTGGAATAATGGAAACTGATGCCAAATTGTGTACCAGTATGTAGGTAAGGTGCAATATGGTCTCGGGTTGAGGCATTTATGCAGGATACTGTACATGTGATGCAGTTGTATGCAACAAGTGGCATTAAGAACAACAACAGTTGTAGTAGAGATGAGGCACTGCCAAGTGCAGGTTGGGGGTATTAAGTAGAAGTATTAGTTTTGTGAGGAGTCACTGATACCAAGGTATCATATCAGTAAAACAGTGGGTAAGGATATGTATTAGTTAACTTTAAGTTAACAATTGTTAGTTGTATTAGTGTATCAGGAATGAGTTGTATGTAAGCTCAAGTACCACTCTTGTGTACTTGGTGGTGGTCAGTGTCTGGAGTCTTAAGAGCAAGGTGAGTATCCAGTGAGAGCAAATGATAGGAGCAGTGGCTTATTGAGGTGAGTCTAGGCATATTAAGGTATTGATAAATGATGTTAGTAGCTAGCTAGGTATTATATATATATAAATATTAACTAAGGTTATACTAAGTTTACCATGAAACAATAGTATGTAATATTAATAGTATCTAGTATAGCAGATAGTAGCTAGTATAATACTAATATAGCTAGAATACCTTAGTAGTAACTAGTATAAACTAGGTAATAACTAGTAGAGTCTATTACTGACCTAGTTGACTTATAAGACCTAGTTTGAACCTAGAAATCACAAGTTCACCTAGTTTGACTTTTATCCTTCTAAACACCAATTTAATATTAATATTTGATATATAGGTCATTTGATTCCATCTTGGATATCGATCCTCATTTGTTGCTCAGGACCACATACGAGTATATTCTCTGACAGTTTTCATTATTTTGATCATTACTATAATTATAGTTGTAGAGTATACTTGATTCAGAAATAGCGGATACACGGGCTTGTATCATAGATACCTGTCATGAGGAGTCATGATTGGTATCCATCGTACTAGCTGGGGATGGAAAAATATTAGTAAGTGATATGATCATACCCCACCTTACATGCATCATAGCTCACACCACATATCACGTAGGATATAGCCTGACCATTTACATGCCACATTATTTGTTATATATGATTAGCCTAACTATTGCTTGCATCATAGCTAACCAGATGGTTAGCTTGACCTCACATGTATCATAGACAATCATATATAACAAGCCTGATCTAGTCCCAAGCCGATCATATAGCAAACTGATATTCTACGATACTTAGCCAGTATTTCTTTTCTTATTTTAGTACATTCATTTCTAGCATTCACATATATCTGTTCACTGCTAGTTAGTTCTATATGATGATTACACGTCTCTCCAGTATTCCTTATCTTCCAGTATTTCTTTCATCATGTATTTCCTTACACTGTTTTATAGTTTTTATCAATATAATTGAAATTGTTGTTAGTGTTTGTGCTTCGCTCCAATCCTGACTGGATAATATTTTTCAGAGGATCTTGAGAATTTTTGTCCTACCCATTATGGTCCAGGAGTAGATGGTGATTACATCCCGGAGATTCCAGAGGAGCCACTCCACATAGAGGAGACACCACCCGCAGTTGTTTAGACATCACTTAGCCTATTTTATTTATGTATTGGACTATACTAAACTTTGAGACTTGAGTTGTATTATGTTGAGACCTTATCCGTGTTGAGATAGCTAGATTCTTAGACTTATTATAATTATTTGAGTTGTGTTCTAGACTTATGTTGGAACTTCTTTTATATTATTTTTATATCTTTATCGTGCCATTCATCTTCCTATAGATATCATTGTGATTGAGTAGACATTATATTACTTTCAAATTTTCCTCCTTATGGAGTTGAGATCATTGATATATTTATCTTGTGAGTTGTGTTAGTTTTTTGAGACCTAGACAACGTTCTACCATCGATGCTGCGGCGTAGGTTGAACGTACCCATGACTCATGCCCAATTTTCGGGTGCGGGTCGTGACAGAGTACGAAGTTCGACATGAAGATCTTATCCCCTATCATCAAGCTATAATTGAGCTAGCTTCGACTTCTATTGGATTCTTATCGAGTATATGCCTCGATTACAGAACATAGAAGTAGATGCCCTCGCTAGTTTAGCAGCCTCGCTGACCATTCCTCTGAAAAAATAATAATCGGTCATAGTGACGTATCGAGAGATGTTTTGTGCCAAGAACAATCTGCAAATCGAACATAGCTTCGCCATAAAGTCAACCTCTAATATTGAAGATTAGAGATACCCTTTCATAGACTATGCAGCTTACAGTATTCTTCTAAATGATCCAAAAGAAGCTACCTCTGTTAAAATTCTATTATAATATTGCATCTAAGATATTATATCCTCGTTTATATGTAGACTCTTATTGCGATGTCTTTCCAACATCGAGGTAAGATAAGCACTTCGTGAAGCTCATGATGGTACTTGTGGGGCACATCAGTCAGGCCCTAAGTTGCAGGACCGCCTCAGGAGGATGGGTTATTACTGGCCTACCATGGTGGCAGATGTCATGGATTATTCTCATAAGTGCAGAGGTTGTCAAATTCATGCCGACTTTATACACCAGCCATCAGAGTTTCTCCTTTTTATAGGTGCATCTTGGCCTTTCGAAGCATGGGGAATGGACATCATTGGTCCTATTAGTCCACCTTCTTCTAGAGGTCATTGGTTTATCCTCACCATAACCGATTATTTCTTCAAATGGTCGGAGGCAATACCGCTCATCGAAGTAAAGACATCCAATATGATTAGCTTTGTCAAGCACCATATCATTTATCATTTTGGTGTTACTATTCTGATAATCGACAAATACCAAATCAAAAGATCAGCTACTAGATGCAAAGCATGCCTACTGAAGACAAGTTCAACTGCTACCAAGGATAGATATCAGCACCAGCTTCTGAGTCTCCTGATTTCTAGCCTTTTATATCTTAGAAATATAATTTTATATTTTATTGAGTCTAAGACTGATGTGAGTCAAGTCGCACTGGCAAGTTGAAGTACCTGATTACTCACAAACCTACCTCATTCCACATACAAAAAGATTATCCAAGTCAACTCAAATAAGCCTTAAACCTATCCACCATACACAAACCCAAACTAGACACACATAAACCCAATACCCTACTAAAATAAACCAACCAAACTCGGACAGAATTTTGATCGAATTCGGACCGAACTCGGTCAGTGTTTTTGAAATATGTACAGTTGTAAAATTTCAGATTTTGTGGTCTCCCACGTTCGAAAGTTTAAATATCTCCTACCGAATTCTGGCCGAATTTTGTCTGGTAACCTATAAATAGGAGTAGATTTCCTATATTTTAAATAGAATCCAACTCACACTCTTCTTCTTCTTTCTATCTTATAGTGACCAACACCGCGAGCCTAAACCTTCTCATCCCCAAGATCAACTCCATTGCCTTCTATGTGCCAAGTGCGATCTCAGGTAGAAGTCTATTATAGTTGTAACAGCTTGGTTCATCAAGTCTCTCTTTTGTTGTGAAGTCATCAAGCTCTTCATATCAAAAGCTTGAGGAAGTTAGCAAGCCTTTGGATCAAAGCTTGTGGTTGTAAGAAGTGGCAAGCCTTTGGATCAAAGCTTGTGATTCACTATTGGTGATTATAGTGGATATAACTCCGAGCAAGTGTTCTCGGGCCTGGACTAGTCCTCTCAGAGAAAAATCAGGATAAAATTATGATGTTTGCGTTTGCTCTCTTTTCTTACTCAACAGCATATTTATCTGTCTTGCTAGCTACAACTGTTTTATATATCTTCTTCACTTACCATTAGTAGTTGATCACTATATGCATGTCACATAGTTTTTAATTGGTGACCGCATACACACACTTTATTCACCCTCTCTAGAGTTTCCATCACGATCATTCAATTGGTATCAGAGCGGGTACTCTTTATATAAGTTTTGGTGTTCATACCAATTGATCCTATAATTGGTATCAAAGCAAACTCTCTTGTTAACGGAATAACATCATAAGAGTAAGACACATGGCAACAACACGATCACTCTTTACTATCAACAGATAAAGTCAACATCCTGATAGGCCACCCCTATTTGATGGCACTAACTATACTTTCTGGAAATCACACATTATTATTTTCTTAAAATCTCTTACCTTTGACTTATGGTCATGTGTTACTAATGGTTATAAAAATATTGACAAGGCAGAAGATGAATATACCAAAGAAAAAAAAAATCAACAAGCTGTGATGCAAAAGCAATGTATGCTCTTTATTGTGCTATAGGAAAAGATGAGTTTCTACATATTTCTGCATGTAGCACTTCACATAAAATATGGAAACTACTAGAAGTAACCTATAAGAGCGACGAAGAAGATGAAGTAAGCAACTTTGAGGAAGAAGAAGAACCTTATGATACTGCAAGCCAATGCTCAAATGAGAAGACAATAAGCTTGGAGAAAGATTCAAGTATCTTATGCGAGGCTGAAGCAAGCAACTCAAAAAAAGAAAATCCTCGACCTACTACAGACCTATGCTTAATGGTATGTGAGGTAAAATATGATTCTTTTGTTAAAGAATTTTCCTATGACGAATTATCAGATTCTTTTAATAATTTATTTGAAGATTACAAGAAGGTTAGGAATAACTATAAGCTAGCTAGAAAGGATATAAAATTCTATCAGCTTAAGAATGATCACCTCATTTGTTTACTAAAGAAAGCTAGAGACAAATCCACTCCTGATGACTCTACTGAGAATTCTAAACTTAAGCTTAGCTTACAAGAAGCTCTTGACTGCTTTGATGAAAGAAATCAAGAAAACGATAAACTTAAGGAGGACTTAAAACAGGAAAATAAAAGTACTCTAATGCCTCACTTAGATTGATGCTTTTACTTCTAATTATAATAATTTATGTACTAGCTATAAAAGATTAAAGAAAAAAATTGGGCAAGCAGGTTGTTCAACCTTATGCTAAATCAAGCACCAAACACGTACGACACGTGACTCAACAAAAGGTCACTAACACGAGAAATCTCCAAAAGAATGACAAGAAAGCTAAAAAGTCAAACTATCACACTTTCATCTACACAAAACCACGAAAGAATATTTATGTCATACATCATGCTTACACACTTGTTACAAACACAAATTGTCATATTACATGTCACTATTGCGGTTTAAAAGGACATACCTCACATTTGTTTAAAGCTAAAAAAATGGTAAATATGAATATGTTTATTTGGGTTCCTAAAACTAATCACTGTGGATCCAAAACCTGGATACCAAAATCTCTTCCTAATCGTGTAGGTGGAACGCTCTGCGTCGAGATGTAATATCAAGAAAGATGTTGGTGATTGCAAAAATCTACAAATGACATCTTTATGGCAATTACACCAACATAAATATGACTAATAAATTCATTCAGTAACAAGTTGAAACGATTTCCATTTACAATTATTCAAATTACTTTTTTTTTAGCAATTAACTATTTTGATATAGTTGCATGAATATTTTGCTTAGATTCTGATATTGTACGAAGAAATAATTTATCAAAATTGTTTTAAGTCTGAGCTCTCTAAAGGTTAAAAAGAATCATCGAATAATAGCCGAAAGGGTCCTTCTGTCAACAAAGGTATAAACAACTGTAAGCGACACGGTACTTAAGCGTCTTTGGACCACCGCTAGCTTGGATCCAACTCCTACAACTATTCCATGATTTTTGATATATCACTGAGTGACGATGTACAAAGAATTATTTACAAAATTTTCTAAAATACAAATATCGTCAATAAATTTCTTTGGATTTATTAGACAATGATTACACTATTGATTACACCAATGATTACACTTTTAAATTATTTACAGTTATATAATTTGAATTTTTATAAATGATATGTTTTTACTCTTTCAGGAATTCAATGCTCATTATAATTGCTTTCATACAATCTATTTTCTAATATATATATATATATATATATATATATATATATATATATATATATATATATATATATATATATATATATATACTGTATTGACACTCTGATACTTCGTATCCTTGACTACTTATTTTTCTATAAATAATTATGAATTAGATACATATCTTTTACTACTTTTGAATTTCTTTAAATTTCCTAGTTCATTAGACTGTCTTTAGAATCTAGGTGGGGACAGAACTCGGGCCGAGTTCGGTCACTAACCAAGTTTGGCCCAAACTCCGTCTGGATATTTCCAGCAGTAGCAGCAGCTCTCGGTTGGCATTATAAACCCTTCATATCCCTCTTCTTCCCCATCCGAACAGAACTTTCCTTCCAAACCCTAGATTTGTGTTATTCATCCCTAAAGTCTCTCTCCTCTCAAATCTTTGGATCTAAGCTCTCCTCTTGGATCTCTTTCATCCTAATCCAATTCTTTGAGGTATATCTTTCCCATTCTCATTTATTTCATGGCCCCTAAATTTGGGAAAAAGAAGAGAATCTAATGAAGCTTCCTTTTCTCATCCTCCTCATGAGGATGTTCAACATTCTTTATTTTCTCCTATTATGCCCAACCCCGGTAAATTTGATGAATTTATTTTCACATCTATGGAATCATCAAATTCTTGGTCTAGTGATTTTGTTAAGAGAAATATTTGCAAAGGTAGTCCTATCAATTTTACTATTTTTTATGAACAAAAACCTAAGTTTGTTGAATTTTATCTTAATCGTCTAGTTACCATTAGAAGACCCATATACCTTAATGCAATTAGAAAGTTCTATTGCAATCTAGTTCACGATGTGGGGATAATCTATTCAAGGGTCGGTGGTATATACATTGAGTTTAATGATGTAACTTTAGACAAAATCCTTAAAATCCCAAATGAGGGTGACGCCATAGTTAACATAGATAAACTTAACTTCATGTATAACATGACCATCGATTCCTTCATAGATATTTTGTGTCACCTTATCGTTGTCCCTTCGGAAGTTCCATGTCTATTATCTTAACTAATACTTTTATAAACTTCATCGGATTGTCTTCTCTACCATTCTACCCAATCAATCCTCTAAAGACGAAGTTTTCTATCAGGAAATGGCCGTCTTATATCACTTCCATACCTCTACTCCTTTCAGCCTCCCTAAGAGCATTATCAGGCAGTATGATAAACTGTTGTGTACACAAGTTCCAACTTTCTTATGTTATGTACCTACCAAACATCTTTGAGCACTTTCATATTCCTATGGATGAGCTGACTTATCTCTCTGAGCCATCCTACCTGTCCAAGGCTCGCAGAACTGAGCCAACTTTTCCCTCTGATGATGACTCTGCATCTGATTCTGATGACCCGACCGTCCCTATTGACCCTATACCTCCTACCTTATCTACTCCAGCAGTATCTGTGCCATCCTCCTTTGTACCTTCTGCCACCTTGGACTCCATCTAGGAGATATTTTGCGAGTAGTTTCGACTGAAAAATAAGTTAATGACTGCTCAGCACTATGAGCAGAATGCCTTCACAGTTGCTCAGCTCTGGGAGCAGAACAACATGTTTATCACTCGTCTCCATGATCAGCATTATCGTACCATTATTTAGGTCCACTACCTAGCCAACTCCATAACAGAACTACACTACCATCAGGCTCATCATCATGTCACTCCATCCAAAGTAGTTCGTGATCCTTCTCGTACAGGCTACTGAGTTGGTAATCCTTTCATCCAACAGTACTTTGACCCGACGGAAGCATACTTTAACGACCACCCACCTGCTGATGACCCTGCAGATGATAACGATCTGTGATTACTGTTATGCTGAGATGACTCAGGAGATATCATCTTTTGTGCTAATTTATATAATATTTTGGTTATTGTATGGATCTATATTATTTTAGTTGTATTAGAAACCGTTATGCTCTACTTATGATATTGCTCTATGTCTGATGAAAATTCTCTAAATATTTTTTTTTAATCCATGCATGTTAGGTTTATTAAATGCTCTTCATGTTCTCTACTCATGATATGGATTTAAGGATAAAAATATTCTTTTACTGTCGTGTTTTACACATATCGTATTCATATTTGGTTATTTCTTTCACTTCGTCATTAACTTCGGGGGAGCCTTCTTTAGCTCCTTATGATAAAATAAAAAATGGGGAGAAATGACAAATACATGAAATGCTAGAGTTTTGAGAAATGAGATACTAGATTGTTCAGAAATAACAAATAACATAGAGATATAAGATTTATTGCTAAAAAATAAATATGGTTCTGATAAATATTTATACTTTTCTAAGATCCAACAACTTTTTCTGGTTTTCCTCTCAGATCTGAGTATATTTCAAAAGAAATATTCTCTTACAGGGGAGCTCTTTTCGAAATTGCATCAAAGGCTATCCAGTATCAAATGTATATTTGGCATGGTTTGTTAATTATCATAATGAAGAAGATTGTTAACACAAAAGTACAGACTATTATCAGTTATACAGATTGTTAGTCACAGTCAACCTGAATTTAATAATCAACAAACACCAAATCAAAAGATCAGCTACTAGATGCAAAGCATGCCTACTGAAGACAAGTTCAACTGCTACCAAGGAAAGACATCTGCACCAACTTCTAAGTCTCCTAATGTCTAGTCTTTGATATCTCATTAATGTAATTTTATATTTTATTAAGTCTAGGACTGATGTGAGTCGAGTCGCACTGGCAACTTGAAGTATCTGATTACTCACAAACCTACCTCAGTCCACTTAGAAAAAGATTACCCAAGTCCACTAAAATAAGCCTTAAATCTATCCACCATACACAAACCCAAACTAGCCACACATAAACCCAAAATCCTGCCAAAATAAACCAACCGAACTTGGACAAAATTCTAACGAAATTCTGATCGAACTCGGTCAGTATTTTGAAAATATGTACAGTTGTAAAATCCCTGAATTAGTGGCCTCCAACGGTCAAAAATTTGAATATCCCCTACCGAATTCTGTCTGGTAACAACCTGTAAATAGGCATGGATTTTCCATATTTTAAATAGAATCCAATTCATTATTTTCTTCATCTTTCTATCTTATAGTGAGCAACACCCTGAGCCTAAACCTTCTCATCCCCAAGATTAACTCCTTAGCCTTTTATGTGCCAATTACGATCTCGGTTAGAAGTCTATTAGAGTTGTAACAACTTGGTTCATGAAGTCTCTCTTCTGTTATGAATTCATCAAGCTCTTCGTATCAAAAGCTTGAGGAAGTTAGCAAGCCTTCAGATTAAAGCTTGTGGTTGTAAGAAGTGGCAAGCCTTCAGATCAAAGCTTATGATTCACTATTGATGATTATAGTGGATACAACTCCGAGCAAGAGTTCTCGGGCCTGGACTAGTCCTCTCAGAGAAAAACCATGATAAAATTATGATGTTTGCAATTTCTCTCTACTCTTACTCAACTCCATACTTATCTGTCATGCTAGCTACAATTGTTTTACATATCTGATTCACTTACCTTTAGTAGTTGATCACTATTTGCACGTCACATAGTTTTTAACTAGTGATTTTATTCTGCTGTATAAATACTCTACTCATCCCCCCTCTAGAGTTGTCATCACGATCCTTTGGAAGGATAATTCATGACAACGGACCATAATTCGCTAGTCAAGCATTCTATCAGTTATGCGACAAAAATTGGATCCAGAATGTATCTTCTATGACCTACAATCTGGCAGCCTATGACTTAGTAGAAGCCATCAATAAAACCATAATTAAACTCCTCAAGAAGTTTGTCTCGTCCAACAAGCATGATTGGAATGAGAAACTTGGAGAATGCTTATGGGCCTATCGGACAACGGTACAGACTTCTACTGGTAGCATACCATATACTTTGGTCTATGGATGCGAAGTAATTCTTTCTCTCGAGATCAAAATCCCTTCCCTCAGGATGGCTCTCTATAATGAGCTAACCAATGAAAATAATGATCGCTTGCAACTTTAAGAGTTAGAGGCATTAGATGAAAAGCGCTTACAAAATCAATATTGCATTGAGCTTTACCAAGCACGTATCTCCAGAGATTTTAACAAAAAGGTCAAAGAAAGAATATTTCAAGTCAGTGATCTTGTTCTGACGGTCAGGAGACCAATGATCGTGACACATAAAAGCAAAGGGAAGTTCCAAGCCAAGTGGGAAGGTCCTTTTGTAGTGGAATCTTTATATTCCAATGGTGCATACCGACTGGCAAAGCCAAATAAAGATTTGTTAATGATTCCAATCAATGACAAATTTCTTAAAAAGTACTATGTCTAGACCAAGCTTGTACTTTTCATCCCTAGCAGGATATTTGTAAATACATACTATTTGTATTTACTGCATTCTTTTCCCAGTAATGTAAATGTACATCGTGACATTTATTCTCTAGTAGTGTAAATTATAAAATCTATTACCCGTATCCAAGAAGTCTTGCATACATTATGAATAGTAGGTCCACCTTAAAGTTTCTCTTTCACAGTGAGGTTAGAGAAATATCTTCACATTCCTGCCCTACAAATTTTGTGTAACATTTTCTCATCTCGAACTATTACTTATGTTCAAGAATCTTAAATACGTTATAAGTAATGGATTCTCAAAATTCTCCAATAGAGTAAAATCTGCTAAAGAAGAACAATCACGGCCATATCACATCTATATTGTTTTCCTTCACGGAGTTGTAATCTATCATATCCATATTACCTTTGATAGCGTTCCATCTTCAAACTTGATTACACGTACTCCGTACGAATATGCCATGGGCATCAATTCTATTAAATTATCCCCACAGAATTATATTTTTCTATGTCAATATCACCTCTAAGCAAATATATTTATTGGGGTCCAGATATGAAAACCTATTATGTCAATATTACCTCCGATAGCGTTATTCATTTTAACTTATTATTCGTATCTAATATTAGGTACAAAATGGATAATAAGTCTACAAAATTCTTTTAAATAAAATTATTTCAATACTCATGACATTTTTGGCAGCATCGTTCAAATAATAGCTCTTCTAAGGAAAGCACTTTTTTTTAAATCTTCCTTAGCCGAGTTGTCGGCCCTAGTCTGCTGGGTTGTTTGAGGAACTTTCATTTTACTACATATAAAATAGAAAGGATGCAAATTTCTTCATTGATAAAAAGTAAGGAAAGAGGACAACAGTACAAATTTTCGTCGGAGAAAAAAATCAGGATCCTCTAAATCACTATTATTTACAAAAGTCGCAAGAGCATGGAAATTACAGACACCCGAGGATGCAAACAGTCGACGAAAGGCTTCTACTCTGGCCTACTCCTCCCGTCTCCCCAAGTCGGCAGAAGAAGCACGGAGATTACTGTCCTCAGTCTTGGACGGGATGAGTCCATCCAGCGAAGGGCCAATAAGGTCCCGGAAGAGTTCCGCTTTACGCAGTTGTACAGGGGACACTTTTTTCTTTTCCTCAATAGAGGACGGCACAGGAGTGGTAGAAGCGTGACCGGAGTTAGCCTTAACCGGAGAGGAAGCAGTCACTTCATCAATTTCCCTTGCCCTCTTCCTAGAAGCATCTTGGGAAGCCATTGGACAAAGACAAGTTTGCATTAGAAGTTGGGAAATGAGTGAACAACTCCAAAATTTATAAAAGAAGTTGACGGTTCAAATTCCATGCAATTTAATAAGTGAAGGGAGGCAAAAATTTATTTCCCTAAGTGAAGAGCCAAGCACAAAACCCAAAGTGCGGCCATTGGGATTTTGCATTTTTTCCAAAGACTCCCACATATACGATGGAAATAGTTGCATAATACGCACAATAACCAGTTGACAGAAAATGTTGTATAATGCACACAAAGTCCAATTCTCTCCAATATGTGGGGTTAACTCTTCCTTTCTCCTTGATTGAGGTAGAAATTAAGCAGTCAGCAATACGCAAACGACAAAATAAAATCAAGCCAAGATTTTATTGGTATTCAAATCATGATTACATATGATAAAATCTATTATGTCAGGATTTTCATTCCAAAATTGTGATTAGATATAATGGGGATCTATCACAGAGCCATCCCATCTCCTTGCTCCTCAGTACAAACCTCAATACATGGAAAAGAATCCATACTGATGGATAGTAAGGAAGGTTGCAACACAGACACATAAATTTGTTCAAAATATGCATGAGCCCCCTCTGTCCTGAGCATGCGTTGCTACTCGAACTCCCAGTTGGGATTCCAATCCAAACCCTGTAATTGATACCTCGGCCATGTTAAAGAAGTGATCCCAACGAGCTGGGTCTGAAGACAGCTAAGGTCTTCAAGGTAATATGTATGTTCAGCACGAACAACAAGAAGTATGATATTCTTTCATGCTCCATCGATAAAGAAGTGGACCAGTATGCTCTTTGCACAGAAGAAAACATGTTACTCTTAAAAGGTTGCCATATGTGCAAAAACTATATTTTTTAGCGGAGGAGACTGAAATGTACGCAAACTTCTCATCCTAAAAGAGAAAAACTATGCCAAATTCCCCAAATTCTCCAGGACTTAGAAAAATGCGTCGAGAAGTTGATTCCACTCTGAAAAAGGGAAACATACGCGAGTATCGTGTACGTGCTCGTAAAATTCTCTATTTTCTTTCCATTTTTCTATTTTATTTACAGTTTACATAAAATCTAAAAGAGAAAAAAAAAGAGGAGAAGTTGACAGCAATGTATCTCCGCACGAAGTATCTCACCCATCATCAGGAAGTGTCTCCTTTTACAACCTCTTGGAAGCCAACATAACCAACAGTGTCATGTCGCTATGGTCATCCTTTTAGTCTTGCACCGAAAGACAACAATGTTTAGTCTCACAACAAGAAAAGTTGAAGAGGGCTGATAGGATTGTGCCCCTATTTATAGAGAGGAAGATAACGTTCCAAATGCTGAAATAACCCTAAAAAAGTTCTCCCATAAAGCCACATGCGGTGCCCTTAAGACTACATTAAAGAAAAGACTTAGTCAAAATTTAACAGATGGACAAAATATGTGTACTCATGTGAACAGTCTGATGGGATTCTGCCAGAATACGCACACAAAATCTTAACTAATTTTCATGCTTCTAGTTCAAAGTATTTCGATTTTATTCTTAAAAAATTCAAAAACTTTGAAGAGGGTCTTGTAGAAGCATAAAAAGTATGCCTCCAGATACACGTGAGAGATTGTGTACTTTCTCACAAAATATGCTCAGCAGAGAAGTGGCACAGTTTCTAATAGAGAAGAGGAGAGGCGCACTTTATAGTCATTCAACCCATTCCTCATAGGTGGGCATATAATCTTTATGTCTTCCCCCTATATTTAATATTATGAACCTGATAGCTGATAGACACATCATTCAAAGAGATCAAATCATTCATACAGAAGATCTCTGACAGGCACACCCAGGTTGTCATTTAGTGGAAAGACCAACCTAAACTCTATCAGAGTACGCTAGTGTGCCAAAACTCTATTAGAGTGCGCCTGTGTGCCAAAACTCTATTTAGAGTACTCAAGTGTGCTAAACTCTATTAAAGTGCGCTAGTGTGCCAAAAATCTATTTAGAGTGCGCTAGTGTGCCAAATTCTATCATAGTGTGCCAGTAAGCTATCTCTGTGACAGTATGTCCACTTCTTCTAAACTTTATCAAAGTACGCTAGTATGACTACTATCTCCAAATTTTATAATAGTGTGCCTTTGATCCTAACTGACAGTGAGCTATTAAGATTACATGTCTTCAATGCCATAATCCTCGTAGAATGTGTACATATAGATGCTGCCACTACTTTAGCCTTCCTCATATAGGGAGCCGCGTGTCAAGCTGACAGCAAATTGTGCACCCATTCAGCAAAATGTGGGTTTTGAATCCTCAAAAGTGCGTGCACAAAACAATAAATTAAATGCTAATTGCTTACTTTGTGCGCCTAGCTTCTCATAACCATTCCAGTATTTTTTGGTTATAAATATGAGACCAGTGATGTCTCACACACGGACATACATACACCGACAGAGAGGTAAGAACAAAAGCTCTATGTGCCAGTGCTGCCAAGGCTTTCTTGCTACCAAGTTCTTTAAGTGTTCAAGTGTTCTTGCCTTGTGTCGAGTAGTCCAAGGAGTAAAGTGATCGACTGCAGAGCAGATCTCCATAGCTATACTTCTCCAGAATTATTGTACTTTAGATTCTTGTATAAGATTTATTGTACTTTTCTTTTCTTTCAAAATTTGTAACACAAAAGTTTGTATAATTTTTTTGTTCATGGCTATATATATATATATATATATATATATATATATATATATATATATATATATATATATATATATATATATATATATATATATATATATATATATATATATATATATATATATATATATATATATACACACTAAAGAGTTAATAAGCCAGTTAATTATTTGGTAAATAAAGTGCATACATATAGTAATTGAACGTATGAAATTATAAGTATTTCCCAAGTAATCAAATAAGGACTTGTCTAGTATGCATAAATAGTTGTGTGATTCTTGATTGTCTATTTTTGGTTTTGGTAAATTCTTGATGACTGTACCAACTCTAGCTCATGGTTAGACCTGAACTAGACTTTGGCACCACAGTCTCAGGACAAATTTTGACAAAATAGGACAAATATATCTTGCCTATTTAATTTACAATATTTAAATATTTGTATCATTTTTCAGCCATTTACTCTGGCAACACATTTATATTTTTTACTTGCTAATTATCAATATACTTACATGATATTACCCGCTGACACATTTATGCATGATATATAGATTCATGATGCATGTCATATAGGTAACTCATATATGATCTCTGTTATTTACTTATTGATTGATTGATTTATATACATATTTGACTGGACTTATCACTTATTAGAGTCAGATTGGACGTGTCATGGAAGAGACACGGACAGTAGCATTGGGTGGGGAGGACATTTACTAGAACGGGGGGGCTGTTATTTTTTTATATTTTATACTAGTAGATGTACCCCTGATTCAGAGAGCCCCACACGTGCGAACGCTGTTCTCAATTGCATTTCACACAGACTTAATAGTCTGTCTATGTAAGCCCCTTGAATTTGAGACTTTAAAAAAAATATTTTAAAATAGGGAACCCAAACTAAAATGTTAATCGAATCTGAAATAAAATATGGTAGTTGTAATTTTGAATTTCAGAGACACCGGAACGACGTTTCTAAGCTAACCAACCAATAAGGTTAAGACTCATACCCAATACTCTAGAAATTTAGAATAACTCAAATTTATTGTTTGTGGGTGACCTAGAAGTCACAGGAATATTTTAGAGTCATTAGAACCCTTCTCACTTAGAAAAGTGATAAAATCAATAAGCCAAAGAATTTACCGTGAGTAGCCAAGACAATTGTTTGACCCCAAACTCTAGAAATTGGTTCATTTAGTCTTAGGCTAAGCACTATATTTTTTATAGGTTTAGAATTTTTTAGATAATTATTAAGACAAGTAGATAATTTATTTTATTTTTTAATAATAAAACTAATTAATCAATATCTTCTAGAAATTTATTAGGAAAACCATACAACATTTTTGGCTAAAACATAGTTTACAGACTCCTAATAGGCTAATATAGTTTTGGTGAATTTTTTAAAATTTATTAAATTTATTGAATTTATCATCTTTTTCTTTAGTCTACATTAATTAAGAAAGAAAAAGAAATTATATATTAAATAATAACCTAACCTTTCTGCCACATTGTAGTCCTAAATCAAAGTACTATATCCACAAGCCAAATTCATCTATAGATATTATTAGTCCTAAGGATTATCAATGATGGTAGAACAGAGACCATGAATAGAGGTTCACGCAAACTTTATAGTCTACCCTTTGTTTGATCCTGAAGTTGTAGTCGAGACTCAAAAGTTCACGCAAACAAATTTGCCCTATGAAGAACTCGATTCCAGCGAAGTTAATAAAATACTTCCAATTACAACTTCCTGAATACAAACTTGACGAAAAAAAACTTCGTTCTTCCTTGCAAATGCAGTTGTAATTGAGATAGAACATTTATAACTAGAAGAAGAGAGGAGAAGAAGAAAGAATAAAAAAATATTCTTGCTGGTTGGCGAGGACCACCGTTGCTCAAAGCAAGATTCACCTCTATTAACGATCTGCTCCCAGGAGCCACCAAGTTCATAAGAGAACCTCTGGTCGCTCGTAGTCACCTCTGTGTGTGACTCGAATGGACTCCCTAGACTCCTTTTATTTTATTTTTTGGTGTGTCTCCAAAAGAAGGCTTGAGGACTTTATTGATATAGAAGGATGGAAACACATCTCCACTCCCAGCCGATATGGGACTAAAATACCAACTCCTAAAATAAGGGTTGATATTCCAAATTCTGCAATCAACGGAGTCACGTGCAATCTATGCTGCCCACAAATACGTCCAACAGCACAGCAGCGAATGCTCGTAGACTAGCAGACACGCAGCTTCGTATTGCTGCATATGCCGCACATGCACGTACATGTGCAAAACAGTGCATACGCACATACGCAAAAACCACGCATGCAACCCGCGCAGCAACCACACATAGCCCGTGCAAGCACTCGCTTATGTACCAACACATGCACCCGGGTTAGCAATCACACATGCAACTCGCGTATAAAATTAGCGCACGAGCGCCATGCCACGTGCTAAGTGCAAATTATGCCATCAAAGCTCCACTTTGCGTCCTTGAGTCCGAGTCCGAGTCCGAGTCTGAGTTTGACACTGAGTCGCTAAGTCCCTTTAGGACTTAACTCCTAAGAATTTTTTTTCCAAAAGAGTGATAAAGGTATAAATGCTTTCTTGAAGGATTTAACCTTAATCCTCCTCGAAAAATATTCTCACATGGTGTAAACCCCCTCACCCAAAATAAATATTTTGTGTATATTTTATATTATTATAGATATTGAATTTCTTTAGAGTATTCTGTTATTTAATTAGCAAATGAATTTATTGATATATTTACTTATATAAATATTTATTTAGAATCATTTTTAGGTTATTTTAGATTTTTGAAATTAATTAGGATTTATTCGGATATATATAGTCTTAATATTAGATAGATGCTAATTTAGTGTTAATAGATATTAATAAGATTTTATAAATTATTTGTATTATATTTAATTATATTCAAGATTATAAATTATTGAGATAGATTCAAACTCTACTTTAAATTAATTCAAATCCTGAACCTACTAGGAAAGCAACTTAATGTATATCATATCCTTATTTAAATTTATCATAATCCTATCCAAATTAACCAATCCTAGTTGTATTTAATTAAGTAGTCTCCACCATTATAAATATCTCATCTTTCATATTTTTCTTCCCCAAATTCCTCTCTTTTTCGTCCTAAATTAGTCAAAATTCGTCATAAATTCAGTCTCATTTTCTACTAGTTATGACGAATTAAAAAGACGATATCTGCTAGCTCCGGACTCCAAACGCGCTCCAGTTTTTTTTGTTAGAACAATAATGAGGTTAGGTTTCTAATTATATAAATTGTTTTTATAAATTATGAGTATTAAATTCTGTAAAATTCGTAGAGCACAGCATGTCCGAAAATAGACGTATTTCGATGTTTTCGTGATTCCGGGAGAACTAGGAATCAGAATCACGAACCATTTAAAGTTTCGGAAAGATAATGTCGAGATCATCAACATATATTTTTCCTAGAATTTATTTCCAAGTATTTACATACTGTTAATTCTGTAGAACTTCTAGGTTAGAATTTAACCATCGGTGCACAATATAAAATTTGTATGTGCCATAATTCCCAAACGAATTTGAATTCGGACGAGCTATAAATTCCAGCATATTTTTGACACTGAAATCTACAGGAAATCATGCATGAAAGTTGAGTTTGTGTCGGTTGACTTTTTGGTCAACAGATCGCCTTGATTTGCGTGCCATGAGTCTCGAGTTGATAAAATTCAGTTTCTTTAGGCAAAATTTAGGAATTAACATAAAAGTCAGAATAATAAGATTAAAATAGGATTTTAGAGTAATTATTCCAGAATTAAATAAATTAAAATAAATTATCTTTTGACGTGATAAATTTGTAATACATAGGCTATTTGGACTGTGACTTGGACTCTGATTCATACCAGCAGCAGGACCCCAGGAAAGATACCTTGCCAAATTGTTTACAGTACTACTGCATGCTATTTATATTTTTGTTTATTCATTGCATGTGTAGTTCGTTCAGTCATTACTATATATATATTAGATATGTTGACACACACTTGACACCTAGTATCATGAGAGGACAATTATTAGGCGTATGGGCTTTTAACCACTCTGGTAAACCGTAGTATATAGTTCGCACTACGGGCGTGTGTCACGCTGGTCGCTACCCCCGCGGTATGTCGATTTCTGGAGTCTCGCTGGTCGCTACCCCCGCGGTATGTCGATTTCTGATGTCCATTGACGTGTGTTTGAGTTGTGAGGTAGATCAAGTAGCCTACCCTTGCCCATACATTGAAAAGTTGTCCTCATTTACATTCATATAAATTGTCATGTACAGCGTACTTATCTATTTTCAAACCATATGCATGTTTATTGTATTCAAATTGGCTCGTATTTTCTGTATCTTGTTACGTCCCTCTGAGGACCTGGTCCGCTGCCAGGTGTATCTTTTCTTGAGTATTTGCAGGAGCGCAGATTTGGATGGTTACATGTGATCCGAGGATGTCTTCTCTTCGAGCTGTGATGGATAGCTAGTATTCTTATATTGTGTTGTGGTGTTGTACTCATATTGTATTTGCTCTTATATTCGAGTTGGTAGTGGATTTGTTTCCATCCAACTATCATCCTTAGATACTTCTTATTGAGATCTAGTTTCATAGATACTGGTTATTTATTTCTATATGATTTTGGTGGATGAGATTTAGATTTTACCCTGTGACTTGTATTATATTTTATACCACTTGTGGATTTTATATTCATATTACAGCGTACGTATGGAATTGGTTTCCATATATTGGAGTTGCCATATCCATGTGGCTGGCATGCTTACGTGTCCTAGTCCTACATATTTTTGGGACTGGGACGTGACACATGGCACCCACATATGCCCTACCATAACCCATGTGCATACCTCAATAACAAGAAAAGCCTTATATTGAGATACACACTTGGCGTTGTAGCCAATATAGGACAATCTTTGCTAGTCCTAAGGATAAAACTCCAACCGAAAAAATATTATAGCAAGTTATTAAATAATTACTTTAAAGTCAACCCGGAACCAGTTGACCGCTCATCCTTTATATATGGATTCCAAATCCAAATAGGACTCGGATCCGGACCCTCTGGCCCGACCCACCGTGATGATCCGATAAGGGTTTATATATAAGGGCGAATCAGAGTCAGCCACCTCTAACTCCCACTTCTTCTTCGTGTCCTAATGCACACCCTTATGTCCGTGACGTGTCAAGCAACCTTTCGGCATCTAAATCCTTCAAAACCACTATTATTCTTCTTGTAACTTCCTCCTCAACTATTTGGAACCACTCCCATACCTCCAGTTCCCCCAACAATTAGTATTAGGCTTTTGTGTCTAGTTTTCTAGATACACGAGAAGCTTTTTAATCTAGCAACCTTGGAGGATTGCCACGCAAGATCTAATCATTGTTTTCTTGATCTGATGTCTACGTTGTACTCATGACATGTTCCTCTTCATGCATGCCAAATTTGGAGCGAACACGACTTCATTTGGTGGTCAAATCAACTTGTGTTAGCAAGTGTCCTGGTTGTATCCAGCAGCTAAATCAACTTCCAGGAGATGTATCTTCGTGTCATTACCTCTGATTCTTTATTAACTTTTAGGTATACCTTTCTCTCTATCTTAACTTTAATATGTGCGGTTGGATGACCCCGATTCTGACTTTGCATTGCGTGATACCTACTATCTTTAATTAATGAATTGGACTTTCTGGAAGATCCAATCATTGGATCTTCGATCTATCAATTCTATTTCGACCGTAACGACTTTTTACCCTAGTATGCCAAGTTTAATCGTATAATAATATTTTTTAATAGATCAAACCACCCCACTCTCATAATTATAATTAATTTATGTCACGTTCTGTCACGTTCTGTCACATTCGTTTCCAGTTTTCATATTTCTAATTTTTGGGTATTTAAAATTTTTCTCATAAAATGATATTATGATGTATTTTATATTTCTTTTAATATATTTTTGTATTCATGGCTTAGTTTTTTTTATATGAGACTATCCTAGACCAGTAAAATACCTATTGATATTTCCATAAATCTGTGCTAGGACTCGTGAGTAGAATAGATAACCTAATTTTCCCGAATTAGGGAATTTTGTCTTCTGACAAGTATACTGTCGATATACTATAATATACTGTCGTTATACCGTTTAGGATATTTTTATTTTTGGATATTTTCGTAAATAGTATTTTGGATATTTTGTGAATAGTGCTGATGCATTCTATTATCCATTGGTTTTTTGGTTCTGGAGTACCCTATTATCCAATGGTTTTTTGGTTTTCTTTTGAGTGGATGAAATTGATTTAGATCCTGATGTGGATCGCTAACGTGGCAGATCCAACGATCACGATTAATTTTTGACTTCTATATATACCATTTGACTTTCACTCTCCTCTCACTTTTCTTTCTTTCTTCTCTCTCTTCATTTCCTCTCCATCTTCCTCGTGAGCTTGGATCTTGGTCTTGAGGCCTAAGAGTGTGGTTTCTGAACCCTTCTTGGTGGTGGAGTAGAAGGTTTAGGTTGGAAGCTCGACCCTAAACAAGTACATCTTGCTCAAAAATGATATAACCATGCTTTATTTTTAGTTTTTCATAGAAATTAAAGTTTTATTAGTCTATAATATGCTTCTCTAAATTGTTAATATCTTTAGTATATGAAATATTTGGTTTTGGTCGTTGGTTTTAATTTTTGGCTCTCGTAAACCTATTTTCATAGAGTATTTCGTGGTTTTCATCTTTCAAAGCTTAGAATTTGTAAAAACTAATATTTTCATGTTTTAGGGAATTCAATTTTATTTAATTTTAACCTTTTAAAATCTGAATTCCGAGTTGAAACGAAGTTTTTATAGCCATTACAAGTTTTACGAAAAGTTTAAGTTTCTATTGTTGTCTCGGACCAGTGTACCAACGGTATACTGCATTATACCAAAGGTATGCCAGTTTTTATATATATATACTCTCTAATTTTTAGCCAATATACCGTCGGTATGTCGATTTTGGTTGTTTTGGTTGAAATTGCCTATTTTGCTCTATTTTGTCCGTTTTTCTCCGTTCTTTGATTATTTTGATTCCTTAGCATAATATTATGAGATTACATAGTTTCAGGAAGTTATTTTCCCTATATGATTGACACGATTTCATGTATATTATGACAGTATAGAATATTTTTTGAGTGTTCAGTCTATCTACGTCTTGGCATTGGGGAATCGATTGTGAGTATTATCCAATGTATCACTCGTTATGATTTACAAGAATATTCACCAGTGATAAATCACGAATGACTCATACCCATATCCCGTCATTCTAGAATAATTTTTGAGTGTCCACAACTTGAGAATTGAAAATAAATTGATAAGATAATTGACTAGTAAACTCACATAGATCATTGGGAGGGGAGGATACTTCATGCTACCAGTGACTAGTGTCGCCATGGGCCCCCACAGTGGCCGGGATAACCCCGATTGGCGTGGTCCCCTGACCACTCTTGCTAGCCCTTTCTAATTGCAGAGGGGATGTGATGTTCTTCAGTAGGTAACGATAAGACAAGTTTTATGTTATGAGATATTCTTCAGTAGGTTGAGATGAGACAAGATTTATGTTATAAGATATTCTTTAGTACTAAATTTTCAGAATAAATGTTAATACAAATTTACCCAAATTTTCGGAATTTTTAGGAATTTAAAACGAAGGTGAAGGTGATCTCAAGAATTTTAAATGCTGTTTAATGGTGTTAAAATATTCTAGAAATAATATTTTATGGTGTAAAATGAAAAATCGGACATGTGGTATTTTTCGATGAATTTATTGGACTCCGGAAACGCGTTTAAAGCCTTAAAGACTATTAGCTTAATAAACCAAACCAAACCAAACCAAACCAAATTGAACCAACCCAGACCAATCCCACCGTAGTGGGACGGATCCGGGACCGACCCACCCCGCTGAGAACCCGACCCGTTTGCAAACCCTAGCCGTGAACACTGTAGCGGCTATTTAAGTTGGCCTAGGGATCCGTGTCGCCGCCATCCACAGCCATCAACCTCTCCGCCGACGCAGTGATCAGCCACCGCCGCTCCGATCACTGTCGATCAGCATCCACAGCCATCATCCTCCCTGATCCGACGCTATTCTCCGCCGCGAACCCAGCCGACCTAGCCGACTCGAGCTTCGCTCCGGCCGAGTCCCCTCCGTACCGCCTGGCGAGCCGACCTCAGCCCATCTCAGCCCTAGATGCCTCGACGATCGACCCGCGTCCATCCCCGAGCACCGCCGAGCCGCTGAGGACCGGAGTCGACCCCGCTGCCGCCGACTCCCTGTGCCGACCACAGCCGCCGACTCCCCTGTGCCCGACCCGCCGTCGCCGGCTAAGCCGATTCACCGCCGCTCGATCCTCCGCACAGCCGCAGGACCCCATCGACCCCCTGCCGACGCATCGAGCACGTACCCGACTTTCCTCAGCCCTCGACCCACCACAAGGGCACCCGACGCCGACTTCCACCATCAACAGCGACTCCGACAGGATAGTTCGAGTCGGACACAGCGAACCGAACTCACGGGCACGCGTGAAAACTCAGATTCACGGAGCCCTGTTCAGGTACCGATTTCTCTCACCTCGTAACTCCATTTTAGTTTTTGTCAGTTGCTACGCGTAGACAGTATAACCCTCTCGGTGTCCGTGCAACTCGCTCGGTGCATCGCGTCCTGTGGTGATCGCACACCACGATCCAAAAATAGGAAAAATAACGCCCCATTTTCCCTCAAAATTGAGTGCGTCCCGCCAAACGGGACGACTTGGTCGCGCGCGGTCTTCACAGATACGTGCGCGTCGTTGATACGGACGTGTGGGATTTTGCAGAAGTCGATTCGGAGGTGCGTGCACTCCGGAATCAACGCGTATCCGCGGACAACGTCCCGTATCCGACTTTTCTGGAATACGCTGTAACTCTGTGTACACACGTCGGATCGAGACGAAACTTGCGTCATCGGACTCGTAGCAATACGCTGGTCCTGTGACCCAAGTTTGGTCTGATTCTGAGAACGTTGACAAAATCGTGTATCGTGGGCCCTACAGGCTCCATTTGACGGGTGATTCTGTGATCGGCTCATCGGAATCCAATTCTGCAAGTTTTGTTGGGTTTGTATCATCGTTCCTGACCTGTTGACACTAAGTTTGACGAATTTGGAGACCTTTGACCCTGACACACTTTTCGGTGCAAAGTGGCCCACCTGTGGACCCCGCTTTGGCCCGGAAATGACTTTTTTACCCCTGTGTCCAAATTGGACGTAAGGACAGGCATTTCTAGCTATTTGACATCTTCTGAGACTGTTGGTGATGTTTATTACAGCTTTTGGAGTAGTACCTACCGGATCCACTGATACAGGGACAAGTGTTGGTATTCGGACATCAGGCAAGTGTACCTTGCCAAACTCTGCAGTATTATTACATATTTTTCTTGCTTTATTATATTGCTGTGCATGCTTAACCTAGGACCATGTGACGTACTTAGCGTCCGATTATTAGTCGGGTTCTAACACTGTACGCGGTGTTGGGTACGGTCATCTAGAGATGGACATTCGTGACACTTTATATTCTCGTACTTGTCTTACCAAGTACACTATGACCCAGGACACTTGACACTATTTATGAGACAAGATTTTATCGAGATATTCATGGTGATTCTGTATAGGATTCAGGACATGGACATTATATTCTTAGATATAGTACGACTGGTTGCATTAGCTATGATCCCGCTTGAGATGGACATGAGACGTTGTGGTCATGATATGCGTGGTTACATTGGGTGGGGAGAGACACACAGGCTACAGGCTGTTCTATATATATATACATCCACTATTATTGAGAGGTCGTAGACTCTCGGAGCAGAGCTAGACCCACTACCGGTTATTACCACTACCGGCTCCCCGGCACAGAGCTTGTAGTGGCCCAGCCTGAGTACTCGTGCTGCTCTCACTTGCATTTTCACTTAGATGGTTACTTACTTGCCCTATTTATTCCATTTATTTTTTGTACTGCATTTATTTTGGCATGAGCTTTCTTGTACCTTGCTATGTCCCCTGAGGAACTGGATCCGGATTATGTCCCCAGGATTTGAGGACGAGATCTATCCCGAGGTATACAGGACTGGAGCAGGAGCTGATCCAGGAGCTGTACCGCCATCCGAGGACGAGGTGTTAGCCGAGGACTTCTCCTGAGCATCCATGTTCATGCTCAGCATTTATTTACTTATTTCAGTCATTTATTTCTGGTCAGATGAACCATTGTATCAGATATTTATCGGGTTGATCCCCGAAGGACTTTGTTGAGACTGATTGATGATTTACATTTCTTTATTTACTCTATGGATCATATTTTATATCTTGTGTGGATGAGATTAGTTGTGCCATGATGGTCATAGACTTGTTACTTTACAGCTTAAGTATGCCCTGGTGGATCCATTAAATTGGGTTTGTCCATCAGTGTGTGCTGCTGGCCATTATCACGAGTCCGGTCCCTCGGTATTTTGGGACTGGGGCGTGACATAGTTTTTGTGGTGGCCCATGCAGGTCTACGACTAAATAGTTCGGTTTCAACTTAGGGACCGAACCAGCCTGCCCTAAAGATAGGATAGATTGTAGGATCTCATCCATTATTTAAACCATTATTGAACTCTATATCGAACTCGAAATTGTTACTTGAACTGCATCCTGTGTTGATTCCTCTGTGCCTTCTTACAGTTTATCTTTTGGTTGCAGAGCAATGGATCCCAGGAACGGAGACGAGATTCCTTTGGATACGCCACACGACGCTGTGGTTACTTACACAGACGGAGTGACCCCAGGGGATGGAGGACAAGCATCGCAGAGCGATCAAACCGGTCGGCCTAATCCAAGGTTCCGGATAGATGACATCCCACCTCCACCACAGTTCACTCCCCAGATGCCCGTTTTTCTGCCAGGGCAAGCCATGGACGGGCAACAGATGTTCCAGATGATGTATGCCATGATGCAGGCCCAGCAGCAGATTCAGCAAGAGGCCCACCGCCAGGAGGCAGAGTATCTGAGGACCAGCCTGGTATCCGCATTGGAGCAGGCAAATCCACCAACGAGGCGAACAGCGACGGGATCTATCACCGATTTTCGTCACCTCAAGCCTCATACATTTTCTGGTAAATAAGGGCCAACAGAAGTTCATGAATGGCTCACTAACATTCAGCATCAGTTGGAAGCCGCTGAACTTCCGAGAGAGAAGTGGATGACTGCAGTCAGAATGCAGTTAACTGAAAATGCACATCACTGGTGGTTAGCAGAGGAAAGGAGGCTCGGACAGGACCGGGTCACATGGGAAGAGTTCTCCAGACTCTTCCAAGAGATATATATTCCAGCAGTTGCACGATCAGAGCTCAGAGACAAGTTCAACCGCCTCATCCAGGGCAGTATGACAGTGGAAGAATACAACGCGAAATTTATTCGCCTAAGTCGCTTTGCTCCAACATTGATCTCGACCGAGGAAGAGAAGGCTGAGAAGTTCTTTGACGGATTGAAGTTCGAGCTCCAGAGATTGATTGGCTCAGTCGCACCTACATCTTATACCGACGTCCTTGCAGCAGCACGACGCATGGAGCGCGTCACTAGAAGGGAGTCAAACTTGAAGAGGCCAAACACATCAGCACTATCCAAGACAGCACCTGGAGATTCTGCAAAGCGATTCTAGAGGAGTATACCGGAGAGACCAGCAAATAGGGACAGACCTCTTCCTACTTGTCACCACTGCGACAAGGTAGGGCACATTGAGAAAGAATGCAGACGTAAGTTGGGACTATGTCTGAGCTGCAGATCCAACTAGCATTTTTCCAGGTACTGTTCTGAACGCAGAGATGGAGCACCGAGACTAGCTTTATCTGCACCACGATCAGCTACAGGAGCAGTAGGAGCACAGCAGACAGGAGCTGGAGGAGTCAGACCACCAGCTACAGGGGGCTACCAGCAGAGACCACCACTGGCACCACAGGCGGCCCTATTTCAGCAGCAGCAGCAGAGGGGTCCAGCTCAGGAAAGAGGCCAGGCATTCACATTAGCTGTTGAGCAGGAAGCTACTGCAGGCGAGGTCATCGCAGGTACTATTTTAGTAGCTTCATTACCAGCTGTAGCATTATTTGATTCTGGAGCATCGCATTCATTTATAGCAGCTAGCTTTGTAGCCACCCATAGAGTAGCTACCGCACCCCTTCCGAAGATGAAGAGGATTCTTACGAGAGGTGGAATTATTCCGGTTAGTGACATCTGTAGATCATGTTCGGTAGTAGTGTGTGGAAGAGAAATACGAGCTCAATTTCGGATATTTTCCATGCCAGATTATGATGTCGTACTTGGTATGGACTGGTTAAGTCAGTATCATGCGACCCTTGATTGCCGACTTGGGCGGGTTATATTTAGACCGCCTAGACATCCAGAATTCGAGTTTCTTCGAGGAGCAGTAGAATAAGAAGTTCAGCCTACTCTTAGGGTACTCTCTGTAGAAGGGGAGACAGGTTACCCAAGAGTCATATCAGAATTCGTGGATGTATTTCCTGATGATCTTCCAGGTTTACCACCTGATCGGGAAATAGAATTCACAATAGACTTAACTCCAGGAGCAGAGCCTATCACTTCATCAGTATATCGGCTGGCACCTAAGGAGTTAGTGGAGTTGAAAAAACAGGTTGACGACCTTCTGGATAAGGGTTTCATTCGGCCCAGTGTTTCACCTTGGGGAGCCCCCATATTATTTGTGCCGAAGAAGGATGGAACAGTACGATTATGCATTGACTACAGGGCATTAAATGCTGTGACCATCAAGAACAGGTATCCCTTACCACGCATTGATGATCTATTCGATCAATTGAGTGGAGCTAGGGTATTCTCGAAGATTGACCTTCGATCCGGCTATCATCAGATCAAAGTAAGGAAGGAAGACATACCGAAGAAAGCTTTCAGGACTAAGTATGGACATTATGAGTTCTTGGTGATGCCGTTTGGTTTAACCAACGCGCCAGCAGTGTTTATGAGTTTAATGAACAAAGTCTTTCATCAGTTCTTGGATAAATTTGTGGTTGTGTTCATCGATGACATTCTAATATATTCCAAGAGCCATAAAGAGCACGAGGAGCATCTCAGAATCGTGTTAGAGACCTTGAGACAGGAGAAGTTATATGCCAAACTTAGTAAGTGTGAGTTCTGTATGGACAAAGTACCTTTCTTGGGACATATCATCTCAGGAGAAGGACTTTCAGTGGATCCAAAGAAAGTTGCGGCAATAAAGACTTGGCCTACACCCACATCAGTTGCAGAGGTGAGAAGTTTTCTCGGACTCGCGGGATATTACCGAAGGTTTGTAGAAAATTTCTCGAAGATCGCAGAACCGATGACGAAGCTGACACGCAAAGACCAGGAGTTTATATGGACGAAAGACTGCCAGAAGGCCTTCGAAGAATTGAAGAGAAGATTAACAACAGCACCTGTCTTGACTCTTCCTTCAGGGTCAGGAGGTTTTGTTGTTTACAGTGATGCATCGGGTAGTGGACTGGGATGTGTTTTGATGCAACATGGCAAAGTTATTGCTTATGCGTCGAGACAGTTGAAGGTCCACGAGAAGAACTACCCAACACACGATCTGGAGTTAGCAGCAGTTATCTTTGCATTGAAGATTTGGAGGCACTACCTTTATGGGGAGAAAGTAGACATCTTTACAGATCACAAAAGTCTGAAGTATGTATATACTCAGAAGGAGCTTAACATGAGGCAGAGGCGTTGGCTTGAATTGATGGTAGATTTTGACATAGATCTGCAGTATCATCTAGAAAAGACGAATGTCATGGCAGATGCCCTCAGCAGGAAGCCTACGGCTTATTTCTTGACAATACAGCCCGAGTTATTGAGAGATCTACAGGAGCTTCAGATAGAGGTTGTTTTACCAGGACAGAAGGGCTTGATGGCTAATCTTGAAGTTAAGTCATCACTCGTGGAGAAGATTAAAGAGGCGTTGCCCACCGATGCTAGATTTTGAAGATTGAAAGAGAGGACGGAAGCAGGCATGCAGACAGGACTTCGCATACACGAAGACGGGACATTGAGGTTTGGAAATCGCCTGTATGTTCCAAATGGAGAATTGAGACAGGAGTTAATGACTGAAGCACATAGCTCTATGTACTCTGTTCACCCAGGAGGAACAAAGATGTACCGAGACTTGAGACAGTACTACTGGTGGCATGGAATGAAAAGAGAGATTGCGAGATTTGTGGCCAAATGCTTAGTCTGCCAGCAAGTAAAGGTCGAGCATCAGAGGACTGCAGGTATGTTACAGCCGCTTCCTATACCAGAATGGAAGTGGGAGCACATCACGATGGATTTTGTCACTGAATTTCCGAGGAGCCCCAGCGGAAGAGACGCAGTATGGGTTATTGTGGATCGACTCACTAAATCGGCACACTTCTTGCCATTTAGAGTTGGACAGTCCACAGAGGTACTAGCCGACATGTATATGCGACAAATTATCAAATTACATGGAGTGCCTGTTAGTATTGTATCAGATCGAGACTCGAGATTTACATCTCATTTCTGGAGAAGCATGCAAGAGAGTCTGGGCACCAGACTCAAATTCAGCACGACATACCACCCACAGACAGATGGCCAATCGGAGCGCACCATTCAGATACTGGAGGACATGTTACGATCATGTATGCTAGACTTCGGAGGATCTTAGGAAGATCATTTGCACTTAGTGGAGTTCTCCTACAACAACAGTTATCAGGCCAGTATCCAGATGGCACCATTCGAATCTTTATACGAAAGGAAGTGCAGATCACCTATATATTGGAGTGACGTTGGTGAACGTCAAATACTGGGTCCAGAATTAGTAACGCAGACAGTGGAGAAGGTGAAACAGATTCAGAATCATCTACGAGCAGCCCAGGACAGACAGAAGCATTGGGCAGATACACACAGACGTCCCCTAGAGTTTAAAGAAGGAGAGCACGTGTTCTTGAGGATTTTGCTCACTCGTGGTACTATCAGATTCGGGAGCAGAGGCAAGTTGAGCCCAAGGTATATTGGGCCATTTGACATTCTAGAGCGTGTTGGTGAGGTGGCCTATCGTCTTGCATTATCTCCATCCTTAGAGGGAGTGCATGACGTATTCCACGTCTCGCAGCTGCACAGGTACATGACCGACCCAGGTCACGTAGTCGATCATTCAGAGATCGCAGTAGGCCCAAGCTTGAGATATAAAGAACAACCGGTTGGCATCCTCGACGTCAGTGAGAAGACATTATAGGGACAGACAATCAGACTGGTTCGTGTAGCATGGAAACATCATTCTCCAGAAGAATCGACCTGGGAACGGAAAGATAGTATGCGCCAGCTTTATCCCCACTTGTTCGAGGAGGCAGTTGTAAACTAAGCAACCTTGTATTTCTATAATTCTTCTTTAGTGGCTTATTCCTTGATTGCGAGGACGCAATCCTTTTAAGGAGGGAAGATTGTAAACACCCTAAATTTTCAGAATAAATGTTAATACAAATTTTTCCAAATTTTCAGAATTTTCAGGAATTTAAAACGAAGGTGAAGGTGATCTCAAGAATTTTAAATGCTGTTTAATGGTGTTAAAATATTCTGGAAAGAATATTTTATGGTGTACAATGGAAAACCGGACATGTGGCATTTTTCGGTGAATTTATTGGACTCCGGAAACGCGTTTAAAGCCTTAAAGACTATTGGCTTAATAAACCAAACCAAACCAAACCAAATTGAACCAACCCAGACCAATCCCACCGTAGTGGGTCAGATCCGGGACCGACCCGCCCCACTGAGAACCCGACCCGTTTGCAAACCCTAGCCGTGAACACTGTAGCGGCTATTTAAGTTGGCCTAGGGATCCGTGCCGCCGCCATCCACAGCCATCAACCTCGCCGCCGACGCAGTGATCAGCCACCGCCGCTCCGATCACTGTCGGTCAGCATCCACAGCCATCATCCTCCCCGATCCGACGTTATTCTCCGCCGCGAACCCAGCAGACATAAGTCGACTCGAGCGTCGCTCCGGCCGAGTCCCCTCCGCACCGCCTGGCGAGCCGACCTCGGCCCATCTCGGCCCTAGACGCCTCGACGACCGACCCGCGGCCGTCCCCGAGCACCGCCGAGCCGCTGAGGACCAGAGTCGACCCCGCTGCCGCCGACTCCCTGTGCCGACCACTGTCGTCGACTCCCCTGTGCCCGACCCGCCGTCGCCGGCTAAGCCGATTCACCGCCGCTCGATCCTCCGCACAGCCGCGGGACCCCATCGACCCCCTGCCGACGCATCGAGCACGTACCCGACTTTCCTCAGCCCTTGACCTGCCGCCAGGGCACCCGACTCCGACTTCCACCGTCAACAGCGACTCCGACAGGATAGTTCGAGTCGGACACAGCGAACCGAACTCACGGGCACGCGTGAAAACTCAGATTCACGGAGCCCTGTTCAGGTACCGATTTCTCTCACCTCGTAACTCCATTTTAGTTTCCGTCAGTTGCTACGCGTAGACAGTATAACCCTCTCGGTGCCCGTGCAACTCGCTCGGTGCATCGCGTCCTGTGGTGATCGCACACCGCGATCCAAAAACAGGAAAAATAATGCCCTATTTTCCCCAGGAACTGAGTGTGCCCTGCCAAACGGGACGACTTGGTCGCGTGCGGTCTTCAAAGATACGTGCGGTCGTTGATACGGACGTGTAGGATTTCGCAGAAGTCGATTCGGAGGTGCGTGCACCCCGGAATCAACGCGTATCCGCGGACAACGTCCCGTATCCGATTTTTCTGGAACACACTGTAACTCTGTGTACACACATCGGATCGATACGAAACTTGCGCCATCGGACTCGTAGCAATACGCTGGTCCTGTGACCCAAGTTTGGTCCGATTCTGAGAACGTTGACAAAATCGTGTATCGTGGGCCCCACAGGCTCCACTTGACGGGCGATTCTGTGATCGGCTCATCGGAATCCAATTCTTGAAGTTCCGTTGGATTCGTATCATCGTTTCTGACCTATTGACACTGAGTTTGACAAATTTGGAGACATTTGACCCTGACACGCTTTTCGGTGCAAAGTGGCCCACCTGTGGACCCCGCTTTGGCCCGGAAATGACCTTTTTGCCCCTGTGTCTAAATTGGACGTAAGGACAGGCATTTCTAGCTATTTGACATCTTCTGAGACTGTTGGTGATGTTTATTACAGCTTTTGGAGTAGTACCTACCGGATCCACTAATACAGGGACAGTTGTTGGTATTCGGACATCAGGCAAGTGTACCTTGCCAAACTCTGCAGTATTGTTACATATTTTTCTTGCTTTATTATATTGCTGTGCATGCTTAACCTAGGACCGTGTGACGTACTTAGCGTCCGATTATTAGTCGGGTGCCAACACTGTACGCGGTGTTGGGTACGGTCATCTAGAGATGGACATTCGTGACACTTTATATTCTCGTACTTGTCTTACCAAGTACACTATGACCCAGGACACTTGACACTATTGTCACGACCCGCACCCGGATATTCGGGCACGAGTACATGGGTACGTCCAGCCTACGCCGCAGTGTCGGCGGTAGTAAGCTGTCTAGGTCATGATCACAGGTAATTTTAAATCTATCTCATCCACAGTAAAGTAAATAGACAAGGAAAATGACAGGGAAATAGATAAGATTTCAAAAGAAAAATTGTGATATACAATTCCATGGTTTAATACAGAATCTAGAAGATAAATCGGGGACAAACCCGATTGCTGTGCTGAAAGAAAATATACTAGACAACTGGCTACTACTCCTCAAAGTATCTCCTGAGTAGGAACCGGCTTCTCAACTGTATCACCTGCTATCTCATAGGGGCCATAATAGGTGGGGGCAAGGTTCTCATCATCACCTAAAATAATGGATCCAGTCAGGAAAGGAGCAAAGTACACAATGCACAACAAGATTTAAACTAAATATTTGTGACAGGTAGAAAAGAACTGACTAAGCATCATGATCAGAATATGCATAATAAATAGTAAAGATTAACTGAGAATTAATGCTATAAATCAGGTCTATAAGTAAAACATGATTAATTGCTATAAACCAGGAATATGAGTAAAACAGGAATAAAATGTGACAGAAAATGTAACCGTAACAAGACAACAGGAACTACAATAAGACAAGAACTATTGTGTGTGAACTTGTGTATTTAGAATACATAGTTGGCATGTAGGGGTTTATAAGGCTAATAAGGCACGCCATAGGCGGCTAGCAGTCAGGAATAACAAGTATAAGGCTGATGGTACAGTCACGTACCAACAGCTAGCAGTCACGACAGGGGGAAGGGTAAACTACATGCCTCCTAGTATTCTCCCACCCGACACGAAAAGCAAGACATAAAAATCCAGTATTCAAGACATGAAATCCAGTGTTCTAATACTACGTGTAAACATCAATGTTACTAGTAGAACAAGGAATTAATCGTCACAATATAAAGATTAAACTTGAAGTGCAGGTACTTGCCTGATGTTTGGATCCAATTACAGTTTTGTGTCTCGGGGAAATTTCCAGAAATGTGTCCAGATGCTGAAATAAACATTACCATCATGCTCAGAAAATATCAAATAGCTAGAAACGCCTGTCCTTTAGTCCAATTTGGAGACAAGGGCAAAAACGGTAATTTCGGGTCAAAACGGGATCCGCATGTGGGCCCGCTTTGCACCGAAAAATGTGTCAGGGTCAAAGGTCTCCAAATTAACCAAACTTAGTGTCAACAGGTCAGGAACGATGATACGAACCCAACGGAACTTCCAGAATTGGATTCCGATGAGCCGATCACAAAATCGCCTATCGAGCGGGGCCTGTGGGGCCCACGACATGCGATTTCGTCAACGTTCTCAGAATCGAACCAAACTTGGGTCACAGGACCAGCGTATCGCTACGAGTCCGATGGCGCAAGTTTCGTTTCAATCCGACGTGTGTACACAAAGTTAGGTCAAAATCCAGAAAAGTCGGATACGGGACGATGTCCGTGGATACGCGTTGATCCCGGTGTGCACGCACACCCGAATCGACTTCCGCGAAATCCCACACGTCCTTATCAACGACGCGCACGTATCTATGAAGACCGCACGCGACCAAGTCGTCCCGTTTGGCGGGGCGTACCCAGTTCCGGGATGAATCGGGTCGTTGTTTTTCCTGTTTTTGGATCGCGGTGTGCGATCACCACAGGACGCGATGCCCCGAGCGGTTTATCCGGGCACCGAGAGGGTCAAACAGGCTTCACAACACAATTTATGGAATCAAAATTCGAGCTACGAGCAAGAAGATACACGCACCTGAAATGGGCTGAAAAACCGGGGTTGGAATCGTGTCCGACACGACACAGGACACAGTGTCCTGTGTCCACTGCCGTGTCCGATCGAATTAGGGTTAGGGTTAGGGCTTCACTCAGGTGGCCGAAGCTCAGGCTGGCCAGGGCGGCTTGCGGCAGAGAGAGGTCGGCCGGGGCTGCGTCGCTGCATGGAGGGGCGAGGCGGAGGCGGGCTGCCGACGGAGCTGCGGGTCTGGGGAGAAGAAGGAGGAGGAGAAGGAGAGGGGGCAGCTCGGTCGTCGTCGAGGGCGGTGGAGGAAGGAGGCGGGCGGTGGTGAGGCGCTGGAGGGGAGGAGGACGGTGGGGATAGACGGCGAGGCGGTACGGGCGGAGGAGAGGGATCGATGGTGGCCGGAGGGAGAAGTCTGAGGGGGTTTATAAAGGGGAGAGGGTGGTGGCTCGAGGCCGAGGGAGGCGGAGGGAAGAGGGGGTTGTCGTGGCCGGAGGGAGGGGCGAGCCGGGCGGAGCGGCAACGGCGCGGTGGAGGCGGCGGGAGACTCGGGGGCGTGGGGACGAATGGTTCAGGCGGGTTAGGGTCAGGTCGGGCGGCGGGTGGATCCGACCCGACCCGCTAGTACTGGCGGGCTGGGCCGGGCCGGTTGGGCCTGGGCTGGGCCGGATTTAAAATAGAATAAAAATAATAATAATAATAATAATAATAATAATAATAATAATAATAATAATAATAATAATAATTAATCAATTAAATAAATAAATAAATAGTTTTAGGTGATTTAAAAATAGGTCCGGGGCCCGATAAATTCTAGAAAAATTATCCTAAGTCCAGTTTTTCATTTTACACCCAAAAATATTATTTCCATAATATTTTAATACTGTTTATTAACAACTAAAAAATCATACAATAATTAAAACCCTGTTTTTAAATTACAGAAAATTCCCAAAAAATTCCAGAAAATTGTGAAAATCCCAATTTTAAAAATTCTTACAAAATCGGGGGTTTACAATCTACCCAACTTATAAAAAATTCGTCCTCAAAATTTAAAATATGGTAGGGTTCTCTATCCAATCTCACTTGATTACAGTCTAACGGGTTTCTCTCAGGTGATCATTATGGTCGCTACCCAACTTAGAATTTACCCATCTATCCTCTAAGGTTAAACAACTAGTAAAGCTATGTCCCAACTTATTTAATTATGGTATTGAATCTTTAAGTCTTTAACACAAATACACCACCTATGGTAATCCCTTAATCAGAAAGGGTTATCATCAATTCGACCGGTTTGAGGGGTATATCTAGCACTATCTACAAATCAAACTTATACCAAGCACAGGATTTTGTCTTTCCAAAATAAGGGAAGACGAGGATCAATAATAAAGAGTTCAAGGGCGAGGTGGTAGAACAGAGGTATAGGGGTCAAGGCGTTTAAAGAATTCTAATGGGAATTGTCAGGCGGCTATGGATTGAAATTCTATTCTGGTAATCATTTATTCGCATGTTCGTATTAGTACAGTTATGTAACTGATACGATATGCTCGGACATATTTAGGGGGCAAGTATACTAGTCAACTATATATCTCAATCCACGTAAAGTATTATTTCGAAGGGCGAATCAAGCGCACTATGGTTGATCAGACCGTAATACACTGATTTTGAAATGTATCATTGTGGGCCTCCCCAATAATACACTTGTCATGAACAAGCTCGATAAAGAGTAAGCTGGCAAAACTAGGCTATAGAATAGCAGCATAAATCAAGTACAGCAAAATTAAGTGCGCTAGATGATGATGAAAGGAGGTACAAATTATTTAAGTCTCAAAACAATACTCAATAAGCACAAATAACAAAAGACTCTATGATCTCTATAGTTATCAAAATAAAGCATACCAGGTTATTAGCAAGTTCAAGATTACTAGGTTGGGGCTGAGGTCACGAACCAATAGGCATGAGCTAAACAATACTAGGAACGGTATCTATAAATCACTTACGCGCATTAGCTACTCCAAGGGTCTGCACGTTCTCCACGGTTATGCTGGTAGAGCATCTTGTGGTGATCTTGTAGGAACCTCGTTGCTTGCTGGTAGATCCTTTACTCTGCATCCAAAATAAACGATGAGAGACGCACAGGAATCAAGGCAGGATGCAAGTCAAGGAATTTATTCGAAGCCGATATGGATATCAAGAACGATTCAAGCAAGTGGATGAGATCCTAAACTTCCCTATCTTATTGCAGGCCTGTTCGGTCCCTGAGTTAGAACCGAACAATTTAGTCGTTGACCTGCAAGGGCCACCACAAAAATGTGTCACGACCCGCACCCGGATATTCGGGCACGAGTACGTGGGTACGTCCAGCCTACGCCGCAGTGTCGGCGGTAGTACGCTGTCTAGGTCATGATCACAGGTAATTTTAAATCTATCTCATCCACAGTAAAGTAAATAGACAAGGAAAATGACAGGGAAATAGATAAGATTTCATAAGACAAATTGTGATATACATTTTCATGGTTTAATACAGAATCTAGAAGATAAATCGGGGACAACCCCGATTGCTGTGCTGAAAGAAAATATACTAGATAACTGGCTACTACTCCTCAAAGTATCTCCTGAGTAGGAACCGGCTTCTCAACTGTATCACCTGCTATCTCATAGGGGCCATAATAGGTGGGGGCAAGGTTCTCATCATCGCCTAAAACAATGGATCCAGTCAGGAAAGGAGCAAAGTACACAATGCACAACAAGATTTAAACTAAATATTTGTGACAGGTAGAAAAGAACTGACTAAGCATCATGATCAGAATATGCATAATAAATAGTAAAGATTAACTGAGAATTAATGCTATAAATCAGGTCTATAAGTAAAACATGATTAATTGCTATAAACCAGGAATATGAGTAAAACAGGAATAAAATGTGACAGGAAATGTAACCGTAACAAGACAACAGGAACTACAACAAGACAAGAACTATTGTGTGTGAACTTGTGTATTTAGAATACATAGTTGGCATGTAGGGGTTTATAAGGCTAATAAGGCACGCCATAGGAGGCTAGCAGTCAGGAATAACAAGTATAAGGCTGATGGTATAGTCACGTACCAACAGCTAGCAGTCACGACAGGGGGAAGGGTAAACTACATGCCTCCTAGTATTCTTCCACCCGACACGAAAAGCAAGACATGAAAATCCAGTATTCAAGACATGAAATCCAGTGTTCTAACACTACGTGTAAACATCAATGTTACTAGTAGAGCAAGGAATTAATCATCACAATATAAAGATTAAACTTGAAGTGCAGGTACTTGCCTGATGTTTGGATCCAATTACAGTTTTGTGTCTCGGGGAAATTTCCAGAAATGTGTTCAGATGCTGAAATAAACATTACCATCATGCTCAGAAGATATCAAATAGCTAGAAACGCCTGTCATTGAGTCCAATTTGGAGACAAGGGCAAAAACGGTAATTTCGGGTCAAAACGGGGTCCGCATGTGGGCCCGCTTTGCACCGAAAAACGTGTCAGGGTCAAAGGTCTCCAAATTTACCAAACTTAGTGTCAACAGGTCAGGAACGATGATATGAACCCAACGGAACTTCCAGAATTGGATTCCGATGAGCCGATCACAAAATTGCCCATCGAGCGGGGCCTGTGGGGCCCACGACACGCGATTTCGTCAACGTTCTCAGAATCGAACCAAACTTGGGTCACAGGACCAGTGTATCGCTACGAGTCCGATGGCATAAGTTTCGTTTCAATCCGACGTATGTACACAAAGTTAGGTCGAAATCCAGAAAAGTCGGATACGGGGCGATGTCCGCGGATACGCGTTGATCCCGGTGTGCACGCACACCCGAATCGACTTCCGCGAAATCCCACACGTCCGTATCAACGACGCGCACATATCTGTGAAGACCGCACGCGACCAAGTCGTCCCGTTTGGCGGAGCGTACCCAGTTCCGGGGTTAATCGGGTCGTTGTTTTTCCTATTTTTTGATCGCGGTGTGCGATCACCACAGGACGCGATGCCCCGAGCGGTTTGTCCGGGCACCGAGAGGGTCATACAGGCTTCACAACGCAATTTACGGAATTGAAATCCGAGCTACGAGCAAGAAGATACATGCACCTGAAATGGGCTAAAAAAACCGGGGTTGGAATCGTGTCCGACACGACACAGGACACAGTGTCCTGTGTCCACTGCCGTGTCCGATCGAATTAGGGTTAGGGTTAGGGCTTCACTCAGGTGGCCGGAGCTCAGGCTGGCCAGGGCGGCTTACGGCGGAGAGAGGTCGGCCGGGGCTGCGTCGCTGCATGGCGGGACGAGGCGGAGGCGGGCTGGCCGGAGGCGGGCTGCCGACGGAGCTGCGGGTCTGGGGAGAAGAAGGAGAAGGAGAGGGGCGACTCGGTCGTCGTCGAGGGCGGTGGAGGAAGGAGGCGGGCGGTGGCGAGGCGCTGGAGGGGAGGAGGACTGTAAACCCCCTGATTTTTTCAAAATTTTCAAAACTGGATTTTTCACAATTTTCTGGAATTTTCTGGGAATTTTCTGTAATTTAAAAACAGGGTTTTAATTATTCAATGATTTTTAAATGATAATAAACAGTATTAAAATATTATGAAAATAATAGTTTTTGGTGTAAAATGAAAAACTGGACTTAGGGTAATTTTTCTAGAATTTATTGGGCCCCGGACCTATTTTTAAATTACCAAAAACTATTTATTTAATTTATTAAATAATTACTGGATATTATTATTATTATTTTATTTTTTTTAAATTAACCCCAAACCCAGCCCACTGGGCCCGGCCCACCGAGCCCAGCCCGAACCCAAACCCAGCCCATCCCCTATCGGGTCGGGTCGGGTCCGCCCGACCGAACCCGACCCGCCACCCGCCCGCACCCTCTCTCCTCCCACGTCTCAGCCCTCCCCGCGTCGTGCGCCGCCCGGCCCGGCGCGCCGCCCGTTCCGGCTGGCCCCTCACCGCCACGACCCCCCCCACGCGCCGCCCGTCTCGGCCCCGACCCCCTCCGGCCACCCTATTTAAACCCCCCCGATCTCTCCCCTCCGGCCAGAACTCCCTACCCCGACCGCCTCCCTCCACCGGCTCCGACCACGACCCCCGCGTCCTCTCCGCCTCCGCCCGGACCGCCCCCAGCCACTTCCGCCGCAGCCCCGAGCCCCGGCCTCCCTCTCCTCCTCCTTCCTCCTCCGCTGGCAGCGACAGCCGCAGCAACAGCAGCTCCCCGCTGCCCAGCCGCAGCTCGCCGCCGCCGCCTCCGCCCGAGCGCCGCGCCGCCCTCCGCCGCAGCACCCCCGTTCCCCTCCGCCGTTGCCTGGCCGCCCAGCCGCCGTCCTCCGGCGAGAAGCCCAGCACAGTAAACCCTAACCCTAATTCGATCCGCGTGTCCGACACGAGTCGGACACGATTCGACCCTGGCTTTCGGGTCCCCTTCAGGTGCGTGTAACTTTTTGCTCGTAGCTCCGTTTTTGATTCTGCAAATTGCGTTGCGAAGCCTGTATGACCCTCTCGGTGCCCGGACAAACCGCTCGGGGCATCGCGTCCTGTGGTGATCGCACACCGCGATCCAAAAACAGGAAAAACCAGACCCTGTTTCACCCCGGAACCGAGTACGCCCCGCCAAACGGGATGACTTGGTCGTGCGCGGTCTTCACAGATACGTGCGCGTCGTCGATACGGACGCATGGGATTTCGCAGAAGCTGATTCGGGTGTGCGTGCACACCGGGATCAACGCGTATCCGCGAACATCGCCCCGTATCCGTACTTTCTAGAACGTGCCCTAACTTTGTGTACACACGTCGGATCAAGACGAAACTTGCGCCATCGGACTCGTAGCAATACGCTGGTACTGTGGGTCAAGTTTGGTTCGATTCTGAGAACGTTGACAAAATCGCGTATCGTGGCCCCACAGGCCCCGCTCGACGGGCGATTTTGTGATCGGCTCATCGGAATCCAATTCTGGAAGTTCTGTTGGGTTCGTATCATCGTTCCTGACCTGTTAACACTAAGTTTGGTGAATTTGGAGACCATTGACCCTGACGTATTTTTCGGTGCAAAGCGGGCCCGCATGTGGACCCCGTTTTGACCCGAAACTGCCGTTTCTGCCCTTGTCTCCAAAATTGGACTCAAGGACAGGCGTTTCTAGCTGATTGATATTTTCTGGATCTGATGGTGATGTTTGTTTCAGCAACCGGAGTACCGCCTGCAATTTTTGCCGAAGTCAGAACTGCAAACATAGCCGGAACCACAGGCAAGTGTACCTCGCCAAAACTTGCAACTTTGCTACCTATTTCCTGGACTTAGCTTTGCATCAGTGGGCAAGTAAAGCTTGCCAATTCTCAGATATTTTTAGTTATAGTATTTTACTTGATTTCTTGTAGATTTATATGTAACTTGTTTAACTACTCAACCCAGGACACCTGACACTATTCATGTGACGGAATTGCCGGAGATATACCTGGTGATTCCGTATAGGTTACATTTTCATGTCATTTACAGTTTACATGATAGATTCTGTCCTGACTCACTACATTAGTTCAATCTTGCGTGACTTGTACCTGATATTTTCTGGAACTGTGACGTGAGATTACATGGGGTGGGGAGAGTATTATCATATCAAGGCTGAATATATTATAATATAAATACTTTTATCTGGCGGTGCCTTAGACTCTGATACAGAGCTTTGGTTCCTTACTGGCTCTTCGAGAAAATACTGCTATGGTTTTTTCGACACTGATCCTGTAGTAGTCTCAGCCTGAGTATGACTAAAACTCTCACTTGCATATCACTAGCTGGTTTACATATTTACCCTGCTGTTTCATTATTGCTGCACTGCATATATTTTGGCTTGTATTTTCTGTACCTTGTTATGTCCCCTGAGGACCTGGAATGGACTATGTCCCCAGGTATAGCCAAGGAGAACTACCCCAAGGTGTACGGTACAGGAGCACTCCTTGGAGCAGAACCCGGAACCGAGGACGAGATAGTTACAGAAGACTTCTCCTGAGCACCGGCTTTATATACACAGTATTTCCATTTCAGTATTTATTTCCTGTCTTTCTTCTTAAATGTAACAGAATAATTCTCGGATTTGTTTCCCAAGATAACCTTATTTAATATTGCTTATTTATTTCTATTGCAATATTTCTGGCATTAATCTGTATTGTTCTGTGGATGAGATTAGAAATACCTGAGACTTGTAATATTTTACGGCTAGACTACAGCTTAAGCATGCCCTGATGGATCCAATAAATTGAGTTGTCCATCGGTGCGTGCTGCTGGCCATTGCTCACGTGCTCAGTCCCTCGTCATTTTGGGACTGGGGCATGACATGGTTTTTGTGGTGGCCCATGCAAGTCTACGACTAAATTGTTCGGTTTCAACTTAGGGACCGAATAGGCCTGCAATAAGATAGGATAAGTTTTTAGGATCTCATCCACTTGCTTGAATCGTTTTTGATATCTGTATCGTACTCGAACTAATTTGAACTTGCATCTTGCCTTGATTCCTGTGCGCCTCTTATTGGTTATTTTTGATACAGGGAAATGGACCCACAAGAATGCAACGAGACTCCCGTCGGAATACCCCAAGCTACAGGTGTCACCTATGACGACGAAGTGACACCAGTCGGAGGAGTTCCGCCAACTCAACAGAGACAGCAGGCAGGTCAACCTACCTCCCGATTCCGGCGCGATGACATCCCACCTCCGCCGCAGTTCGTCCCACCAATGACCGTGTTCCCGCCAGGACAGCCGATCGACGGGCAGCAAATATTCCAAATGATCTACGCGATAATGCAAGCTCAGCAACAAGTTCAACACGAGGCTCAGCGTCGCGAAGCTAACTTCTTAAGGGACAGCATCGTAACTGCACTGGGGCAGGCCAGCCTACCAGCTCGACGGCCAACTACAGGCTCAATCACTGACTTCCGTCAACTGAAGCCCCACATTTTTTTGGAAAAGAGGAGCCCACAGAAGTTCACGAGTGGCTCACCAACATTCGGCATCAACTTGAAGCAGCCGAGCTTCCACGGGAACGCTGGATGACAGCCGTCAGAATGCAATTGACGGACAATGCCCATCACTGGTGGCTATCCAAAGAGACACGGCTCGGACCAGACCGAGTCACTTAGGAGGAGTTCTCCAGGCTCTTCCAAGAGATGTATATTCCTGCCATCGCTCGATCAGAACTGCGGGACAAATTCAACCGCCTCACTCAGGACTCCATGACGGTGAAAGAGTACAACGCAGAATTCATTCGTCTGAGCCGCTTTGCCCCCACCCTGATCCGACTAAGGAAGAGAAGGCCGAGAAATTCTTCGACGGACTGAACATTGAGCTGCATAAACTAATTGGGTCCGTCGCACCAACATCATACTCGGACGTTCTTGCTGCGGCTCGACGCATAGAGCGCGTCACCAAGAGAGAGACCAGACTGAAGCGGCCATCCCCATCCGCACCAACCAAAGCAGCACAAGAGGAATCTGCAAAGCGTCAACAAATAAGCTCGCCACCAGCAGCAGCACCAAAAGCCTTCTACCTTCCTACATGTTACCACTGCGGCAAGATAGGCCATGTCGAGAAGGAATGTAGACGTAAACTAGGACTATGCTTAGGCTGCGGATCCAGACAGCATGCAGTGAGAGACTGCCCTGAACGTAGAGAAGGAACACCAAGGGCGAACCAGCAAACTCCACCAGCGCCTCGAGCAGCACCCTACCAGCAAGCTCAGCAACAGCAGAGGAATCTACCTCAAGGACGAGAGCAGGCTTACGCGATGACTGTGCAGGACGCCGATGCGAGTAAGTGATTCATAGATTTTCGTTTTTAGTCTTGTTATAGTTCATGCCTATTGGTTCGTGACCTCAGCCCCAACCTAGTAATTTGCAACTTGTTAATAACAACCTGGCTTTCATAAAAGTTGTAGATCTTTTGCTTTAACTATATTTTCTAGAAAGTGTATAACTTTCAATTTTAGGGAAACGATATTTCCCTAAGTATCTTGTGATGTGTTTTCAAACGATGCTTGCGACCGCGTCATCTCTGTTGATCGGTTATTCTTTGATTGCGAGGACACAATCCTCTTAAGGGGGTAGATTGTAAACCCCCTAATTTTTTCAAAATTTTCAAAACTGGATTTTTCACAATTTTCTGGAATTTTCTGGGAATTTTCTGTAATTTAAAAACAGGGTTTTAATTATTCAATAATTTTTAAATGATAATAAACAGTATTAAAATATTATGAAAATAATATTTTTGGGTGTAAAATGAAAAACTGGACTTAGAGTAATTTTTCTGGAATTTATTGGGCCCCGGACCTATTTTTAAATTACCAAAAACTATTTATTTAATTTATTAAATAATTACTGGATATTATTATTATTATTATTATTATTATTATTATTATTATTATTATTATTATTATTTTTAAAATTAACCCCAAACCCAGCCCACTAGGCCCGGCCCACCGAGCCCAGCCCGAACCCAAACCCAGCCCATCCCCTATCGGGTCGGGTCGGGTCTGCCCGACCGAACCCGACCCGCCACCCGCCCACACCCTCTCTCCTTCCACGTCTCAGCCTCCCCGCGTCGTGCGCCGCCCTGCCCGGCGCGCCGCCCGCTCCGGCCGGCCCCTCACAGCCATGACCCACCCCCACGCGCCGCCCTTCTCGGCCCCGACCCCCTCCGGCCACCCTATTTAAACCCCCCCGATCTCTCCCCTCCGGCCAGAACTCCCTACCCCGACCGCCTCCCTCCACCGGCTCCGACCACGACCCCCGCGTCCTCTCCGCCTCCGCCCGGACCGCCCCCAGCCACCTCCGCCGCAGCCCCGAGCCCCGGCCTCCCTCTCCTCCTCCTTCCTCCTCCGTCGGCAGCGACAGCCGCAGCAACAGCAGCTCCCCGCTGCCCAGCCGCCGCCCGCCGCCGCCGCCTCCGCGTGAGCGTCGCGCCGCCCTCCGCCGCAGCACCCCCGGTTCCCTCCGCCATTGCCTGGCCGCCCAGCCGCCGTCCTCCGCCGAGAAGCCCAGCAAAGTAAACCCTAACCCTAATTCGATCCGCGTGTCTGACACGAGTCGGACACGATTCGACCCTGGCTTTCGGGTCCCCTTCAGGTGCGTGTAACTTTTTGCTCGTAGCTCCGTTTTCGATTCTGCAAATTGCGTTGCGAAGACTGTATGACCCTCTCGGTGCCCGGACAAACCGTTCGGGGCATCGCGTCCTGTGGTGATCGCACACCGCGATCCAAAAACAGGAAAAACCAGACCCTGTTTCACCCCGGAACCGAGTACGCCCCGCCAAACGGGATGACTTGGTCGTGCGCGGTCTTCACAGATACGTGCGCGTCGTCGATACGGACGCATGGGATTTCGCAGAAGCTGATTCGGGTGTGCGTGCACACCGGGATCAACGCGTATCCGCGAACATCGCCCCGTATCCGTACTTTCTAGAACGTGCCCTAACTTTGTGTACACACGTCGGATCAAGACGAAACTTGCGCCATCGGACTCGTAGCAATACGCTGGTACTGTGGGTCAAGTTTGGTTCGATTCTGAGAACGTTGACGAAATCGCGTGTCGTGGCCCCACAGGCCCCGCTCGACGGGCGATTTTGTGATCGGCTCATCGGAATCCAATTCTGGAAGTTCCGTTGGGTTCGTATCATCGTTCCTGACCTGTTAACACTAAGTTTGGTGAATTTGGAGACCATTGACCCTGACACATTTTTCGGTGCAAAGCGGGCCCGCATGTGGACCCCGTTTTGACCCGAAACTGCCGTTTCTGCCCTTGTCTCCAAAATTGGACTCAAGGACAGGCGTTTCTAGCTGATTGATATTTTTTGGATCTGATGGTGATGTTTGTTTCAGCAACCGGAGTACCGTCTGCAATTTTCCCCCAAGTCAGAACTGCAAACATAGCCGGAACCACAGGCAAGTGTACCTCGCCAAAACTTGCAACTTTGCTACCTATTTCCTGGACTTAGCTTTGCATCAGTGGGCAAGTAAAGCTTGCCAATTCTCAGATATTTCTGGTTATAGTATTTTACTTGATTTCTTGTAGATTCATATGTAACTTGTTTAACTGCTCAACCTAGGACACCTGACACTATTCATGTGACGGAATTGCCGGAGATATACCTGGTGATTCCGTATAGGTTACATTTTCATGTCATTTACAGTTTACATGCTAGATTCTGTCCTGACTCACTGTATTAGTTCAATCTTGCGTGACTTGTACCTGATATTTTCTGGAACTGTGACGTGAGATTACATGGGGTGGGGAGAGTATTATCATATCAAGGCTGAATATATTATAATATAAATACTTTTATCTGGCGGTGCCTTAGACTCTGATACAGAGCTTTGGTTCCTTACTGGCTCTTCGAGAAAATACTGCTATGGTTTCTTCGACACTGATCCTGTAGTAGTCTCAGCCTGAGTATGACTAAAACTCTCACTTGTATATCACTAGCTGGTTTACATATTTACCCTGTTGTTTCATTATTGCTGTACTGCATATATTTTGGCTTGTATTTTCTGTACCTTATTATGTCCCCTGAGGACCTGGAATGGACTATGTCCCCAGGTATAGCCGAGGAGAACTACCCCGAGGTGTACGGTACAGGAGCACTCCTTGGAGCAGAACCCGGAACCGAGGACGAGATAGTTGCAGAAGACTTCTCCTGAGCACCGGCTTCATATACACAGTATTTCCATTTCAGTATTTATTTCCTGTCTTTCTTCTTAAATGTAACAGAATAATTCTCGGATTTGTTTCCCGAGATAACCTTATTTAATATTGCTTATTTATTTCTATTGCAATATTTCTGGCATTAATCTGTATTGTTCTGTGGATGAGATTAGAAATACCTGAGACTTGTAACATTTTACGGCTAGACTACAGCTTAAGCATGCCCTGATGGATCCTTTAAATTGAGTTGTCCATCGGTGCGTGCTGCTGGCCATTGCTCACGTGCTCAGTCCCTCGTCATTTTGGGACTGGGGCGTGACAAGGACGGCGGGGATAGACGGTGAGGCGGTGTGGGCGGAGGAGAGGGATCGACGGTGGCCGGAGGGAGAAGTCTGGGGGGGTTTGTAAAGGGGAGAGGGTGGTGGCTCGAGGCCGAGGGAGGCGGAGGGAAGAGGGGGTTGTCGTGGCCGGAGGGAGGGGCGAGCCGGGCGGAGCGGCAACGGCGCGGCGGAGGTGGCGGGAGACTCGGGGGCGTGGGGACGAATGGTTCAGGCGGGTTCGGGTCGGGTCGGGCGGCGGGTGGATCCGACCCGACCCGCTAGTACTAGCGGGCTGGGCTCGGCCCAACGGACTGGGCCGGGCCGGTTGGGCCTGGGCTGGGCCGAATTTAAAATAGAATAAAGATAATAATAATAATAATAATAATAATAATAATAATAATAATAATAATAATAGTAATAATAGTAATAATAATAAATAATAATAATAATTAATTAATCAATTAAATAAATAAATAGTTTTAGGTAATTTAAAAATAGGTTCGGGGCCCGATAAATTCTAGAAAAATTACCCTAAGTCCAGTTTTTCATTTTACACCCAAAAATATTATTTCCATAATATTTTAATACTGTTTATTAACAATTAAAAATCATTTAATAATTAAAACCCTGTTTTTAAATTACAGAAAATTCCCAGAAAATTCCAGAAAATTGTGAAAATCCCAATTTTAAAAATTCTTACAAAATTGAGGGTTTACAACTATTCATGAGACAGGATTTTTCCTAGATATTCGTGGTGATTCTGTATAGGATTCAGGACATGGACATTATATTCTTAGATATAGTACGACTGGTTGCATTAGCTATGATCCCGCTTGACATGGACATGAGACGTTGTGGTCATGATATGCGTGGTTACATTGGGTGGGGAGAGACACATAGGCTACAGGCTGTTCTATATATATATACATCCACTATTATTGAGAGGTCGTAGACTCTCGGAGTAGAGCTTGACCCACTACCGGTTATTACCACTACCGGCTCCCCGACACAGAGCTTGTAGTGGCCCAGCCTGAGTACTCGTGCTGCTCTCACTTGTATTTTCACTTAGATGGTTACTTACTTGCCCTATTTGTTCCATTTATTTTTTGTACTGCATTTATTTTGGCATGAGCTTTCTTGTACCTTGCTATGTCCTCTGAGGACCTGGATCCGGATTATGTCCCCAGGATTTGAGGACGAGATCTATCCCGAGGTATACGGGACCAGAGCAGGAGCTGATCCAGGAGCTGTACCGCCATCCGAGGACGAGGTGTTAGCCGAGGACTTCTCCTGAGCATCCATGTTCATGCTCAGCATTTATTTACTTATTTCAGTCATTTATTTCTGGTCAGATGAACCATTGTATCAGATATTTATCGGGTTGATCCCCGAAGGACTTTATTGAGACTGATTGATGATTTACATTTCTTTATTTACTCTGTGGATCATATTTTATATCTTGTGTGGATGAGATTAGTTGTGCCATGATGGTCATAGACTTGTTATTTTACAGCTTAAGTATGCCATGGTGGATCCATTAAATTGGGTTTGTCCATCAGTGTGTGCTGCTAGCCATTATCACGAGTCCGGTCCCTCGGTATTTTGGGACTGGGGCGTGACAGGTAGTGATGAGATGTTCTTCAGTAGGTAGTGATGGGTTCTTCTTCTTGGTTGTTTATGATATCTTATTTTACTTTTACAAGTCATTGCCCCCATGGCCACACACGTATCTATTGCTAGGTGGTAGCGAAGTTCCTCAAATTGCATATGTTAGTAACTATGACTTGTGAAAACCCTAGCTAGTTAATTTGTAGCAAGCCATAGGAAATGCTTGACCGTGCTCTTTTGGTTGAGCGTACTTATATGCTCGTGCTTTATCATATATGTCGGTAAGTGGCTAGGGTCTAAGTTCTGCTCGAAAAAATCTCTGCAACCCCGGTCCTTGTTTGGTTTAAGTCTTATGGCTCTGATTTTGAGTAGTTCCTAAGCTTACTTTTCACTTGCCGGCTTATCTTTTCCATAGCTATGTATTCTACTCTTATTCAGTCTTCTTTATTCTTGAGATGAGTGCATTGGTACCATACCAATCTCGATTCACATTTATTTATTTTTATTTTTGTTTGGTTCTGGGTTTTGTCATTCACCTCGGGCATCCTTGTGGTACTTGATATTTGGATTTTTAACCCCGCTGGTTTTGCATGGCCATATTCCATAGTTGAGCACGAGAATATGCTATATTCTTCGCCGGATGGATCATACTCAGAGGATTGCCACACAGACTTGCGAGTGGGTTACCTTTGTCTCGCACTTCCTTTTGTACTTTCATTTTGTGGTATTTAGCCAAGGGCATATGTTAGTCCTTGTTATCAGGACCTTGTTCTCTCTATCCTTAGACGGCATTGGTGTATATTCTGGAACTGTAACTAGATGTACATTTATGTATCTGTTTGTATATTCAACTAATGTATCTTTGACATGTTAGTTTTCATGATTATGTATGTAAATGTATTTGGGGGCGCCTTACCCATCGTATATGTAATTTTCTCTCTACTGCTTCTTATATTATTTGGATTGAGATTGGATTTGTTTGACCTTAGAATTTATTAGTGGCATGCTAGAGTCCTCCCACTTGTCTTCTAGACAACTGTGACCGTATCTCGGGGTACCTTTATACTCTGATATACGTAGATGGCTTTTTTTGCCCCCGCTCTACAATATTCTGGTTCTGGAGTGTGGCACGTTAATATTTTAAAATTCGTGTAACAAAATTAAGATCTGTCGATTCCATTGATCTCATGTCGCTGAAATTAACAAAGTGACCATACAGATTGTCACGACCCAATTCCGTAGAATCATTGAGGCGTCCCCCGAATCGTGACTGCCGTGCGAGCCTGGGGTTGCGCCCATACAAGACTTTAATGATTTGCATAGCAAGCACATATTCAGAGTACGCAGATAAATTGAAACACAGATTTGAAACATCAAAAAGTTCTCTTTATTGATAATGAACATCTATTACAAACTCCTGAACGAGTTAGCTAATATGCTGCACGGGCTTACAAAAGTGTTGACTCAAAATGAGATAGCAGTCATGTACATTACATCCCTTTATAAACTTCAAAATGATAAGGACCTCCAGGCTGGAGGACGGCTTTGCCACGAAGCTGCATTTGTGTATGAAGAGTTGCAAGCTTCTATCTTCAAAATGCTTCAAAGGGCGCGGTGAAGATGCGCCAACAGCTGGACTGGATCGGGAAGACGACTTCGGCTCCTCGCTCGGTTCGCCTTAGTGCGGAGAACCTATTGTAGAAGCATGAAAAATACGCTAGATAGCTCTACGCAGCATATTGATACAAAGCAGCGTAAACAGAGGACTTCAGAGCCTTTAACGTACAAACAGAGCTTCTCCGCCAAGCACAGTGTGAAAATATAGGCTCGAGGACCATCCGTGTAGGGCAGTATGTCCAGGCTACTTCGGCGTAAACAGGGTGCTTCAACGCCTTTATGGCATAAAACTCATACTCTTTCAATGCAGCCTTGAAGTGTACGAGGGACGCTTAGTATTCTCTGCAATGAACCTGTCAGAACCTGCAATGAACCTGACGTCTCGACTTCTGACAAAGGGATACTGCTCGACTACCCAGGCGACGGCTATAATGATGGCGCGGCACTGCAACCCAGGCTGTCATTTACTACCATTTCCCTTGCGTAAACCGCTTTTACGTACACAGGGGAATACGCTGCCTAGTTTTACACAGGCAGATGAGAGCTCCTTACGCTCCGCGGAAGACAAATCGCCTGCCACATCAAAAGCTGCACTCCGTATGGGACTCGAGGCGCGTCTCTGTATTTAATGCACAGGGTGGTGACAGGCCCTCAAGGTACGTCTCTGCAATTAATGTGCCGAATACTGACAGATGCCTGAGGCACGTCTCTGCGTTTGATGCACAGAAGGGTGGCAGACCTTCAAAATATGCCTCTGTATTTAATGCGCAGGATGATGGCGGATCTCCATATTTAATGCAGGAGATTTGATTAAATGTTACCGAACCGTCGTTTAGTGACATCCCCTTTGCGAGAGCTGCTCCTACGCATACAAGAGAATACGCTGCCTAGTTTTACACAGGCAAACATGAGCTCCTTATGCTCCGCAGAAGACGAATGGACTACCACGACAGCGGTTACTCTTCGCACAGGGTTCAAGGTGCGTATCTGCATTTCATGCGCAGAATGGTGGCAAATCTTAAAGACAAGCATCTGCATTTAATGCACAGGATGGGGGCAGATCTCTGCATTTAATGCAAGAGATCTAATTATCTCCAAGAGCCATAAATCCGGCTAAGATGTCCACATCATCACTCTGGCACGTTACGCAGCGACTTCTACGCCTATTCAGCTTCGGTGCCTGCTCGGCTTCTACGCCCATTCGGCCTTCTGTGCCTGCTCGGCTTCTACGCCTACTCGGCTTCTACGCCCACTCGGCCTCTATGACCACTCGGCCTCTATGACCACTCGGCTTCTACGCCTACTCGGCTTCTACGCCTATTCGACTTCTATGCCAATTTGATAACTATTTAGCTTCTATGCCATGGTGACAGACATTGGCTTCTATGCCAACCTCTTCTACACGAGGGATACCTACCTACGTGGCTTCTACGCCGTGATCTTTGTAGCGGTTATATGCGTTTTGTTCCTTAGTTGGACCCGCGTCACACGCTTATTCAACGGATCATCTATACGCAGGCATTGGTTATTTTAACCGTTGTGTAAAAGGGTGTTGTACTTTCCACTACCCGGTTTTTACACCGATTGAGTGGTCTCTGTCACTAAAACTCTATAAATAGAGACCTCTATCAACAGAGGACAAGGTCAAAGAATAAGAGAAAAATGATCAGAAATAGGTCGGAAAATTGGTCGAACGATTAGGAGTAGGTCGACAAATTGAAAGGAGAGAGAGAGAGAGAGAGAGGAGAATCCAGAGCTCAGGCAAAGAGAAGGGATCGATGACTTTGGCATCGGGCGTCCACCCTCTTTACCAACCCTCGAAGCTGCTACCTGTCTTCTACGGCACTTCTTCAACATCGTGTTGTCCAAGGGCTAAAGTGATCGACTGCAGATCAGACACCTATAGCAATATTCACCCAGATTAAATAAATTGTACTTAGACATCCTCGTGTAGGATCAAATTTGTACAATCTTGTTTGTAAACATAAAAGAAGGGCGGGTCTTCGTACAAGACCTCGTTTTCCGCATTCATCAAATATTTTCTCGTTTATATTATCCAAAACAAGATAGCGACTCTACTGGGGACATCTTTCTCTTCTAATGAGGAAGCTATTGCTCAACACGATACGGTATCCGTGGGATCCATGAAGAAGACACTGGTCGTCCAGTTCGACCAGCCTGCCTACGAAAATATGCTCCGAACAAGGCGTAGCTCTCACTCTCTCTGTCCAAAACAACAGGAAGCTGTGTAAGGTCTGGATGCCCAAGACATCCTCTACCATTCCTGTGGACTCTCCGATCTCTTCGACTAATAAGGTTGTAGCATTGCTTCCTCCGCGCCCTGCACGTAAAATTCAGTCGCCTATCTCTGACAGAACCGACAAAACTTCTGGCAATGCCTCAACGCTAACCCAGAAGTATACTCTGCGCCCTGCACGTAAAATTCAGTCGCCTGTCTCTGATAGAACCGACAAAACTTCTGGCAATCCCTCAGCGCTAACCCAGAAGTATACTCCGCGCTCTGCGCGTGAAATTCAGTCTCCCGTCCCTGGCGGAATAGACAAAACTTCTGATAAAGCCTCAGTTCCAAATCAGAAGTACAAGACACGCTCCGCGCGTAAAACAACATCTGACCTCTACGGAGAACCAGATGATCCCTGTTATCTCCGCAAGGGAAAGCGAGCGGCGGACTACTCAACTTCTCGGCATTTACGCCAGCAAGGGAACAATCTGCCCACCCTTCGAATTACGTGAGAAGCTGATGGCCGCCTGAGGACATCCTCATCTTTACGCCAACCAGAGCGAAGCTCCAAATTACGCCAGGCGAAGTCCCTAAGCGTAAAGAAGGCTCCAGTTGCAGAAAGACACCCTCCTCGGGGATTATCCGCCACCCAGATGGCCAACCTGTTGTATACGGGTGGCACAGGGAAGACTATAGTTCCCATCATCCGCATGCCCACCGATGGGAACAGAAGGAACAAGCCATCATCTTCTTCTTCTGCAACTCCTCCTGACCTGCGGGATTATCTGATCCAGAAACGCAAAGACAAGAGTCATAAACAGACTTCAGTTCCCCTAACGGTCAAACGCGGGGAGATCTTATGGGATTTGTCATCACCGCCAAAGGCATTCAAGTGGACCCTGATAAAGTCAAGGCCATCTTAGAAATGTGACCGTCCCACAATCTGAGAGAACTCAGGGGATTTCAAGGTCGTCTGGCTTATATCCAAAGATTCATATCCAACCTCTCCGGGAGATGCCAGCCCTTTTCTCGTCTCATGAAGAAAGGTGTATCCTTTGTGTGGAACGAAGCCTGTCAGCAAGCGTTCAGAGATATCAAGCGCTACCTCACTAGCCCGCTAGTTCTGGTACCTCCCGTCATAGAAAGACCATTCGTGCTATATGTTCGAGCAATGGATCATTCTCTGGGAGCTCTTCTCGCACAAAAGAACGTTATGGGCTGCGAGCAAGCTATCTACTACCTCAGCAGGATGATGGTCGGAGCCGAACACCGGTACAACCCTGTGGAGAAAGAATGCTTGGCTCTGATGTTCGCTATTCAGAAAATGTGACACTATGTCACGGGCCAAACCATTCATATCATCTCCAGGATCAATCCTCTTCGGGTACTGATGAGCAAGCCAAGTGTCCTTAATTCCCGACTCGCGACTTGGGCGATGTTATTAACGCCATATGACATAGTGTACGTCCCTCAGAAGTCCGTCAAAGGCCAAGCATTGGCTGACTTTCTAGCTGCTCATCCGATCCCGGAGGCCTCCAAACTGTACGAGGACATTCCCGACGAAGTTGCAGAGTATAATTCCGCAACGGAAGGTGATGCATGGCAACTGTTCTTCGATGGTGCCTCCAGGATTGGTCCCAGGGGAAACGTGGTTTCAGGGGTAGGGATCGTCCTAGTCACTCCTGATGAACTCGTTATCTACCGAGCATATTCTCTTAGCGAGCCCTGTTCTAACAATGTGGCAGAATACAACGCTCTACTAATCGGGCTCCAAGTCGCTAAAGAGCCGGGGGTCGAATCTCTGGAAGCCTTCGGTGATTCTCTGCTGATCGTCAATCAAGTCAGAGGAATATATGAAGTCCGGAATCCCGACCTCATCCCCTATCACCAAGCAAAGGTCGAGATAGCCATGACATTCAAGGGATTCTTCCTTGAGCATGTACCTCGATCTCAGAATCTGGAAGCTGATGCCCTAGCAAGTCTAGCTATAGATTTAGCTACTCCTATAAGAAGGCAAAATTCGGTAATCCTTCTTAACAGAGATTTATTTTGTGTGAAAAATAACTTCCACATCGAACGCAGCTACGCAGTGGACACAGATCCTCCCAGGAGTGACTGGAGAAGTCCGGAATCTTGCCGGAGGACCCTAAAGAAGCAATATCTGTCAAAAGACGATCACTACGCTTCTACTTTGATGCATCGTCACAATGCCTATATCGCCGGTCTTATGACGGGATATTATTATGATGTCTCTCTGGTGATGAAGCACAGCGAATTATCCGTGAAGCTCACGATGGCGTGTGCGGAGCGCATCAACCCGGTCCTAAGCTACAGGATCGTATCAGGAGAATGGGCTATTACTGGCCCACTATGATCGCAGACGCAATCCAGTATGCCAGACGATGCAGAGCCTGTCAGGTTCATGCAGACTTCATACATCAACCGTCCGAACACCTACATCCTACGGTTGCATCCTGGCCTTTCGAAGCATGGGATATGGATATCATCGGTCCTATTTACCCGTATTCTTCCAGAGGTCACCGGTTCATACTGGCCATTACGGATTACTTCTCCAAATGGGTAGAGGCGATCCCTCTTGCTAAGGTAAAGACATCTAATGTGACCAGCTTCATCAAGCATCACGTTATTTACCGCTTTGGGGTTCCCCGAAGGATAATCCATGACAATGGGCCTCAGTTCATCAGCCATGCGTTCCACCGATTTTGCGATAAAAATCGGATACGAAACGTGGCCTCTACGGCATATTATTCGGCTGCTAATGGTTTGGCGGAAGCCTTCAACAAAACCATTATCAAACTCTTGAAGAAGTTCGTCTCTTCAAACAAGAGAGATTGGAACGAGAGGCAGGGAGAATGTCTCTGGGCATACCGCACAACGGTCCGAGCACTGACAGGTTGCACACCATTCTCATTGGTCTACGGGAGTGAAGCAGTTCTTTCTATCGAGAATCAAATTTCGTCACTCAGGATAGCCTTGGCTAACGAGTTAACTCAAGAAAAGAATGACCTGTTAAGGCTTCAAGAGCTAGAAGGATTAGACGAGAAATGCCTCCAAGCTCAGCAGCGCATCGCGCTGTACCAAGCACGCATTTCCAGAACTTTTAATCAAAAAGTAAAGGAAATAGTGTTCAAAGACGGCGAGCTAGTTTTGGCTGTAAGAAGGCCGATGATTCTTACTCATAAGAGTAAAGGCAAATTCTAGCCCAAATGGGAAGGCCCTTACTTGATCGAGACAATGTTCTCAAACGGCGCTTACAGGTTAGCCCAGCCTAATGGAGACCTGTTAATGGCTCCTATTAATGGCAAATTCCTGAAAAGGTACTATGCTTAAACCTCCTCTGCTCAAGTGGAATATGGCGAAGACCTCATTCTGACAAAACTACTTCCAAAACGAAACTAGTTGGATCATATTCTATCATGTCCATATGACCTCTGAATAGATATGCTCTGCTAAAGCTTACCGAAAGTATATCACGTCCATACTACCTCTGATATCACTTTTACCCAAACCTGTCATTTACATTCCGAAATGATGGGTCCACAAAGTCAGATGAAAAGCCTCTTTATTATTCCCAGAAAAGAGCAAAAGTACATTAAAAAGCGAAAGCAAAAGTACATCATGAAGGGGGAGCGGTCAGGTCGCGAAGCTGCTGCGCCAGTACGGCCATCCTCTCAGCCCCAGAATCCAAGACATCAGTGCAGACCCGCTCCAACCGTGCCTCGTCATCTATCAGGAGGGACAGTTCGGCTCTAGCCCGAAGGAGACCGGCACGGGCGACTCCTGCACTTGCCAAGTTCTGTTGTGCTGCGACCAGTCGGCCATTCACCACATCTAGACCTTTCGACGACTGAGAAGCCCACTCCTTTGCCTGAGCAAGCTTTGTCTCCAGTTTGCGGACCCTTGCTACATTACCGTCATGCTCGGCCTGGCACTTCGTTTGAAGGGCGATAGTCTCCTCCAAGACGACTTTTCCTTTATCCATCTCCTGCTGATTGGTCTCGATGAATTTATTCAGACCTTCCTTCTTTCCAACAAGATGCGCAGTCAAGGAGTCGTATCTGGCCTGGACCAGAGCTTTAATATTGCCTCGAGCTAGCTGCAGGTATTCGTTAATGGGTTGCTCCAAACCATTAACCATCGCCTCCAACGCGTCAGCTACCCCGACATCACCGAATTCCCTGATCGCCTCTATCGAGAACCGAGAAGACCTCTTCAGCGACGCAAAGTCCAGCTTTTTTGCCAACACCATTGACATTAGCGTTCTCAAAGTGGTGTAGAAGATACCGGTGTACTGCTCGGTCAGCGCAACTAGGTCCGCATGAAAGCGGGGAGTGTCCGCGATGGTGGCGACTTCCCCCCCAGGAATCACCACAGACGATGTCGCCACGGTCGTCGCCTCAAGAGGAGGTGCGACGAAAGAAGAATCGCCAACACCGAACGAAGTGACCGGCGTGCTCAAAAGAGGCACTGTCGCAATGACAGGCTCGTCCCCCTCTTGAGATATCTCAAGAGTCTCCTCGACAGGCAAGCCAACACCCGAAGATGTCTCCTCTTCAAAATCAGGTACCTCCGTGTCACCACTAGGACCTGACACAGAGCCAAAGGGCGCGTCTACATTACCCTCTCCGAAGAGGTCTTCCCCTGAAAAGAAGACAAAAGGAAGTTAATATCAACGTAATATTAATTTTCCCAAAGAAGAGGCATAAAAGACGACATTTACCCATGGTCGACGGCATATACGTCGCATCTGCAGCCTATACAGCTAAATCATTTCTTAATAATGCTAGGCGAGCTGTCATACCTGGAGAAAGGGGTCTGCGAACTGACACTGGCAAGTAGTCTTCCAGGTCCTCCTCAAAATCCAACCTAGGCTCATCAACTGGAATCTTGCTAGGTGCGCTCACAGGCGCGGCAGAAGTCCCTCCCGATGCCGATCCGGCTAGAGGTATACGGAACTTTATTATACTCAGCCCCGAGGGCGACCTCGCTCCACTACCTGAAGCAATAGCGGCGACACCAGCGTCTAGCTGAGATTCTCCGGCTCCACCAGCCGAAACTATAAAAGGTCCCTCTCTAAAAGGCGAGGAACCTCCAATCGAAGGATCATCCCCAACACGGGGAGATGCAAGCTCACTTCCAGGAGCCTCAATGCCAGGAGTCCGGAGAGGACGATTTACCGCCTTCTTCTTCCTCTTACAAGGGGAAGCCTCCTTGGGAGCAGGAGCCCTTCACTTCCCAGAAACTACCAAAGCCCCCGCAGGCGGAGGTACTTTACCCCTAGGTACCGATACCAAAGGCTCATCCGGGGTAACGGACTCCTCACCCTCGTCGGAAGAAACCGAGGGAACTACAACTCTTCCCCCAGGCTTGGAAGAGGGCACCCTAAAACTTCCATGCATATCAAAATCACGATGGAAGGTGTTCGTTGCCACATAGAACTGGGCATACGAATGCAGGATACGCAGCTCCGTGGAGAGTGTGATGACCGGCACGATAAAAATTGCCCCAGTGCAGCCCATGATAAAATATCGCCATCCCCTCGCTCCATCAATGAGTCCACCTCTGGACCTGAAGCTGGTGACGGCATTGCCCACGTGCAACTGATCATACCCAAACTGCCGGGCAAACCGACTGGGCAAGTAGGGCTCCAAGAAGCAATAATCTTCTCTTCTGTACAGCAGATGGGATGGTCTAATACAGACCAACCAATTAAAAGCTTCGGGAGAAAGAATGGTCTTCTCTCTACCCGAATCCTCGAGCCTAATCCCCGATTGATTGCGATGTACAGGAGGGACGGTGCAAAAAAGCTTCCAACTATGACTGAAGCCTAGCGCTCGCCGATAGTCTACAACTGTATTCACATTCCAGGAAGACTTTCGGTAGTTCAACAAGAAACTATCCCCCGAACTACTGCCGGAACCGGGAGACATCACCCGAGGTTATGGGGAATTAACCACCCCATCAAATACAGGTATGGTAATTCTATCCTTGGAAAGCTATCATGCCTAATTTCATCGACGACCAGCCCGTCAATCATGGCCCTCAGGCCAGCTTGTATACGGCACACCATGGCAGGAAGCAAGCCCAGTCTTGCCCCGAACACCAGACGCACTGCAGGCCATAGCGTGTTGCGGTGAATGCGGTCCGCAGATGCGACGCCAGGCACTACTACTCGGCACAGCCATATGGAAAGGAAGCCAGCCAGTTGAGCCTCCCTGGACAGAGGCCTGCGACAGCGCCTCAAATAACTATAGACCTTTGTGCCTTCAGGATACTTTCATGTCCCTTCGTCGAGGAACTGGTCCGGAGCCCCAACATCCACTATGAGATCGTCGACTACCTGAGCATTAAGCATGCTCAGGGGATTCACAGGCAGATCCTTGCCCTCCAATACCTTCTCCGGCTTAGCAGTCCTGGACCGGTAAAAGAAGAGGTAGGACGTCCATTTGCTGATGTGAGCCAAATCTGAGGGCTCGTCATAAAAAGTGGTGCAAGCAAGGTAGTGGCACATCAACTCCTGGTACACTTCCACTACTCGAGGGTCTGAACCCCCCAGCTCCCGGTTCGTAGGTACATACTCTTCATATGGAGTATCCCCCATCGGCAGTCTTGAGATCTCTGCCATCTCATGCAGGACCAATCCCAACTCCCCTAGTGGAGTGGCGAAAGTCCCGGTAAGCGAAATATATCGCTCCATAAGTGCCAGAAACAGGTTAGGGTTAGGAGGTAACCCAACACTAGTAGCACTCACAGTTGCAAACAGACCGATGTTCTCCAACTCGGTCTAAAAATGCTTCAAGGCCCAATCAATTAAGCGAGCCCAACGAAGGTTTGAAGGGGTGATCCACCCGCCACACCGAGGGTTCACCTTAGGGTATACTCCCCCACGCCCCATAAAATTATTACAGAAAGTCGATAACTGGACCAGCTGGATCAGCAAACTGTCTTCACTCGGGACACTGCCCGGGTACAGCCCTCTGAACAGCGTCACAGAGCCAGAAGGGCGGCTGACAAACGACCCCTGGTCAGCTCCTCTCAGATGAAAGATCTTCCCTGGCTTTCCGTGAAGATCGGGGGTCAGCATCCACGATATCTTCCTGGGATGCGTAGCATGGAAGAAGGCCGAGATGGGGTAGTCTCTCGGCATATTGGGCAGATACAAGACCAAACCCTCGGTAGGGAAAACCCAGAATTCTCTCTTGGACTTTGTTTGGGACCGCTTGTCAATCATGTCCCCGAAGAGGAAAGCCGGCTTCAGATATTGCTTTCCGTCTACGTACGTTAGGGGCTCCCCGTTGATCAAATTCAGCAGCGTTCGCTCGCCCTGAGCCGATATCAGAAATGCCCTTACTTCGGGATACTGGGGCCCGGAGATAGGAAATGTCACGTGCGACAGATCCTCCAGATAGTTGGAGTGCAGCATCCCGGTGGCACAGTCCATCACCTCAGCTAGCGGAGACTCATGCAAGTTAACTACAAAAGTACAAAAGAAACACGTCAGTTCCTAACTAGATATTTCGGGACTTGCAGCATCCGTAAAAAAATTAACAGTCCGTGCTCTACACCGAGACTGTGAAACTTGAGTTTTTATGCTGGAATCCATTTCCTTAACGTAAAATTCAAGATTGGCAGTATACGGTCCGTGCTCTACGCCGGATTGATTAAATTGAGTTATTACGCCAAGATTTTCATCCACAAGCAAAAAACTCAAATTTTAATAGTATACACCAAGTTTTCGGCAGTCAAAGCTTTTACGCTCGACTGTAGAAAAAATGGAGTTCTTACGCTGACATATTAGAAATGTGGGCGTAAAAAGATGAAACGTCTCCATACGTCATCTTCCTCGAAGAGGCTATCAGCACAGGAGACGACCTAGCGCGGTCACGTTCAACGTGTGCGAAGGATTTTTCAGTCATTCTCTTTTTCCCAAAAGCTCTACCTTCCAGGCTGGGTGCACTACTCGTCGGCGGGATGCTCCGCTCAGAATGAAGTTTGCTTTGTCCAACCAGAGACGCTCTCGCTTGGGCCGAAGAACGAGAAGAAGAATCAACCTTCTTTCCCTTAGCGGAGGAAGTTTGTTTCGAATCCATTACTGGAAACTTTGAAGACTCGAAGAAGAAACGGAGAAGAACTTGAACAATCGAAAGCTTTCTCTCGCAGAAGACGGATGTAAAGTTTTCCCCTCAGAAACTTGGGATATATATAGAGTTAGGATGGACTCCTCGGACCCCGAACCAAATCTCCTAATTAATATTCGGTTATGATTGGATCCTACGTCAGCCCATTTATTCAGAGAAGGCGGACAGTCAGCGAATTCGAAAAGTTTTTCGCGCAAAGCAGGTTCGTGGTTTCTACGCTAAGGAGCTTTCTACGCTCGACAGCTACAGATCTACGGTTTTACGCTTGCAGGCTATAAGTCTATGGTTTTACGCCCGGATGTCTTTGTGCTTGGTAGCTTTTATGCTCGAGAGGCTACAAACCTACGACTTCACGCTCAGCATATACCAAATCGATGATCACACACTCGGTGGCGCTTAGTTTACGCTCAGAGACGACGGATCCACGACTTCACGCTCGGAAAATTTTCTTTTCAGAAGCAACAAATCTACAGTTCTACGCTAAGGAGCTTTCTACGCTCGATAGCTACGAATCTACAGCTTTACGTTCGACAGCTACAAGTCAGGTTTTATGCCCGGATGTCTTTGTGCTCGGTAGCTTTTATGCTCGAGAGGCTACAAATCTACGACTTCACGCTCAGGAACTACAAGTCTATGATTTCATGCTCGATGGTGTTTAGTTTATGCTTAGAGGCTGCCAACTTATGATTTTGCGCTCCATGACTTCCCGTACATCTGAAAGATATGCAGGCCAGAATACGCGTACATCTGAACGATCCTCAAGGCGGTCAATTACAGGAGTTCACACAGAAGATACTCCTTCTTGACCTCAAGATATCCCAAGTACACGAAGCATACAAAGTTCAACATTAAAAAATTACTCTTCTTCATGGGTCGATTCGAAGTTCATCCAGACTCCAGTCTGAATATTTTATCTACCAAGATGGCAAATCAGTTTGACAGCCATTTCTCGCCCTGTTCCAAGGGATTTTTGAGAAATCATTCTTGAAGATGATGTCTGAACAAAAGAAATTTTGTTTATCAGAAGTAACAGTTCAGAATTCTACGCGGCTCCTCACTCCTAAACAGCAGGACAGTTCGAACACTCGAATGCTAAAGCGGCTTTCTACGCATCCCTAGTTATACGTAAAAGACAGGACAGGACCTAGCACTCTTTCTAAACAGAGTCGGCATAAAGAATCAGACGTGTCGAAGCTACACATATTCAGACTTCACAGCAAAGTATGGCAACATGATCATATGCACGGAAGAAAGACGATTTTATTAAAGATTAAAAGTCATGATTACATAAGAGGGAAATCCAATCTACAAGGGTTTTTCTTCATTTTCATGATTACATATGAGGGAAATCCCGTCTAAAAAGGACTTCCCCATCGTCGGCTGAAGATCGCACCGAGAAGCTGTTCTGACAGGTTCTCACATTGGTGAAGGTCTTCCTCTTCTTCCAAGACGGTTCGTCGACATCCACAGTCGATGAACAAGAAGATGATCAGTGGCGGGCGGATACAGAACTGGGCATGGACCCATACCGCCAACAGAAGAAAAGCAGAGTAAATCTGCTTTCTTACATCCCGTGCCACAGAGGTAACGAAAGAAGGTGCCACTTGCAAGCAGCGTAGAAAAATGTGACTCTTCTTCTCTCCCGAAGAACCACCATACAAAGTTGCTGATTATCCCGAGCAAAGGAGGCTAAGATATCCTTCCATGATCCATCGTTGCAGAGGACATTTGCTCGAAGATGCCATCTTTTTCGGCACCTTACATGTTGGAAGAGCATGATCTCCTTCTTCCTCAAGTCGACCCGACGAACTCCGGCCATCATCTCTGTATTATGAAGGAAGTGTGGGAAGAACAGGAGTACTCCTCAGCCTTTTTATAGGCGAGAGAGAGCACCGATCCCCAATAAATTTGCCATGAAGTCAGCCTCGACCGTTTCAAAACTCCATTCAGAAACGTTTCGAGTTACGAGGGGCGGTTCATGCTTCATTCAAAGCATTTCAAATTACGAGGAATTTAAAAGCTTTGAAGGGGGTCTTGTAGAAGCATGAAAAATATGCTGGATAGCTCTACACAGCATATTGATGCAAAGCAGCGTAAACAGAGGACTTCAGAGCCTTCAACGTACAAACAGAGATTCTCCGCCAAGCACAGCGTGAAAATATAGGCTCGAGGACCATCCGCGTAGGGCAGTATGTCCAGGCTACTTCGGCGTAAACAGGGTGCTTCATCGCCTTTATGGCGTAAAACTCATCCTCTTTCAATGCAGCATTAAAGTGTATGAGGGATGCTTCGTATTCTCTGTAATGAACCTGTCAGAACCTGTAATGAACCTGACATCTCGACTTCTGACAAAGGGATACTACTTGACTACCCAGGCGACGGCTATAATGATGGCGCGGTACTACAACCCAGGCTATCATTTACTACTATTTTCCTTACGTAAACCGCTTTTACGTACACAGGGGAATACGCTGCCTAGTTTTATACAGGCAGATGAGAGCTCCTTACGCTCCGTGGAAGACAAACCGCCTGCCACATCAAAAGTTGCACTCCGTACGGGACTCGAGGCGCATCTCTGTATTTAATGCACAGGGTGGTGACAGGCCCTCAAGGCACGTCTCTGCAATTAATGCACCGAATACTGACAGATGCCTGAGGCACGTCTCTGCGTTTAATGTACAGAAGGGTGGCAGACCTTCAAAACATGCCTCTGCATTTAATACGCAAGATGATGGCGGATCTCCACATTTAATGCAAAAGATTTGATTAAATGTCACCGAACCGTCGTTTGGTGACATCCCCTTTGCGAGAGCTGCTCCTACGCATACAAGGGAATACGCTGCCTAGTTTTACACAGGCAAACATGAGCTCCTTACGCTCCGCAGAAGACGAACGGACTGCCACGACAGCGGTTACTCTTCGCACAGGGTTCAAGGTGCGTATCTGTATTTAATGCGCAGAATGATGGCAAATCTTAAAGACAAGCATCTGCATTTAATGCACAGGATGGGGGCAGATCTCTGCATTTAATGCAAGAGATCTGATTATCTCCAAGAGCCATAATTCTGGCTAAGACGTCCACATCGTCACTCTGGCACGTTACGTAACGGCTTCTACGCCTATTCAGCTTCGGTGCCTGCTCTGCTTCTACGCCCATTCGGCCTTCTGTGCCTGCTCAGCTTCTACGCCCATTCGGCCTTCTGTGCCTGCTCAGCTTCTACGCCCATTGGCTTCTATGCCAACCTCTTCTATACGAGGGATACCTACCTGCATGGCTTCTATGTCGTGATCTTTGTAGCGGTTATACGCGTTTTGTCCCTTAGTTGGACCCGTGTCACATGCTCATTCAAAGGATCATCTATACGCAGGTATTGGTTATTTTAACCGTTGTGTAAAAGGGTGATGTACTTTCTACTACTCGGTTTTTACACCGATTGAGTGGTCACTGTCACTAAAACTCCATAAATAGAGACCTCTATCAACAGAGGACAAGGTCGAAGAATTGGAGAAAAACGATCAAAAATAGGTCGGAAAATTGGTCGAACGATCAGGAGTAGGTCGACAAATTGAAAGGAGAGAGAGAGAGAAAGAGAGAAGAATCCAGAGCTCAGGCAAAGAGAAGGGATCGACGACTTTGGCATCGGGCGTCCACCCTCTTTAGCAACCCTCGAAGCTGCTACCTGTCTTCCACGGCACTTCTTCAACATCATGTGGTCCAAGGGCTAAAGTGATCGACTGCAGATCAGACACCTATAGCAATATTCACCCAGATTAAATAAATTGTACTTAGACATCCTCGTGTAGGATCAAATTTGTACAATCTTGTTTGTAAACATAAAAGAAGGGCGGGTCTTCGTACAAGACCTCGTTTTCCGCATTCATCAAATCTTTTCTCGTTTATATTATCCAAAATACATGTTTCAACGAGGGTCAGCATGTCGAAGCATACTGGTGAAGGCGAACTAACCGAACTATACCAATCAACATGTTGTTTTAACGAAGCATGCATATTTATGGGTTTCTATCTTGCCTTAGTTTATTTACAAGTAAGCAGCATATAGAATTTACTGAAATGAACGTGCCACCGTTCGGTGGATTTTACCTGACCGTCTAAAACACCTGCACAATACTTACCATGCCTTCCCTGCCACGAAGACACAAGTTAGTTTGCAACAGGTTTAAATATACAAGATGATCACTGGCTTGGTTGCCATAATGGACGATAGTCTTTGACGAGAATGGTGTACAACAAAAGTATAAGGGGCATTGCAAGTCATTTCGCCAAGAACAAGAGACTAAACAATAGGTCTCGCCCAGACCAGATCGATGCCAGTGCCCCAGCATCGTCCGCAAGACCATTACCCTGTGCACAAGTTGTCCATGATCGAACAATATACAAGTAACAATTTATTACAGTTGAGGCAACAAGAGTGCAATTTGAGGCAACAAGAGTACAAGACAAGCAATTGTACAAGACAAGCAATAATTTATGATTTATTCCCAAACATACAAGCATGTAGTTCAGTATCCGTTCATGAAGTTATTGACAAGCATAATGAACCAAGTCTATTCCCTTTTTAATCTTGGTTTCTTTTATTATTACTTGGTATCGTTTGATCGGGGCAACAGAATGCAAGAGTTATTAGTTGTGAAGACTGGAAGCAGGGCTAGCTAATCGGGTTGGTAGCCACTCACTTAGATTGTTGGAAGGGAGAAGGAAAGAGGCGCTTCACGACTCCGCTCGCAAGCCGCCTACTGCTCGTTCACCTGCATTACGAACAGCTCGATCAATACCTCTTCCACTTTTCCAGTCTCGGAATTGAAGTACAGTTCAATGAACAAAAACAATGAAAACTATCGAAACCGTTCAAGGAAAACAAGCAAATCCCAAAACCAACTCAAAGCACGAAAGCAATAAGCGACATCGAAATCTGAGGCAATAAAAGATAGTAGCGGAGAGGTCCCTCCTGACTCTGCCGCTAAGTCGATCCCGGGGGCACGGTCCACTGAATATGGGAATCGATTCCGAAGAAACAAATCCATAACGAGGACGAGTTCTTAATTCAATTTATCCCGATCGAACGATACCGTCTTGTGTTTCTTAGCCGCGCTCTCCGTACCGGAAGAACGGGGTGCTACATCCTACCCAACTAATTTGAAGTTTCGTACCGAAACTTAAGAATGGGACCTACCCTTAGGGATTATTGTGTTCGAGATGGCGATCATGACTCAAGGAACAATCACGAACAGAATGGTCTGATCCCCCACAGGCTAGGCATAACCCAAGTTTCAGACGACATTTGTCGATTGCATGCCCCGGCTTTTTGCAGAAACTACAGGGCTGTTTTGCTTTCTGCTTTCTTCCATCATTGTGACGCTTTGTAGCGTTGTTTCCTCTCTCGTTGCTTTGGCGTTTATGATTGTAGGTATGCACAGTGCCGGTAGAAACGTGAGGATAGTATGGTTCAAGAGATAGGGTGTGATTCATGACTTCACGCATTGTACGATACTAATGAACGACTACGTGCCCATGAATGGCAGGGCGCAAACCTCCTTCAAACCTTCTAGCTCGACTCGCTACATCAGGTAAATAGGCCCTAGCGAATTTGGAGAGTTGGTTGAATTCGGCAGAATATTTCTTAACTGTCATACTGCCCTGCCGCAGCTGCACGAACTCGTTCTCCATTTGACGTTGTACTGGAGGGGGGTATAAACTCCTCTTCGAACGTGGCACAAAAAGTCGTCCACGAGATCGCCTCCTCTCCGTGATCAAATTGAAGAGATCGTCGATGCACGTTCCACCAATCGTGCGCATTGAGGCGGAGCTGTAGTTGCGCGCAGGCGAAACGCTTCTCTTCGGGGACCTCTAGCAGAGCGAAGTGATCTTCAAGTTCGGCCAACCAATCTAGAGCTACGACTGGGTCCTCAGTTCCGTTGAATGGGGTGTTGCAGACTTTCTTGAAGTGGCCAAAGTCGAAGGCAGTCACGTCCCTCGTCCTTGGAATTTGTGGCGTCTCTACTTCAAGCGCGGGCTGTTCTACCGGAGTCGGCACTCTTGCCGTGGAATGGTTGGAAGCCAAAGTCTGAATGATCTGTTGCAGGGCATCCACCTGCTTTTGTTGGACTGAGAATCGCGCTTCTATATTGTCTTGAAACTTGAGCTGACTCTCTTCCGCCCGCTTCTCGGCCCGTTCATAGCGAGCCTCGTCCCTTTGTTGGTTTGCCTCCAACATCTGCAACATTTGCTGGATGGGATCGATGCTTGGCAAGGCTCGCTAGCTCTCTAAACTTTCCGAAGTGCCCGAACTACTTCCTTGGCCTTGCATTTCGTCTGGTGCTTGCGCTGCTGATTACGCTGGAGCCATTCCTTCAAAATAAGGTAAATTACATTAGGATCATAATATATTATGGACTTATTGCATGAACGTATCTCATTTTGGCCTAGCGAGTTTAAGAGTTCGTACAGAAATTTGATCGTTAAAGGAACTTTTCCAGCAGGAAGTCTAAGGAACTTTGAATCTGTGCTCTGATACCATTATGTCACGACCCAATTTCGTAGAATCATTGAGACATCCCCCGAATCGTGACCGCCGTGCGGGCCTGGGGTTGCGCCCGCACAAGACTTTAATGATTTGCATAGCAAGCACATATTCAGAGTACGCAGATAAATTGAAACACAGATTTGAAACATGGAAAAGTTCTCTTTATTGATAATGAACATCTATTACAAACTCCTGAACGAGTTAGCTAATATGCCGCACGGACTTACAAAAGTGTTGACTCAAAATGAGATAGCAGTCCTGTAAATTACATCCCTTTATAAACTTCAAAATGATAAGGACCTCCAGACTGGAGGACAGCTTTGCCACGAAGCTGCATTTGTGTATGAAGAGTTACAATCTTCTATCTTCAAAATGCTTCAAGGGGCGCGATAAAGATGCACCAACAGCTGGACTGGATCGGGAAGACGACTTCGACTCCTCGCTCGGTTCGCCTTAGTATGGAGAACCTGTTTCAACGAGGGTCAGCATATCGAAACATATTGATGAAGCAAGCTAACCGAACTATACCAATCAACACATTGTTTTAACGAAGCATGCATATTTGTGGGTTTTTATCTTGCCTTAGTTCATTTACAAGTAAGCAGCATATAGAATTTACTGAAATGAACGTGCCACCGTTCGATGGATTTTACCTGACCGTCTGAAACACCTGCACAATACTTACCATGCCTTTCCTGCTACGAAGACACAAGTTAATTTGCAACAGGTTTAAATATACAAGATGATCACTGGCTTGGTTGCCATAATGGACGATAGTCTTTGACGAGAATGGTGTGCAACGAAAGTACAAGGGGCATTGCAAGCCATTCCGCCAAGAACAAGAGACTAAACAATAGGTCTCGCCCGGACCGGATCGATGCCAGTGCCCCAGCATCGTCCGCAAGACCATTACCCTGTGCACAAGTTGTCCATGATCGAACAATATACAAGTAACAATTTATTGCAGTTGAGGTAACAAGAGTACAATTTGAGGCAACAAGAGTACAAGACAAGCAATTGTACAAGACAAGCAATAATTTATGATTTATTCCCAAACGAACAAGCATGCAGTTCAGTATCCGTTCATGAAGTTATTGACAAGCATAATGAACCAAGTCTATTCCCTTTTTAATCTTGGTTTCTTTTATTATTACTTGGTATCGTTTGATCGGGGCAACAGAATGCAAGAGTTATTAGTTGTGAAGACTGGAAGCAGGGCTAGCTAATCGGGTTGGTAGCCACTCACTTAGATTATTGGAAGGGAGAAGGAAAGAGGCGCTTTACGACTCCGCTCGCAAGCCGCCTACTGCTCGTTCACCTGCATTACGAACAGCTCGATCAATACCTCTTCCACTTTTTCAATCTCGGAATTGAAGTGCAGTTCAATGAACGAAAACAATGAAAACTATCAAAACCGTTCAATTAAAACAAGCAAATCCCAAAACCAACTCAAAGCACGAAAGCAAAAAGCGACATCGAAATCCGAGGCAATAAAAGATAGCAGCGGAGAGGTCCCTCCTGACTCTGCCGCTAAGTCGATCTCGGGGGCACGGTCCACTGAATATAGGAATCAATTCCGAAGAAACAAATCCATAATGAGGACGAGTTCTTAATTCAATCTATCTCGATCGAACGATACCATCTTGTGTTTCTTAGCCGCGCTCTCCGCACCGGGAGAACGGAGCACTACACAGATCGTTAGAATACGATAATTAACCTTGTGGTTGATTATCTTGTCTCGATTTATGTGTCAAAGTCTCGATGCACGAATTATGGGATACACACTTGGTATAATGAATATCAAACTTATAATTCAAAAAATAAATAAATAAATATTAGTTTTGGAGACTAGTATACAAAATGCAAATATACATTGCCTATTTGATAATCAGTATTTACATGTTTTATATATGTCTTCTGTTATATTCTTACTATCTTATTACTGTTGATTCCATAACATGTTACATGATTATTTCTGTTGACACATGTTAGTCAAGATACACGGATTGTGTGTTGCATTTTATGATAGGTGACCTGACCTGATATTGTGTATATGATTGACTAGACCCTTTACTTATTAGAGACTGGCTGGACGTGTCATGGATTCGACTCGACAGTATCATGGGGTGGGGAAGAAAGCTACTAGCATAGGGGCAACTATTTATTTACTTTCCTTTAGTTGGTCACTAGTGACTCAGATGAGCACTACATGTGTCATGCATTATTATTTGTTTGGAGAACCCATGCATATGAATGTTGTCCTCAAGTGCATATTTTACATAAACAGGTTAGGAGTTGTAGTTCTTGAGTTACTTGGTAGTTCCCTTGTCGGTATTTATTGTTTATCATTTCGGCATATATATTATGTATTTTGCTACATCCCTCTGAGGACCTGGTTTTCTTTCAGGTTATTGTTGAGCTACTTTCATGGAATTGTTGGAGACTAGTTTATCATATTTCAGGTATACTTAGTTGTTACCTTCTTCATGTTCCTCCGTAGTCTATTTTTTTTTTAAATAGTTCATAGTTAGTATTGTGGATGTATCTAGATGTTTTATATGTATAGTTTTTTATGACTTGGACAACGTATATGTACTTAACTTGGACTGGAGTCTGCTTCGTGCATTGTTGGCTATTGCCACGTGGCTTGGTCCCGCATTTTTTGGGACTGGGGCATGACAGTTTTTGGGGTGGTCCATATAGTTCATGTCTTCGTAAAGTGTACAAAGTCGTGGTTGTACTTAGGCTAGATTTACTACTACGAGCTTGTGACCAATCGAGGAATTAAAGATTTGATGATACATCCACAACTGGAATTATAGGCTTCTCCGAGATCCTTCTAGCATAATTGCTTTCGTATTATTCTAGTAGTAATGCTTTAGTGCTTCGACCAGAAACTTTACTATTGACTTCTTGATTGTCTCTTCTCGTTTATTTACTGAAGTTATTTGAACAATATCTCATGGATTTAGCCTAGGGCAGGTTTGAGAACTTATATTATTTGGCAAGGCAGATATGCCCTGCAGCCATCCGTTGTACTGCAGAATTAGGAGTTTTTATAGCGAAAGGCATACTGGCGAGGCAGAACTTTAGGTAACGAACACGGAAGTATATGGGTCTCAAGTTTTACCTAAACTACGTCCTATGCATCAAGACTGACTTCATACCGCTATTGAAAATATTTTGACTATCTTTCTGTTTTGCTTGACCCTAACATTGGTTGATATGGGTAAGGATTGTTTGACACATCCTAGGATCGTGCTAAATTTTTACTCATCCATGTCTGAATTAAAAAACACCATAGACGAATGCCTTAATAAAATTGGATAGGGTGGTTTGTGTGATTGGGACACATGTATGATATACATGGTATGATAGTTCGGAATAGGCATATAGAAAGTACTAGGTTAATGTAAGCCTTTATTACCTTGGCTACCTAAAATTGTCATAAATGGTTTTGGATAGTTTGATTCAAGCATCCCATGTAATTAAATTGTCATAAATGGTTTTGGATAGTTTGATTCAAGCATCCCATGTAATTAAATAGTTGACTTATGCAACATTAGTGATGGATATGATGAATCTCCATCTAAGAAACTTCAAGGGAGATAAATATTATCAATTTGGAATATTAAGAGTAGTTATGCATGACAATTAGTTGATTCGTGACATAGGGGATTGAGGACTAGAGAGTTAAAAAAATAATTGGGCGAACTAAAGGATGAATGATGGAAATTGTGTTCGAGCTTGAAATTATTAGAGTACATTTAGAAGGATTCATTGGTAAGTCTTGATATGAAGACCACAAAAAGTTAAAAAATACTAAATGAAAGTAAATGATTGCAAAAAATAATAGTTGAGGAATAATAAGTTAAAATTTTAAAATTAGCTTTATGGATTGTTGATTTTCTAATTGAAATGAATGAGTTAATTTATTATTGGAAGTAATAAAGAGTTAAGATAAAGAAATTATAGTGAGAGAGAGGCATGCTTCATTTAAGATGGGTTGTACGATACATATTTTTATTGAGGACTAATGGTTATGCAATATCGTTACAAACGAGATGCATGAGTTGTTGAATTCTAGAAAAATTTAGATGAATAGTACTACACCCCTTACTGTAATATTGTTTTCATAGCTCCAACCTTACAAGTCATGTATAGAATTATGTATGAAACTGAGGGGATTAAAGTGGTAAATAAACTGAAGGGGAAGGTCCAAATGGTAATGAAAAATGACTAGTACAAATGTCGGTATATTGTGGTGTGGTATAGCCTTCTAAGAATGTATATATGATGAATGTAGTGGATTCCTTAGAGTTTATACGGATTAAGTTTCTGGGTTAACTATGACTAAGTGACTATAATCACCTTTAGGGTTTTGTTGTAAAGGTTTAATGATAGAAAATTTGAAGATTCGATTGTCAAATCTAACAACCTTAGGATAAGGTGGTAAAATGATAAACAATTACGACTTGTCACGACCCACTCTCGAATAATCGGGTATGAGTTAGTCATGTATAGCCTAAGCTATTGTTAACAACGGTAGTCAGTTGTCTAAACCTTATTTATCACTCAATATCAATATCGATTCCTTATCACATCATCTAATATCGATCTCGTGTAAGCGATCACAATACACCACCATGCTTTTCCCATTTATTACACCTTTACATCAAGATGTTCGAAAACTAATCTGGTGAAAATAAAGGCAATGTCCAACCACTATACGTACACATCCACTATCCTCAATACAATACAACATCAAGTACATAAAAGAAACAACTATTTTATGTCCTCAAGCATCAGTAGAGAACTCCTGAGTAGGGGTGTCCTCTAGAATAGGCTCCACTACTTTGTCATCACAAGGACCATAAAAGCTAGTATATAACTCCTTATCAGACTCACCTGCAACAGATCCAATCAAGAAAGGAGCAAAGTACAACCCTACGAATGAACTCAATACTAAATAAAGACAGAAGTACAAAATGTCCTGATATGCACTAACTAATGGACTAACAATGGTACAATAAATGAAATAGAAAAGTATAATTATGCACAAGTGAATGAAGTATTAATCTAATATGTGACCGGCTGGTGAATACGATAGCACAATAAATGGGTACGGCTTAATCACACATGCACGATGTGCGATTAAGCTCGGCACAATATTATACTAAGGGGTTTAGTCACGTATCAACTAATTACTTTCCCAGTCCCCAATAACACAATACAATCAAAACAAAATGATCGTATCAGGCAAGTGTCCAATATGAATTCAATGCAAAATAGAAATTACAAGTAAGAGTCAAACGTAGTGTACTTGTCTTGAAGTGTGCAGATGATCAAATTCGGGTCCTTGCTATCTGTATAAAGACACATTTATCTTTTAGCTAAAAATTCCTTTTTCTAATACTTCTATTTTATTTATAAACTATTTTTCCTAAATATAACAATCTAACTAATTTTATTTGATCAACCAAAAATTATTTAGTATACTAATCTAATTAGACCAACTAACTAATTACCAGGCTTTGGCCCATAATTAACTGATCTGGTCTACAACCTGACTCCACTCGGGTTTGAACCCAACTGGCCCAGCCCTCATAAGCCCAGCCTACCTAAATTACTCAGAATGGAGTTCAGATGTTTTGAGTATTAAAAAATATAAATTGAGTTTAAACATTACTTCCCCGGCAATTATTCAAATGGTCACCAACTCATTTTCCTGGCCTACAGACACCCATGGGTACACACACACATGAGTTTGTGATACAGCATACTGAGTTTTGTATCATTCTTAGATACATATGTAGTCTGAACCTGTCACACCCCAGTCCCAAAATACCGAGGGACTAGCCACGTGGCAATGGCCAACAGCACACTCCAATGGACAAACCCAATTTAATGGACCCATTAGAGTGTACTTAAGCTGTAAAACAACAATAAAGGTCTACGATTCATGTTATATTTCTAATTCTAATCTCATCCACAGAAGATAAACACAATCAAATATCAAAATAATCAAGATGAAATATAAATCAACAAGTCTCAATAAAATATCTCAGGGAACAACCCGATAATGAGTTTGATACAGAAATCCACGAGACATGAAATAGAGTATCAAGAACAGAAAAGACTGAGTATATTAAGCAAATACTCAGGAGAAATCTTCTGGCATCACCTCGTCCTCTGGTACTGGTACTGCTTCAGCGTCTGCTCCTGTCCCGTATACCTCGGGGTAGATCTCCTCTGCTAAACCTGGGGACATAATCCGGATCCAGGTCCTCAGGGGACATAGTAAGGTACAAGAATAACTCAAGCCAAATAAATGCAGTATAAAAATGTATCAATAGGGCAAACTATGTAACCAGCTATGTGATATACAAATAAGAGCATCACTAGTACTCAGGCTGAGACCGCTACAAGCTCTGTGTCGGGGAGTCGGTAGCAGTAATATCACGTAGAGTGCCTAGCTCTGATATAGAGGCTACGGCCTCACAATAATAAATATATATATATATATATATATATATATATATATATATATATAATCAGCCTGTAGTCTGTGTGTCTTTCTCCATCCAATGTAATCATACGTCTCATGTCCACGATGTCTCATGTCCATAACTCGCAAGATCATGACCTCTAACTAATGCAGCGAGTCATAATGATAGCTATGCATATGTAATATTTATGCCACAAATCCTGTAACCTTTACAGAATTACCATGAATAACTCAGAAAAGATTATGTCTCATGAATAGTGTCAGGTGTCCTATGGTATGACGTACTTGATAAAGCATGCACGAAAATATATAGGTTCGTGATATCAACTCTCTAGGTGACGTTACACGACTCCGCGTACGACGTTGTTTAAAAATAATTTTTGGTTTGGTTCAGTTTGGTTTATTTTGGTTTATTCTGGTTTATTTAAAAATAATATTTTTAGTTGTTTAAAAATAATTTTTTGGTCTAATTAATTCCAGAAAAATTATGTTATGACTAATTATTTATTTTACACTCAAAAATATAATTATCATAATATTTTAATATTTAATTTAATACTCAAAAATATTTATCCCAGAAGAACATTTATTTTAATTATTTAAAAATCACCGAAAAATCCTAAAAATTAATATTTTAATTTTAGAAAAATTTGTGTGTTTACAGAACCATCACGGCGTCTAATTCTAGCCCACATGTGTCATGTCAGACACGCACAAGTGCCAGTACTCTGGTGGGTCGACCTGGACATAAACATCAATGTGTCTATCTAACTGAGAATCACCCGGGCACAACGTCCTTCACCAAGCTATGCAACACAGCATCCTTTACTAAGCTATGCATATGGGTGTCAAGATCGAACTGGAGACCGCGTCGACCGACACACACACACACACTGAAGCTATACAACCTATGGCTCATTGGTGACACGATACGAATCACATGTGTCGACATTTAGACACGACCCTACACCTAAAAAAGAACATGGCATTGTATTTAAATACTGAAACACGAATCAACCATACCTGAATCGAGTTAGTGGTTCTCGAGTGCCAAGACATAGCTCTCACAAATCGGATACGGTCCCCGTGTGTCCAGATTCAACTAGAGTCATGATTGTAGTATTTCAAGGAACACATTAAGTCCACGATGAAGGACCATAGGACAACTCTAGAGGGGGTGATTAGAGTGCAGTGAAATAATCTATCCAATTAAAAATTAAGTAGAGTGAAGGCAGCTAGCAACTAAAAGTGTATATACAAGACAATAATATAAAATAGTAAGAGTAAGAGAAAGCAAACACAAACACCGCGATATATACTAGTTTCACTCTGAGAGGACTAGTCCAGTCCCGAGAACTCTTGCTCAGAGTTGTATCCACTATAATCATAAATAGTGAATCACAAGATTTGATCTGAAGGCTTGCAACTTTTTACAACCACGAGATTTAATTCGAAGTCTCGCAACTTCACAGCAAGAGAGAGAAGAAACTGGTTTAGCCAAACTTTTTACAACTCTTGTAGACTTCTAGACCGAGACCGAACTTGGCACTTAGAAGGCTAGGGAGTTGCTCCTAGAGATGGGAAAGTTGAGGCTCAATGGTATTGCTTCACTAGAGGATTAAAAGATGAAAGTTGAGTGAGTTGTTGAGAGTGTGAAATTCAATTCTATTTATAGGGTATTGGCAAACAAAATTCGGCCAGAGTTCAGGTAGGTTTTATTCAAATTTTTGAACGTTGGGCCAGAAAATCAGGGGTATAATAACTGGGTTGATTTCATACTATATAGGTAACCGAGTTTGGCTCGAGTACGATTGCCAATTCTAGTAAAGTTTGAGTTTGAATTTAGGCTGATTTTGTGCATAGGTTCAAGGGTTTTTTTGGGTAGACTTTGGGTCATGCCAATGCAACTCGATGTACACAATTCCTATATTCAAATAAAATAAAAATTATATTAGAATGGCGCAGTACAATCAGTATGTAGCAGAAGTGTTGAGTCTTTAGATTGCGACATATCGATAGATGGTTTAGTTAACTATCAAAATTAAGTTGACTGAGACCAGATGGGCCAACAATTTTCACCATTTTGATAATTGACAAACTATGAATGATACTACAAGCTTTGAGTGTGCAAGAATCCTTCACAGTATGTGGAGCAATTTGATATACTGAAGTCAACATCTGATTCTGAGTCGAGTATCATCTTATTATCTTTTCCAATACAATATCATGTTATACTTTTCCCCCGAAATCGGTGAGGTATTATGTATGACAAGGAAACAAGAGAGTGAAACATATATATAGAATAACAACAATAAGAAGAAGAACCAACAGTTTAATAGCAAATATTAAAATCCATTCTGTTTTATTAATCATCAGTTCTAAAACATGAAATACATATAATAAAAGTTGTTTACTAGAAATATCATAGTCGATTAACCAAACTAAGTCTAAAATATTCAAATCCATTATAGGATCTAGTTATTATCTTCATCTTCATCATCGGGCTCAACTGTTCTATTTGAATCAAAGAAAGCATCGGTTGGATCCAAATATCTCTGAACATAGGAGTGATCAATACAAAATTCTGATTGATTGGGATTTCGGAGAATCAAAATTTTTTCGGATGGGTACTGAGAGAGGGTGTACTGGATATCTATCAAAGTATTGCCAAGGGATTGAGTCTAAAGAGTTTGGTGGTGACCAAAAACACGATAGTGTTCGTCTTCTTTGTGGAAGCGATCACTCAACAGATTGAAGATATATTCCAAAGTTTGTGATGACTCAGCAGCAGTAAGAGAGGAATCAGCAGGATGTGTGTTGGAGTTTGAGGATGAGTTATAAGGTAGGAGTAAAGATGGCTTAATCCTACGAACTCTATTAAGGGATAAAGGTTCATCGAGATGAGAGCAAGTATCCAAAAAAATGCCAAAGTAGTTGAAAATGGTTGGCAAGTACATGATGTAAAGTAGTGGACGTCCTTTCCTGCGACATTGAACCATTTAAGAGATGATGGTCTGAGAAACATTGAAATGAATGGAGAAATGCAAATGGTATAAGGCTGACATTTATAAGTAAAAGAAATTATCATAGTACGTCATATTAGGTAGAAACGTAGAAAAGATAATGCGGTGCATTTTAAAGAAGTGACCATTTAGATAACGAGCATAAAATTTGTCAGGTGGACATTCATGAGGGGAACAAAGGATGTTTTTGAAAGAATCCAAAGTTAAGTCGTGTGAACTTGCGTAATATTGACGAGGGGTCTACCTTCAGAAGGAATGCGTAAGATTTCACCCAAGTCATTCGCATCGAATTCAATATGAATACCACGAACTCTAGAAGTGATAGTATCGTTTTCATATGCTAAGTTGCAATAGAATATTTGGATAGCATTGAGGAAAACATGAGAATGGGTTACAACGAATTCTTCAAGTTGGAGTTTTTGAAACGTAGGTAGATAGTCATTATAGTGGAGAAAATCAATAGGATGGCCGGGACAGATGGTTCTTTTGGAGAAATTATTAAACCAATCAATAGAGTTTTCTAGGTTTCTAAAGACGAAACCATCGAATTCTCCAATGTTTGGTATAATGGGACAGAAGAGAGAATTAGAAAATGGTTCTAACTTTCTCTTGGGGGCTATAGGGAAAAGGTTTAGGAGGAAAAACTAAGTTTTTCTTTTTAGAGGAGGTAGTTTTTCGTTGGTCTGAAGGTTTAACCACAAAAGGATGTATAAATAATACAACAAAAACCTTAATTAGGAAGATATTAAATGACTAGAATATTCTGGAATAATACAAACCGAGTTTGGTCCGAATTCTGTTCTCATTAATATCCAGAATCGTAATGCAACTTTAATCGATATTTTTCCTTTTGGACTTGATATAAATACAGAATAATAAGTGCTAAATTGGCTTTATCAGATTGTAAGTTCTCAAGGGGTTAGATTATCTCGGAGCAGATGTAGGGGCAGGATCCCAGCTAGCAGTAGTCCGAAGACACTTAAATACCGTATCGCTTAAGGTTATTTATACCTTGATGACAAAAGGGCCCTTTCGGCTTGTATCCAAAATTTATCAAACTTTGAATAACTTAGACTAAGTAAGAATTTAAAGCATCTTACGATTCTTATATTTTATCAGAATCTAAAAGACCTAATTCTCGACGGATAAAGTTGATACGATCTTCAACTAAAAGTTTAGTATATATGTGTGCTAATTGATGTTCCGTGTCAACATATTCCAAAAAACTATCTCCGTGTTGTTGATGATCCCTTAGAAAATGATGTCTGATTTCTATGTGCTTAGTGCATGAATGACATACTGAATTTTTAGTGAGATTAATGGTGCTAGTGTTATCACAGAGAATAGGAATATTCTTGTAGTACAAATTGAAGTCTTCTAGGGTTTGCTTCATCCACAAAATTTGTGCCCAACAACGGCATGCGGCAATATACTCAGCCTCAGTTGTTGATAATGCAACATAATTTTGCTTCTTGCTAAACCAGGAGACTAGAGACTTTTCTAGGAAATGACAAGTGCCGCTGGTATTTTTTTGATCGACTTTGCATCTAGCAAAATCAGCATCCGAGTAACCATTAAGGTCAAAGGACATAGTTTTGGGATACCATAAGACTGTCGACAAAGTCCCTTTGAGGTATCAAAAGATATGGTTGACTGCACAAATGTGATTCCTTAGGATTGACCTGATATCTAACACAAAGACATACATCAAACATGATGTCTGGGCGACTAGCAGTTAGATATAACAAACTACCAATCATACCTCGATACTTACGTATGTCTGTAGGTTTGCCACTTTCATCAAGGTCAAGCTTGGTGGATGTTGTCGATAGGCTTTGCATTGTCCATTTTAAACTTTTTGAGCAAGTCCTTCGTGTACTTAGCTTGATCGATGTAAGTTCCTTATAAATCTTGCTTGATTTGCAATCCTAGGAAGAATGTTAGTTCTTCCATCATGCTCATCTCAAATTCACTCTGTATATACTTAACAAACTCGTTACATAGCATCTCATTTGTAGATCCAAATATAATATCATCTACGTATATTTGCACTAATAAAAAAGAGTCAGCAGAAGATTTTATAAAAAGTGTAGTATCAAAATTTTCTTTTGAAAATTATTTCCAAGTAGAAATGAGCTAAGGCGCTCATACCAAGCACGATGGACTTGTTTGAGTCCATAGAGAGCCTTTAGTAGCTTCAGGGTGTTTTAAATCTTCAAAACTAGGTTGTTGTTTAACAAAGAATTATTCTTTTATAAAACTATTTAGAAAGCACTTTTTACGTCCATTTGAAAAAAGTTTAAAATTGTGAAAACTAGCAAAAGCGCAAAGCATTCAGATAGATTCGAGTCTCGCGACAGAAGCATATGTCTCATCGTAATCAATGCATTCCTCTTGGTTGTAACATTGAGCTACGAGACGTACTTTGTTGCGTGTAACTGAACCATTCTCATTTAATTTATTTCAAAAAATCTATTTAGTACCAATAATTGGATAACCATTAAGTGTGGGAACAAGTTCCCAAACTTGATTATGTTCAAATTGGTTGAGTTCCTCTATCTAACTATATGCATGTATATCTATTACAAATTCCAATTAAAATATAAACATTTCTATACAAAATTGTAATTAAAATATAAACATATCTATGACAAATCCTAATTAAAAATAAACATATATATAACAAATCTTTATTAAAAATATTTTTCAGCAATATCATAAAACTAATTACATGCAATATCGTGCACATAACTAATGTGATATATTGAGGTATACTATTTGCACCTCCAAATTGTCCCTCCAAATCATTCCTTCTTATGTGGCAGCTGATGTGTCATGTTAAATGCTATTATATGACATTTAACATGGCAACTGACATGATAAATTTAAATTTAATTTAATTTAATTTAATTTAAATTTAAATTTTATTTTTAATTTTGACTGTTAAAATTAATGTTAAAATTAATATTAACATTAATATTAAAATTAAAATTAACATTAAAATTAGTATTAAAATTAAATTAACATTATTATTAACATTAAAATTAATATTAATACTAATATTAAAATTAAAATTAACAATCATATTAATATTAAAAAATTGGATGATTAATTTTTTGATTAAATTTTTCATGTCAGCTGCCATATTAGCTGTCACATAACGTTATTTAATATGTCACGTCAGCTGCTACATAAAAAAAAAAATTTGGAAGAATAATTTGAAAGTACAAATATTATTATTCTTATTATATGGGCGTTTTCCTTTTAAGCAATATACGTAATAAATTATATTCTATGTCAACTTGAGTTTCTCTTGGTCCATATGTACTCGCTTAAATGTAGATGCACCTCTCATTGCAAATTCTGCAACTTTATTATGCACTAAAAACAAAAAAACGATGCGACAACACGCTCAGAATCTCTTTTGTGCACTAAAAGCATCATTCTAGATTTAAAATGTAGGAATTCATTTATTAGAATAATAAGTCTTATTTTTTGTTTTAATTTTTTAGTTTTTGGTCTCATTTTATCCATAAAAGTTATAGGTTGGACCTTACAATTTTTATATTCTATATTGTAAAATTTTATTTTGTAAAATAATAAGTATTAATTTAGAGTTCAATTTTCTAGTTTCTAGATTCCAAATTTTATATTATTTTTTTCATATCAAATTTTTGACCACTCAATTTTTGAGACCGGGATTCACTTTATCATTTTCTACTATTTTCATACAAATAAATTTTTTTTGAAAATTTGAACTCTAAATTGATTTGGAGAGTCACAACTACTAAAAATATTCTAACAGGGACTTCTGACAATCTCCATGTTGTGAAGAGGATAGAGAAGATTTAGGGTTTAGTAAATTTTACAGGTTCATGAAAGAGAGAGAGAGAGTATTAGTAAAATGAATAGGTAAATTCATAGTGTTAAATGTAAAACTTCATAGTTAATTAACATGAGAATATTACAAGAAAGGGTGCTATTGGCTTTACTGAAGCGCAAAGGTCGGGAGACATTTGTAACTTGACCAAAGGAGAAGCATCCTAAGGAAAAAAAAAAAAAAGTATGCGAAAGAACGCGTCCAACTGAAAAGTCCAGTCAAGCACGCAAAGGTCCACCCGTCCATCCATGCACTCCTTCTGTTTCTCTTATTAAATAAACAATTGCACATAATGCAACGCTGTGCGCTGTATATTTCCGAGATTTCGGTACATAGAAAGAAGAAACTGATATTCTATGTATTTATCAACTTATTGATATAAATTTTCTAATAATACTAGTCACATACACATGTATATTGTACGTACAATTTTTTTATAATATTATTAAAAATTTAAATTTAAATTTAAATTATATTAAATATTTATATTTTGAAACTAATTATAAGGATTAGTCATATATTTTATATTATCTATAGAAAGGTATGACACTATCTTATGTTTAATTTTTTTCTAAATGAGAAAAATATTTCGTGCAATTAGTTTCAAATTAGAGATACCCTGCATAATAAACATAATATGGATAGTTAATGTAAATAATCATAAATATGTTTAAATATATTTTTATTATGATTTGTTGTAAATATATTTTTAGAATTTTTTTGATATATATTTAGTAAGATAATATCACATACTTAGTATAAATATAATTTGAATATAAAATATATTTTATGGTTTATTATATGTTAAGGTAGTTAGAAAGATTAAAAAAAATTTGTTTTTATTTTATACTATGTTAATAGATACATACTCTTTGTATTAATTAGTGGAGGATATACATACGACTTGGATTTGATTTCAAGCCACATTATAATAGTAAAGATATGACGTGATATTAAAATAAACTAGTTAATTTTATGTGCTTGCAAGTAAAAGGAAAAAGAAAAATATCTACGATATTATTGAAATATAGAAATTTAAATTATGTTAGAATATTTAAATATGATTTGAATATATTTTAGTTATGGTTTATTATAAATATATTTTTTAAATTTTGGATGTGTGTTTAGTTAAATAATTTTATTTAGTTAGTTTAAATATAATTTAAAATTTTAAAATATTTTAAGATTTACGTATGTTCAGTTAGTTAGGAAGATTTTGGGTTTTCAATTTTTTCCAAGTACGTGAGAAAACCATTACGATTACGATAATTATTAATTTTTAAAATTAATTGGTTGATGATATAGATACGACTTAGACGATTTACTTCTAAGCCGTTTTGAAGTATCGATGTAATAGTAATAGTAGAGATAGAGAGATTAATTAATTGTTAATGTTTTATTTGATATTAATTAATATATTTTTGTATAATTAAAATATTTTACAAACTAAAAGAAAAGTTGTTGGTAAAGATAAAAAAGAAAAGAAAAGAAAAAGAAATTTTTTTTGTATAATTAAAATATTTTACAACCTAAAAGTTGTTGGTAAGGATTAAAAAGAAGAAGGAATGATTCCACGTTTAAATCATGAGTCCACTCCGTACCGTCTGTATACATAGCACCAATCACTATTATCCCCTCCAATCAATGAGAACACCTTTACTTTTTCCCTTCCGAGAAATCCCCTTCCTTCTCCAGCCCCTCCTCCTTTTTATGTTATATATACGTGTATGCAACCAAATTTCTCCAATCTAAACAAAGAAGAAGAATAAGATTATCGGATCCAACGACCATGTCCAGCAAACCGGAGACGAAGATCCGATCGGTCTGGTCCCACAACCTCGAGTCCGAGTTCGAGTTCATCCGGAGCTGCGTCGACGCCTTCTCCTTCGCCGCCATGGACACCGAGTTCCCGGGCGTCGTGCACCGCCCCCGCAACCATCATGCCGACCACATGTCGCCGTCCGATCGCTACTCCGTCCTCAAATCCAACGTCGACTGCCTCAATCTCATCCAGCTCGGCCTCACCCTCTCCGACGCCGACGGCAACCTTCCGGATCTCGGATCCGGAGACTCCCGCTACATCTGGGAGTTCAACTTTGCCGACTTCGACCTGACCCGCGACCAGTACGCACCCGACTCGATCGAGTTGCTGCGGACAAACGGGATCGACTTCGAGAAGAACTCGACCCACGGGATCGACTCCCGCGAGTTCGCGGTCCTTCTGATGTCGTCCGGGCTGGTGCTGAACGAGTCGGTCAGCTGGATCACCTTCCACAGCGCCTACGACTTCGGCTACTTGATCAAGATCTTGACCCAGCGGAGGCTGCCCGGGAGTTTGGGGGAGTTTATGGGCCTCGTTAGGGTTTACTTTGGGGAGGGCTGCTTTTTCGACATGAAGCACATGATGAGGTACTGCGACGGGCTCTTCGGAGGGCTGGACCGGGTTGCGGGCGCGCTGCGGGTGGACCGGGCCGTGGGGAGGTGCCACCAGGCCGGATCCGACAGCCTGCTGACGTGGCAGTCCTTTTTCAGGATGAGGGAGCTCTTCTTCTGCAAGGACGGAGGGAGGGAGCACGCAGGGGTGCTGTTTGGGTTGGAGGTTTATTAGTAGCTAGGAGGAGAGGTACTAACTAATTCTGTGCATGTTTTTCTTCTATACAATCAAAATTATTGTCTACTTAGTTTGATACCTCCTTTTTAATCCAATTCTTTTAGTTTGAAGATAATTATGTGAAATTGTTTTGTTATATACTCTTATACCATTTCGTATAATTGTGGTGTGGAATCCGCCCGCCCAATTATGGGGCCATTGTGTATCGATTTCCAGATGAGGAGAGAGGCTTTTGAGATTGAACAATGCAATGAGCACAACGAAAGGATAAGGAGGGTTCATTATGATATTGATATCAGAATATTGCAAAAACAGCAACAAAATTAGATGATATTTCGTCCAGAGCATAAGATTTGGAAAAAAAAATATAATATAAGGCACAAAACGTCCTTTTAAAGAACTTAAACATTGTAAGAGAGAAATTTACGATAGATTGAACGATTTTCTTCTTTTGAAGTGTCAAAAATGTTCTTTTAAATGACATTTTTGCATTAGATACGTCATTTTAAATGACGTTTTTGGATCATTGCTGAAAATTTATCACCGTCCGTTGGTGCCGCTTGGGAAGGGATGGGTGGACCGATTTGGAATTAATTGGGAAGGGATGGGTGAATTAATTAGGAAGGGGTGGATAATATAGTCGTTGCAAATCTGTGCACTGGTTCCCTAAAAAATATATATATAAATTGCTCAAAAAATACCTTTTAAAAGGGTGAATTTGTAATAAAAACGTTCTCTAAAAAAATGTTATCTACTCTGTCTTAATTAAACATTAAGAAAAAGTAAAAGTTAAGGACGCGACAACAGATGATGTGGACTCTAAAAAACATTATTTTAAATGACGTTTTTCTTGCATGTGTCAAAAACGTTTTTTTAAATGATGTTTTGTTTCATATGTTATAATTTTCATGACTTTGATGCTCTCAAAGCAATTTCACTAAAGTATGATGCTATATATGCAATTATTTGTATTGATATTTCACATTTACCAGTTATGCTTTCCAATATTAAAAGATTAGAAGGAAAAGAGGGTTTTGAGATCTTAGCCTGTGGCGAACTATAGGATCTAATTTGGTGGTGGTGGTGGTTGGTTGGGGAAGCCTAACAAGACTTCGAACTTGGACAACCTTCCTCCATGGGACAACCCGTGACACAATTTAGTTTTCTTTGGACCGAGCATCATATTTAAAGGACATTTTGTGCCATATGTTATAATTTTCATGATTTCGATGCTCTTAAAGCAATTTCACTAAAGTATGATGCTATATATGCAATTATTTGTATTGATATTTCACACTTACCACTTATTATTTCAGAAAATTTACTGTAGCAAAATTAAATTATATTAAATAAATGCAAACGAACAAGTTTACTAAAATTAAAAATAACGACAGAGTCAGCCAACTCAGTTGGCGGAAAACACAACAGACCGAACACGTAGGCAAAAAAAAAAAAAAAAAAACCAAATGTGGACCCCATAGGGCCAATTTTCTTCAACACCGTTGGCCGAAATTGGCCCTGTGGGGCACGCGGTTGGGGTGAGGTGGTTTGGTTTGTTTGGTTTTGGTTTGTTTTATTATTTTGTTTTATTAGTTTTTTTAATTAGTTATGTTTAGGTTTTTTTTTTTTTTAGTTTTTTCTATTTAGTTTAGTTTTGGATTTTGATTTTTTTTTTATTTAGTTTACTTTTGGAATTTGGTTTAAGAAAATTTACTTTAACGAAATAAGATTTAAATAAATTTGTAAAGAAAAATTTAGAAAAAAAAAAGAAATGTTTTTTTTAAAGTTGTAAAGAAAAATTTCTTTTTGCAATGTTTGATAAGAAAAAAAACTAAATAAAGAAAAAACTAAATAAAGAAAAAAAAAGAAAAAAAATTAGTATATTTTTGTCCTCTAAACGGTGTTTCGTCAACGTTCTCAGAATCAAACCAAACATGGGCCACGGGACAAGCGTAACGCTGCGAATCCGATGGCGCAAGTTTCGTTGCGAAACGACAAGCACATACGAAGTTATGACAAGTGTCGGAACAGGTCGATACGGTATTTTTCGACGGATACGTGTTGATTCCGGTGTGCACGCACACCCAAATCAAGTTTCGCGAAATCTCACATGTCCACGTTGACGATACACACATTTCGGTGTAATCCTTACGCGACGAAGTCGCCTCGTTTGGCGGGACGCACCCCGTATTGAAAATTTTTGGAGTTTTGAAAACAGAATTTTCTTGATTTTGGAAGTTGATTTTACAGAAATTGGGGGCAAATAAAAATAAAATAAAAGATGAGTTTTAAACTTTGTTATGTTTTCTAAAAGTCTATTTAAGTGGATTTGTAAAACATTAATCGAGTTGGTAGAAAACTGGACGTGGACAAGGGTAGTTGGACTGAAATATGACAGTTTTGAAAAATGGGTTTTCGTCCAACTTTCGATTCGATTCTCTTAAAATAATCCGTTTAAAATTAAAATACTTGAAGGGGATTAAAGATGGTAGGGTTGTGAACGTACATGCAAAGATTAGAATTTGGTCGAGCGACGAAACGTCACCACAAAGTCGGGACCGGAGGATGTCACGCACGCAAAATCAAACCAAACCAAAATCCAAATTTCAAACCCAAATAAAAATCAAATCCAAATCCAAAACTAAACAAAATAAAAAAAATCAAAATCCCAAAAAAAACTAAATCAAAAAATCAAAAAAAAAAAAACTAAATAGAAAAAAACTAAATAAAAAAAACCAAAATATAACTAATTAAAAAAACTCATTAAACAAACCAAATCAAACCAAATCAACCAAACAAACAAACCAAACCACCCCAATCCAACCCGCGAGCCCCACTTGCACAAAATCAGCCAACTTAGCAAAACTAAAAAAAAAAAAAATCCAAATCCAAATCAAAACTAAATAGAAAAAAACAAAACATAACTAATTAAAAAAACTCATTAAACAAACAAAATCAAACCAAACCAACCAAAACAAACAAAACCACCCCAACCCAATCCGCAGGCACCTTTTTTTATTTAGTTTTTTCTATTTAGTTTTGTTTTGGATTTGGATTTTTTTATTTAGTTTTGTTTTGGATTTTGATTTTATTTTGTTTAGTTTTGGATTTTGGTTAGATTTTTATTTGGGTTTTAAATTTGAATTTTTGTTTGGTTTGATTTTGCGCACGTGACATCCTCTAACCCCAACTTTGCGGCGACGTTTCTCCTCCGTCGTTCGACCAAATTCTAATCTTTCTTCGCTGGTACGTTCACAACCCTACCATCTTTAATCCCCTTCAAGTATTTTAATTTTAAACGGATTATTTTAAGAGAGAATCGAATCAAAAGTTGGACGAAAATCCATTTTTCAAAACTGTCATATTTCAGTCCAACTCCCCTTGTCCACGTCAAGTTTTCTACCAACTCGATTAATGTTTTACAAATCCACTTGACTAACTTTTAGAAAACATAACCAAGTTTAAAACTCATATTTTATTTTTATTTGCCCCCAATTTCTGTAAAATCAACTTCCAAAATTAAGAAAATTCTGTATTCAAAACTCCAAAAATTTTCGATACGGGGTGCGTTCCGCCAAACGAGACGACTTCGTCGCGTGACGATTACAACGAAAGGCACGTATCGTCAACGCGGACGTGTGAAATTTTGCGGAATTTAATTTGGATGTGCGTGCACACCGAAATCAGTGCGTATCCGTTGAAAAATACCGTATCGACCTGTTCTGACACTTGTCATAACTTCGTGTGTGCTTGTCGTTTCGCAACGAAACTTGCGCCATCGGATTCACAGCGTTACGCTGGTCCTGTGGCCCAAGTTTGGTTCGATTCTGAGAACGTTGATGAAACACCGTTTAGAGGACAAAAAAAATACTAGTTTTTTCTCTTTTTTTTTCTTATCAAACACATTGCAAAAAGAAAATTTTTCTTTACAATTTTCTAAAAAAACCAAACTGTTTCTTTTTTTTAAATTTTTTTCTAAATTTTTCTTTACAACTAATTTATTTAAATTTTATTTCGTTAAAGTAAAATTTTTAAACCAAATTCCAAAACTAAACTAAATAAAAAAATTTAAATCAAAAAAATCAAAACCCAAAACAAAACTAAATAGAAAAAAAACTAAATAAAACAAAACAAAACAAAACAAATTAAAAAAAACTAATAAAACAAACCAAAACAAACCAAACCAAACAAAACCACCCAAACCAAACCGCCGGCCCACAGGGCCAATTTCTGTCAATACTGTTGGCCGAGCTCAATTTCGACCAACAGTGTTCGCAAAAATTGCCCCTGTGGGGTCCACATTTGGTTTTTGTTTTCGTTTTTTTTGCCTACGTGTTCGATCTGTTGTGTTTTCCGTCAACTGAGTTGGCTGACTCTGTCGTTATTTTTAATTTTAGTAAACTTGTTTCGTTTGCATTAATTTAATATAATTTAATTTTGCTACAGTAAATTTTTTTGTTATTATTTCCAGTATAAAAAGATTAGAAGGAGATGGATGAGAAAAGATGGTTTTGATATCTTAGCCCGTGGAGAACTATATGATCTAATTTGGTGGTGGTGGTTGTTGGTTGGGGGAGCCTGACAAAACTTCAGACTTGGACAACCTCCCTCCATGGGATAACCCGTGACACAATTTAGTTTTCTTAAGACCGAGCCAGCCCAAATCTAACTTAAACTAATATCATTTTATTAGAAGTGAAGGACAATCAAAATTATCTCTGGCTAAGACAACTCAACCTCCTTGGACGACCCTGATATTAGTATGATGCTACCTAAAGTACCAATTTTTTTATATTTTATTTATCACTTAATTGTTGTGTACTTCAAAGAATAAAACAATTTTTTGAGAATTTATTCAAAATTTTGGATCGGGTTACATCCGTCCATGCCTTGTTCTAGCTCTGCCTAAGGCGGTGGTGGTCGACTCGAAGGACCTTTCAGGGATTTTAGGGTTTCGATAGAAGCGAGGTTGGAGGCTTATGGAAGTAAAGACTTGGGTTGGTTTGAGGACATGTTTGTTTGGTATTTCAGTGCCAAGACTGAGAGTAGTCATGGGCTTATCTTAGGTGCATTTGAGGATCTGCTTTCAGATAAAACTTCTAATTATTCCTCGACTTCTGTTTCTTTGTGCTTCCACTCTGGTTCTTCCTCTTATGGTTCTTCCTCTTATTACATGTCTTGTTTCTCATTCTCCAGCAGTTACACTGAGGTGGTGGTAGAGGAAGATAAAGTAAATTGTTAGATTTAAGTTAGGCTAATACTTATATCTCATGTTTTTAGGGTCTAATACTTGTATCTAGGGGTGTGCATTTTTATACCCACAAATCAAATCGAACCGATCGAACCAAAATAATCTATTCAGAATTTCCGCTTTCACTTTGGTCGAACTTCAACATCTTTATTTCAACCTATTGGCAGGAGGCTGAGAATGATGAGTTTATGCCCAAAATCGACCTTGCAGGTGTATAAAGATCTATGGCACCATTTTCGAGACTATTGATACTAGGCTGAATCTACCATGTTCTATCGCATAAAATAAGTAAAAGGACTTATCTGCAAGAAAAACAATTCCGGAAAGAATTTGAGAAAAAAATAAAAATACAATTAACTTTATTTCTACTATCAAAAACTTTTTTTAATAATAATAATCTTAGTTATAATGATAAATATATTTTAAAAAAAAGAAGGTCGTTTTCGGACAAAATGACCTCCTTTCCCTAAACTGTTAAAAAACAAAAATCATCCCTTTGTGTTTTTTTTTTCGTATTTTATCTCTATCTTAACTTTTTTTTTCGGTTCCAAAAGAATAAGGTTTCACGACAGGTGACAGCCATCTTCAATACGTCAATGGCTTTTAAAAATAAGGAAAGTACGGAAAGGGGATTATATGAATGAGATCCTCACTTTGACACCTGAAATTCCGTAACGAGTAGATACTTCCGTAGGAGCTATTTTCCATTGAAGTAAGTTTAGGGAATTTTTATTTAATAACAAACAAAAAGTACATTGAAATCCTAGACAGAAAATCTAAGTTCAATATTTTTGATCTGGGTAATATGACGATGGAGATCGAGTACTGCAGCGACTATTTTACACTGTTGAACGGTCCGACGAGGGGTTGAGGGATGTTCTCCTCTCTTCTCTTCGCCTTGAGCTTGTGTGCACGTACGTAGCTCGCCTGGAGAGGTATGGTCTCTGAAGCAGAAAAAAATCAGCCCGCCGAACGTCTAAGTTTCTCCTATTTATAGCCATCATGTCGGTGGGCTATAGGTGCCATATATGCTAATGTTTGGTGGCCGCAAGGGGCTCCTTCAACAGAATGCGGTTGCAACTGTAGGCGCATACTATGGGCAGGCTGCCACGTGTACATCCTTAACAGGATATAGTTAAGTCCAGGCTGAGCTGCCATGTGGACGTTTGTTGCGATTTGCTGTTGCTGAAGATCTGGACTGTTCTCGTCTTTTGTTTGCGTGATTTGGTCAGCTTGATACGTGGTCAGCTAAATTGGAGATAATTACTTCAGTCACAAGAGGAAGATTTTGTCTCAGGGAACCCTGCCATGTTGGACGCATGGAGTTTGGGACGCAAGAGACGCATGGAACATGAAGTCTGGAACGCATGGGATTAGAGACGCATGGAACGCATGGAGTTTAGAACGCATATGGTCAGAAACACATGGAGTCTGGGACACATGTGGCCTCGTACACGTGGCGCTGTATGCCTGTCAAGAGTAAAGTTTATACTGACATGAGGTTATGTCGTTTAGTGTGCTCACGACTTTCGAGGCATTCAAAAAGTTCTTTTTGTCAAAATTTTATGTTAGACATAATCTTTGTGTCATGCCTTTATGTGGCCAATATTGGGGCACATGGATGTTGCTTTTTCTTGGCTACATGGCCTAATTTTTTCTGAGTCGATCTTTGGGCTCATGTTTGTTGTACGCATGGATCTAGATTTTCTATGCTTTTACAAGGCCCCCTTCAAAGTTTTCAATCTGATAAGTTTGGAATGCTTTGAAAAAGAAGCATGAAGGAGAACACCTTGGGCCGATCTGAGTGACATGCCGCATAGACATATGGCCGCATAGGGAATTCCGCTACGTTGTCAAATATCCATTTGAGACAGGATTTGGCTCGACCCTTGGGTGGATCTTCTGGGATTCTGAACCATCTCTCAGCAAGGATCCTGAAGTGACAGTTTTTTTTAAAGGATAAAGTTGAGTAGAAAACCCAAGCGTCGCCATCATAATTAATGTTGATAGTGTGGCGCAAGAATTAATGAGTCGCCACCACCATCTCCTTTGCGCTATAAATAAGGGGTTTTGCCGAATAGAGAGGACTTTTTCTTTTTGCTTGAGTTTTCCTCATTTGTCTTTGACCTTTCCTTTGTTTTTGACCCTCTGCCTGATCGCCATGGCCCCCAAAGTTTCATCCTCTTCGTCAAAGACCAAGAAGGCCAACGACAAGGGGAAGCACCCTGCATCCTTGTCTAAGGCCAAGGATGAGGCCCCGACTTTCCACCCAGACGTTCAAGTGCTCATCCAAGGTAAGGATTGAAGGAGAAGGAGTCTGGACGTGTGGACACTTTTCACACAGTCCGCCGCATAGATTAGAACATGTGCGAACTTTTCATACGACCTCACCGCATGTTTTATGTGTGGGTTTCACTTCAGCCGTATGCGTCGGTATTGACATGGCTGCGTTGATGGCATCACATGCGTCTCACTCGGCCGTATGGAGGTCCTGTCATGCGCCTGACATGACTTTGTCGCATGCGTCTCACTCGTCCGCATGGATGTCCTGTCACGCGCTTGACATGACTTGATCACATATAAGGCACCATATGTGTCTGATATGACTTGGCCGCATATAAGGCACCATATGTGTCTGATATGACTTGGCCGCATGTATGCCTTTTTATACCCAACTTGTCTCTTCATGCACATGCTATCTTTATGGCTCTAACTATCTTATGATTCCTTTACCCGTGGATCCGTCAGAGGATGTGCTTATTAGGCGTGCTCAGGCTGTATTGGGCGTAAGATTTGACCATATAGTGGCAAATATCCAGGTCTAGATAAACAAGGGTCAATATGAGACGAGGCTGAAGTTGATAGCGGACCAGCCTTCATTTTACTTGCTTAGCTAACTGAACTCCGGGCCGATTAAGGATAGCAAGAAAGTTTTTTATTTGAATCCCATCTTCCTATTCGGGGATGCTCTTACTATTTCGGACCCTAAGGTGATGAAGATTAAAGAGAACTGGGACTTCTCTTCTAGCGGGATAAAAATACACATACCTACGATAGAGCATCATTTGCCCTTGTTGGCTTTCAATATGGTCTCTTCCGATGAGGATGTTGGGCAACCTGACTCTAGACTAAACGGGAGTCCTGGTCGGCCGTATTCGTCACAACTTTAAGCTGAAGAGGGAAGTAGCGACTTCCAAGAAATCCTTTTCTTACTCACTTCGCGGGTTGGAACCCAGCGTCTTCGAGAGTGAGATGGGGCCAAATGTTCATTTTTTACTTCTGCTGGTACTTTCCTGAACCAGCTCGCGGACAAGGGGTCCTATCCAACGAAAAAAATACGTTTGCTCAACTGGGTGCATTATTCACCTTCTTAGATTTTTTTTGACCATGTGGGTACTGGAGAAGTACATGAATAACCCGTTCCGCTCAAGCGGACTACCGATTCAAATGGCAGAAGTGCAATGTCCCGACCCACTTTGCTCAGCGAGAAGACTCGTTTGAGGCAAAAGGATTTCCAAACTTGGCCCTTCAGGATTCCGGCTTAGGCTTCCAGAGGCTTGCTCGGAGTATAGCTCTACCGAGGTGAATCATCGCTAAGGTGGGTGGCTACGATGAACTTGTCTTAGCTTAGCCAGCACATTTAAAAATATGGACGTTTCATGCTAGTCGCTAGATGAATCACCCCTGCATGCTAATAAGAATACAACGCACCTAGCTAAGAGAATAATCCCAACTTGTATTACTTGTGTTAGAACATGAAAATAAAACTTTGCTTATATACAGAACCTCCCATGCTCCCTTTGCCTTGTACAACTAGAACTACGCTATGCCTCGAGTAGAACATTATACTCTTCATAGTGCACTTCTTTACTTGCTATACAGCACGACCCTAGATTAAGTCGCTCGGTAAGTCCCTTTACGGTTTCACTCATCGGCTTATCTTCGGGCCCGAGCTAACGTGAATGCTTATGTTTACACAAATGCAATGCTGGTCTGCTTATATGATAACTTGTAATGTTGCCTCGACTTAATGTTTGCCACACGAAACTCATGCCACAATCAAGAACACTATCGCGTATCGTGCATGCATTGAGTCAGCCAGAAGACTATCAAATAGTCTTTTTGTGCAATATGAACCTACAAGTATTCGGGACAGTTGGGTCGCCAAGGCAGTCCCCGTACAAGGGGAATGCATCAAGACAAGTTGGACACTAAACGAGAATCATGTCAAGTTTACATCTAAACAAGAATAATGCCAAGCAAATCAAGAATCACAGCTCGTAGAGCAATACTCGTTTAGAACACAAATCATGGATTGTCTTGTCAAAATAAGAATTTAGAAGACCAAGACCTACATGTCGCGGACAACTTGACCAAGGTGATCTTCGGATCTTAATTCCACGAGCAGTCTCTGGGGCACCGGGGCCGATCCGATCCGGATGGAACTCAAGCAGCCTTTCATGTGCAAGCAGGGTGGCGTCTCCGCTAACGCCGTGCCATCCTTGCTTTAGAGGCTGATAGTCTCATGTGCTGGACGGGATGGCTCGCGGTGCCTCATTGTACTTTAGCTGCTTACCATCCCCGTTCATAGACTATAACTCGTCCTTTATGGCTATGCCAGTGACCAATTATTCATATAGATAAGTCATCCTCGCTTAGCGGCAATCCGCGTGCGAGTCTATGCATTGAAGTCAATAAACTGAATCACTAAAACATCCTCTACAATACTTCTGGATAACCTGTATGCTCGTACACCCGATATATAATCTTGTACTGAAATATTTGTAGTTGCATGTGCTAATGCCCTGATTCATTGTGTATATGCTCGTGCTTGTATTAACTTGGTTTGCCTTGGACATGGAAGGACAAATGGTAAGTTGGTAAGTTTCGTCGTATTTCCTTTTATATCACACGGTGCACTGCCACACGAATTAGCCTATTCAACATTGCCATAAAACTGATCCTAAGGCAAGACTAGAAAGATAACATAATAGATGGTGCACGGAACCTATTGAATGTGTTTAGATTTATTGAGCGGACGAGTAGCCTCCCCACCAGTGCATTCATGTACTGATAACCCACCAGATTGTTTGTAGGGTGCGGGAAAATCTTGTTCGGTTCGGATGCCTCCTTCGTGCGTGCTAAGGCTTGGAGTTCACTCTGAAGCCTTGGAGCGCTATGATCCAAAACTGAAGCACATATACAAGACATAATGTTGGAACATCGCCTATGTATCATTCCACAAATGTAGCCACTTGACATGCTTTTATTGTTTCAGAGAGAGACTTGAGTGACTTTTAATCTCGGCCTAGCGCCGTTGTTCAATATCAATAAAGAGTTTGCTTCACTTCAATACTTATATTATTCAATGCTTCCGCTATTGACGACTCTGCGAACTTGTTACCAATTGCCTATGCGTTTATGATTCCGCTATACTCGGACAATCTGTGCGACTCTGTGGCGTAGACCTCTTACCGCCAGCATGGACCACGACCTTGCACAGGCGCTGCTCATGCTCGTGCGGTATCACGCCCAGATGGGTTAAGCGATCGTCCCGCGGGAGCGCTGGCGCGGTGATTCTTGTCTAGCAGGGACGGCCGATTAGCCTGCTGGAGATCAGGGCGTGACAAGTACGAGCAGTTTTTAAAGGAGGCCAATCTCTACTACGCCATAAGGGGTTCCTGTTATGGCTTGGAGAAGAATTTGATGTTATTCGTGGCTTTGATCGAGATGTACAATTATCATACTGGGACCTTCTTTACCCCTAGCGGGGAGATGGGACTCGCTATAGAAGCATAAAAATTATACAAGCCGTATAGAGGTCATGTCCCCCTAAAAAATAAAAACAGGCCGCAGAGGAGCCACATGCGGCCTGATCAACCAAAGAGCTGAAAGACGCATAATATACCCTATGCGGCCTAAACAACTACAAAGCATGTGGGGCTGTATAAGACCCCTTTGATACGACATTCAATGGCTGGCAGACTCTCTAACACATCACTCATCACACTGAGACGCTTCGAGACTCGTGAAGACGACGGCTCAGAAAAAGACGAAAAGTCACATCAACTTATTGATGGCCTCGTTAGATGGGCCATGCCACGTGCTCACTCATATACAGCTACATACCCATGCGACCTCGTCATCATGCGGCCATAGTGTTCATCCGACCAAGGCCAAACGAGAGCACATATGCGGCCATAATGTCGTGCGGCCAGAGTATCCATTTGACCATGGCCAAACAAGAGCACGTATGCAGCCACAACGCCATGCGACCATAGTGCCCATCCGACCAAGGCCAAGCGAGAGCACATATGCGGCCATAAAGCTATGCGGCCAAGACGTTATGCGGCTCTTGACTTACATGATCTTTCCGTTATAATCAAAGAAGATTTCTCGCACGATCAGTGCTGACTACCTGTCCAGCTGACCAAGTCACGCACATAATAGGTTGAAAATAACTCCGATATCTTATTAACAACATATCTTAATCAAGACCCATGTGGCAGCCTTCTCGTGGCATGCGACTACAGTTATAATCGTATTCTGTTGAAGGTGCCCTATGCGGCCACCAAACAGAGGCATATGTGTCATCGATAGTCCGTCAGCACGACGACTATAAATAGCAGGGTAGCATGCCCACAAGAGAGGGGGAAAGCTATGTACATGCACACAAGCTTATGAGAGAAAACAGAAGAGTTTATCCTCATTGCCTCGTCAGACCGTCAATGGAGTAAAGAAGACGCTTTAGTGCTCTATCTCCATCGTTACGACCTAGATAAAAAATATTGTACTTAGATATTATGTCTAGGATTTCTTCGTACTTTTTTGTTCGTTGTTTAAAAAAGTTCATACACAACTGGTAATGGCGACCAAGATGGCGACTCTGCTGGGGACGTCATTCTCCTATGATGAGAAGGCAGTGATGCAGTCTGATGTGGCCAAACTGGGATCCACCCAAAAGATGCTGGTGGTGCTCTTTGACCAACAAACGTTCGAGGAAATGCTCTTCGGGGACAGCGCGAGTCCTTCTCCAAGGCTAGCAAAGCCTAAAAAAATCTGCAGGACATGTGTTGCAAAGGCCGCTGTGCCTCACCCAACTGCATAGCATGCGCTTCCTATTTCTCTCTATGTTGCTGAAGAGGCACATCATATGTCCACCCAGGCTGACCAAGTCTATGCGACAATTGGGGCAGTGAAGAAAGGTGCTCAGAGCCCAAACTCGGGCAAAAAAAATACTACGATGCCAGAAGTTCGGGTGCTGAGGCACGTTCTATGCGGCCACAGCAAAAGCCGTATTAGAAGAACCATTCGGCACCGGTCGGCAGCCGCAAGCAAATGGCCACATGTGGCCATCATAGTAACAAAAGTTCCATCTTCAATCGAATCTCACGCAGCGCTGGCTCCATGCACCTTGCTGAGAAAGGGGAAGATGTGAACTTGGACTCTTCATACTACGTACTGGCGCGTGCTACAAAGAAGAAGTCTAGGGCAATGCGAGCTCGCCAAGTTCAAGCAATTACTCATTTGACCGACCGTCAGCTGACGCCGCTAACTGTAATGCGTGCTCCTGATAAAAAGTTGTACAGAACCGACCCATGCGTCCAGCCCGCAGTGGCAATTGGACAGGGTCAGTCAAAAGAGTCTTTTATTAGCAACATGGGGCAAGTTCTTGTACGAATCCCAGGTCAGGAAGTAAAATCAACACCTACGCGCCTATGTTCTCGGTCTATCCGGGCTCATAAGAAGGGTGCAAATATGAATCATCCCTTGCTTGACTTGGGCAACATGATTAATCACAAGCACAAAGCGAGGGAGTCAATTGCGACATATGAAATATCCTCCCCAGGGCATCACTGTGCCAGCATTATCATCAACTGCTGCTGTAATAAAGTTACAGTAGCCACAAACAGGTAGTTGGCATTCCAGCGGCTTCAACCAAAGGCACCCATCCGGTTTGTCATGCCCAGTCCCAAAATACGTAGGACTATGAATGCGTAGCATGCCAGCTGTATGTATATGACAACTCTAATATATAAAAACTATAACACATACGTACGCTGTATTATGAATAACAATTCACAAGTGGTATATAATGTCACAAGCCACATGCAATTAGATCTCATCCAAAGACGCAAGTCAATAAATAAACTAAATCAAATAGATCAAATGATCAAGTCTAAATAATCCATGAGTAGTAGTCGGGTGGAGATAAATCTACTAATAAACCAGAATATAAATAGAATTCGACCACTATGATAAATAAACAAAAGATAGAGCAGCAACCTAGTAAGTCCATCAATTATGAACCAAATGTACTCGTAGAAAAATATCTCCTCGGGAAAAAAATGAAGTAGCAAGTCCTGGTCCATGCTCCTGCGAAGAACCATGATCATATACACTTGGAAAGGGACCAGGTACTCAGAGGGACGTAACAAGATACATAGAAGCAAGCTATATAAACCGCAGTAAGTAAATAAATATGCAAATAGTTTTCTAACCACCTAAAGTGTGAGACTTGTCTCACAGTATTTGTATTTTGTACGGATACGTATTTTTGTGCTAGTTATTGCATTTTATTGGATCTCGAGGAAGTCCAGAAAATCTCAAAATTGAAACTTTACTATTTGATCGGTATACCGACGGTATACTACAGTATATCGACGGTATACTGTCTGACAGATAATTGTTTCACTTTCGAGATATTTTTGAAATATTTTCAAGATATTTTTTTTATAAATAGTACTCGAGATATTTTATTTTCTTCTATCTACTTGGAACGACATACCGACGGTATACCGATTTGTTGGAATCCAGAACTTGCTGTATTTTTTCTATCTCTGGACTGGTGTACCGACGACATAGTGGACTGTACCGACGATATACCGATCGTGCACTTTCTTTAGAAATTTTTGGTTTTTCATGATTTCATGTTGAAACTTCTGGCTTTTGCTTGGACACACGATGACTTGACCTGATTTTGGACATGAACTTACATGGATTCAGATGACTTGACTTGGCATAACTTTACATGGCTTCATCGGACATAGCTTGACTTAGTTTTACATGGTTTCATCTAGTTGGATATGGCTTCACATGGTTGTACATGGCTTTACCTGGTTTCACATAGCTTCACCTGGATTGACATGGCTTCACTTGGCTTTACCTGGCTTTACTTTATATCACGTGACTTGATTGTTGTCGTGGCATACATGAGTCCGTATACGCAATGTATATTAAACCTATTTATATTTCTATTAGAACTTGACTTGTCTGCATCATGTCTAGGATGGATTTTGTGGAATACCACACCTGAATTTATACCAGAAACTGCTAGGGGTTAAATAACTAGAGATTCACTTAGTACATGGCTAGGGATTTTTCTAGATTACATACTATCCCGGTTATTCATACTGTTATCTTGAGGAGTATCCAGTTGTTTATATTATGGCGTATCTTGAGGAGTATCTAGTTGGTTGTGTATATGGATATCCCGGACGGACTACAGGGACATACAATCAGAAGGAACTTTAGCATCGCGTTGCATTATAAAGTTAGTAATTTAAGGATTGTGATAACTATAGTTAGTTAAAGGTTTCAAGCTGTACTTATGTGATTTGCCATGATTGATGGTTGATGGATAGTCTAGGCTTCACATGATCAATTTTACTTTCTGTACTTATTTTTTTTATTGAATATCAGATTCAAATATGTCTCATTGCAGGTTTTACAATATTTATTATCCTGAGATCTTTTATATTCAGTCTTTACTTTACAGTATTTGTATTACTTGTATTGTTGGTTTAAGTTCTTAGATTGGCTTCCTTTGTAGTACTTGCTATTTGAAGTTCTGACCCCACTGGTTATCTATGGCTAGATCCAGTAGCAGCACCGGAGGATATTTTGTACTTTCCTAAGGATGGTGGCCACCAGGAGCACCAGACCGCTTGAGTGGGTTTTTTTTACTTTCCCACCCTGATTTACATTCTATTTTATGGCCGTTTAGCTACCGAGCACGTGTTTAGCTTATGTTTTGCTTTGATCAGTTAACCTACGGGCATTAACATGATAGACATATCCTAGGGTTGATCATGTATGACTCATATTCTGGCTAGTTTATTCATTCTGTGTTTACTAGCATCATGATCCTATGTATATTATAGTTTGGGACGCTTTACTATTATATTTCAGCTGATCTTAAATCTTGATATTACTCTTGTTGTTTGTGTGATTGAGACACTAGGGTTTGTTGGACCTAGGCTTAATTGTTGGTTTGTAGTAGTGACCATTCATGTCTTACAGCTTCGCCGTATATACGGAGTACCGAAGTGCTCTAAGTATACGTAGCTGGCCTTGTCTGTCCCGCTTTCCAGTATTCTGGTTTTGGGGCGTGACACGGTTTTAGTGGTGGCCCATGCAGGTCTGTCTGAGCGGATTATGTCTGTCTGAGCAGTTTTGATCTGGTTTTTACAGATATGTAGGGGTTATTGCTGTTGCTAGATGTCTCAATCCTAAAATATTCCCTTTGATCCTTAGTCATTTATCTCCATCCTCGATTCTTGATCTGATACCTGCTTATTCGTTGATCTATCTTGTTCTTCATTTGACTCTTGTTTTCTTAACTTTCAAGGGCACTGTTTATGTTATTATCGGCCAAATGGATCGAGTACAGTTTGAGGAGGGTCAACATTCGGGAGCCCAGCATATTCTTGGAGATCAGCCTTAGCATTCAGGGGCAGAGTCCAGAGTAGATCCCGAGGTAGATCGGCCGGCAGTATAGGACCAGCAGCAAACACATGTGCACCCAGTTCAGCTCAAGCAGCCAGAGGGTATTTCCCGAGCACTGATGGATGTCCTACGAGGTTTTATGATGACCCAGCAGCACTAGAGTGATATACTCACTCAGTCTGTCCAGACAACATTGGAGCGAGGTGGTTCTCAGATCCCTAATTCTGTGACCACCTTCAGGCGTCTCAGTCCTCCGTACTTGTATGGCAAAGAGGACGCGATTTTGTCCGGTGCTTGGCTGCAGGACACTGAGGCCATCTTGAAGGCAGTAGGGACTCCGGCTAGAGAGCGTGTAGCAGTAGTGATGCTACAGTTGTTTGACTTGGCTCACGACTGGTGGGAAGCGCAGGAGGGTTCTCTCATAGAATAGATTCTATGGATAGTTTTGACTGAGAGGTTTCAGGTGAGGTATTTTGACGCGGTGGCACGTTATGAGCTTCAGCAGAGGTTTAACAACCTCAGGCAGGAGAGCAGGACCATCGATGATTACGCAACGAAGTTCGCAAAACTTAGTTGGTTTGCTCCCACTTTGGTAAGAGACCGAGCTGGAGAGGGCGAGGAGGTTCTAGTAGGGACTCTATTTAGAGATTATTTTGGCAGTGGAGCAGCATGAGTTTCAGACCTTTGACGCTGTGATGCGGACAGCCAACATGTATGAGTATACATCGCAGAGGATTACCGATTGAGTTGGGAGTCAGAAGAGGCCCAACGTTTTAGGAGGGTCAGCATCCCATTCATCAGCACTAAGTCCAGCAATTAGAGCCCTAACGATTGGATCCTCGAGGAAGAAAACATCATCTCAGCAGTCTTCCCAGACGTTCCCTCAGCAGAGGCAGTCATCCTCTTCTTCTTCCTGTAGTTGTTTTCATTGCGGGAAACCTGGACATATTGTATCAGAGTGTCGTAGGGCACAAGGATTATGCTTGGTATATGGGGCATCAGACCAAATGGTCCGGACATGTTCTAGGAGGAACTAGACTAGATTATCATCGGCTCAGTCAGTAGTTCAGCCTGTAGTGCCGCAGTTCAAGGCACCAGCACTAGTGCTGCCAGGCCTTTACCTCTACAGGCTAAGGCATTCTAGCAGAGGCCGTAGCAGTATGTGCAGGCCCAGGCACATGTGAGACCTAGAGGTCAGCAACAGAGGGGACCAGCATCCAGAGGACAAGGTCGAGCCTTCTTGCTATCGATAAAGGAGGCTTTGGCAGCAAGAGAGGTGGTAGCAGGTACCATTCTTGTCCACTTTCATTCAACTTCAGCTTTATTTGATTCTAGTGCATCACATTTATTTATATCCACATATTTTGCGACACAAGTTTGATTAGAGTCTTGAGTCCTTACCTGTAAGGTTGAATATACTTACTAGTAACGGTCTCGTGGGAGTAGATAGAGTATATCCTTCGTGTAGAGTTATAGTGTGCGGGAGAGAATTTTTTGCGAGGCTGATAGAGTTTCCTATGGGCGATTATGATGTCGTTCTTGGGATGGATTGGTTGAGTGCGAGACACGCGATAATAGATTTTCATAGTGGCAAGGTTATCTTTTGTGTACCTGATGGGGAGGAGTTCTCATTCTTGAGAGGTGCAGTAGAGTCACCGAAGGTTATATTGATGATGGCGGAGATCGAGGAGGTACAGTTTTCTAGGGTAGTTTGTGAGTTTTCTGACAAATTTTTCGTCGAGTTACCAATTGTACCAACAGTTAGAGACATGGAGTTCTACATTTATTTAATCCCGGGAGTAGAGCCATTATCAGAGAGATTTTATAGGATGTTACCATCTGAGTTGGAGATCTTGTACCGAATTATTGAGGAGTTGAGAGCAAAGGGATTCATTAGACCTAGTGCATCGCCTTGGGGAGCCCCGTTACTTCTTGTTAAAAAGAAGGATGGTTCATCACGTTTAGTTATTGATTATAGAATACTAAATGTGGCAACCATTAAGAACAAGTATCACCTGCCCAAGATAGATGACTTGTTTGATCAGCTCAGTGGGGCAACTATATTTTTTAAGATCGATTTGCGGTCTGGGTATCATCAGATCAGAGTCAGAGTCAGAGAGCAGGATATACCCAAGACGATGTTTAGATCTAGATATAGTTATTGGGAGTTCCTAATTATGCCATTTGGAGCGACCGATGCACCAGCAATATTCATGTCTCTCATGAATAGCATCTTCATGTCTTACTTAGACCAGTTTGTGATAGTGTTTATTGATGATATCTTGGTCTATAGTCGGAGTGAGAAAGGGCATGAGTAGCATCTTTGCGCAGTTCTTCAGATACTTCGAGAGAAGCAACTATACGCGAAGTTCAGCAAGTGTGAATTCTGGCTTGATCGTATCTCATTCTTGGGATATATCATTTTCGGTGAAGGAGTCGAGGTGGATCCTAAGAGTTGGCCAGTATCCCGTACAGCTTCAGATGTGCACAGTTTCCTTGGTCTAGCTGGTTACTACAAGAGGTTTGTGACAGACTTTGCCAGGATATCCGCACCCTTGACATGGCTGACGTGTAAGGATGTATGCTTTTAGTGGTCAGATGCTTGTCAGAATTCTTTCGAGAAGCTCAAGCGGAGTTTGATTTTGGCTCATATTCTGACACTTCCAGTGGGAACAAGTAGATTATCAGTGTTTTATAATGCTTTAGGAGTGGGAATAGGGTGTGTCCTTATGCAGCATTGCAGAGTGATAGCTTATGCGTCTTGGCAGCTTCGAGACCATAAGAAAAGTTATCCGACACATGATCTTGAGTTGGCAGCTATAGTGTTTGCACTTAAGCTCTGGAGGCATTACCTATATGGTGATCGAGTAGAGATCTTCATAGACCACAAGAGCTTAAGATATGTGTTTACACAGAAGGAACTCAACATGCGTCAGAGGAGGTAGCTCGAGTTATTTTTGGACTACGTTTTTGACCTTCAGTATCATTTAGGGAGGGCCAATGTCGTAGCAGATGCCTTGAGCATGAGAGGAGGAGCTTACTTCTTGACAGAGCAGCACCATATTTTGGAAAATCTGTAGAAGATGGGTATCTAGGTAGTATTACCTGGTGAAATCAGTTTTATAGATAGTCTGCAGGTTCAATCTTCTATAGTTGAGAGGATTAGAGAAGAACAGACTGGTGATGTCAGACTTCAGCAACTCAAGATAGAGTATGAGTCAGGATACAGACCTGAGTTAAGCATTCATGATGTAAACCCCCAAATTTTTCAGAAATTAAAAATGATTTTTTGGGAATTTTCTGTTATTTTTTAACTAATTAAAATAAATGTTTTCTAGTATTAAATAATTTTTATGATTTTATTAAATATAAAAATATTATAAAAATAATATTTTTGGATGTAAAATAAAGAATTAGACTTACTGTAATTTTTTTAGAATTTATTGGACCCCAAAACTATTTTTAAAGACCTAAAAACTAAGTTTCTAAATAAACCAAAATAAACTGAATTGAACCAACCGGTTTAACCCTGAACCGGTTTAATCCTGAACCGAACCCATTATTTGAACCCAACCCAAATCTTATTGGATCGGGTCGGATCTGAACCCGACCCGACCCACCACCCGAACCCGACCCGTTAATTCTTAACTGCTACAGTAACTCTAAACCCTTCGATCCCCAACCGCCCTAGCCGACGCTCCAGATCATCTCTCCGCCGTCAGCCGATCTCCACGCGCCTCCCCGCGTTTACACGAAAAAAAGTCGATACCTACCCCTGTTCAGGTGAGTGTTTCTCTCTCCTCTCTGCCTCGTTTTTCGTTCTGTCGAATCATGCGCGTACCCTACGTGACCCTCTCAAACCCCGTGCAACTCGTTTGGGGAATCGTGTCCTGTGTCGATCGTAAACTGCGACAAAAAATCATAAAAATAAACCCTATTTCTGAAAATTCAGAAACTGGCCCGAACTCTCCAGTTCACGGCCGTTTTGTGACCAACCTGCTAAATGTTATCAAAATTGGCTTAAACAGTTATTTAGACCACTTAACCAAGTTTTAAACCCTATTTTTAGTTTATTTTATTATGCTGTAGTTTGCAATTTATTCGAGGGTGAAAATGACCAAAATATTGGTTATTTAAAATCCTGATTTTCTTGGAACTGGGTGCGCCCCGCTAAACGAGGCGACTTGGTCGTGTACGAACTTTACCGAAAGGTTCGTGCCGTCAATACGGACGTGTGAGCTTTCACGAAAGTTGATTTGGATATGCGTGCACACCGGAATCAACACGTATCCGTCGACAACGTCCCGTATCGGCCCTGTTTTGAAACTCATTATAACTTCGTGTACAGTCGTCATATTGAAATAAAACTTGTGCCATCGGACTCGTAGTAATACTCTGGTCCTGTGACCCAAGTTTGGTTCGATTCTGAGAACGTTGACAAAATCTCGTATCGTGGGCCCCACGGCTCTACTTGACGGGCAATTTTGTGATCGGCTCATCGAAATCCAGTTCTGGACATTCCGTTGGGTTCGTATCATCGTTCTGAACTTGTAGAAACTAAGTTTGACAAATTTGGAGAATATTATCTCTGGCACATTTTTCGGTGCGAAGCGGGCCATATGTGGACCCCGCTTTGACAAAAAACTATCACTTTTGCCCCTGTGTCCAAATTGGACTTTTGGACAGGCAATTCTAGCTATTTGATATCTTCTAAACATGATGGTAATGATTATTTCGGCAACCGGAGGAGTACCTGCAGATCCCGCGGATACTGGAGCAACAGTTGGAAACCAAATCCCAGGCAAGTGTACCTTGCCATACTTGCAGCACTTATTTTCTATTATTTCCTTGATTTATTTATCTGATATAAATGTTCAACCTAGGACCGTGTGACATTACTTAGCATCCGAATAACATTAAGGTGTCGACGCCGTACGCGGAGTCGTGTAACGTCACTAGAGATTGATATCGCGATCCTATATATATCTTCGTGCTTGCATTATCAAGTACATCATACCATAGGACACTTGACACTGTTCATGAGACATAATCTTCCTGAGATATTCATGGTGATTTTGTATAGGTTACAGGATTTGTGACATAGATTTCTATATGCGTAGCTATCATTAGGACTCGATGCATCAGTTAGAGGTCATGATCTTGCGTGACATGGACATGAGACATCGTGGACATGAGACGTGTGTTACATTGGGTGGGGAGAGTATTACCATATTAAAGGCTGATTATATTATATATATGTAGTTTTATGGAGGTGCCTTAGACTCTTACACAGAGCTTTGGCACAAGTTCTGGCCCTTCGAGATAAATGCCTGCTATGGGTTTCTCCGACACAGAGCCTATGGTAGTTTCAACCTGAGTATGATTAATGCTCTCATTTGCATATCACATAACTGGTTATATAGTTTACCCTATTCATTTATTATTGTACTGTATTTATTTGGCTTGAGTTATTCTTGTACCTTGCTATGTCCCTTGAGGACCTGGAATCCGGATTATGTCCCCAGGTTTAGCAAAGGAGATCTACCCCGAGGTATACGGGACATGAGCAGACGTTGGAGTAGTACCAGTACCAGAAGGCGAGGTGATCGCCGAGGATTTCTCCTGAGTATCTGCTTATTCTATACTCAGTTATTTCTGTCGTTTTCTGTTTATTAAATTGATGTATTAAACTTATTATCGGGTTGTTCCCAGAGATATGTTTTATTGAGACTTGATTTTTCATATTGATTGTATTTATTTCTGTGGATGAGATTAGTAGCATAGACCCTTATTGTTGTTTACAACTTAAGTACACCTTGATGGGTCCATTAAATTGGGTTTGCCCATCGGTGTGTGCTGCTGGCTATTGTCACGTGTCTAGTCTCTTGGTATTTTGGGATTGGGGCATGACATGGTTTTTGTGGTGGCCCATGCAGGTCAACGACTAAATTGCTTCAATTTCTACTAAGGAATCGAGCAAGCCTGCGACAAGGATAGGATAAGTTTTAGGATCTCATCCACTTGATTGAATCATTCTTGATCTCTATATCGGATTCAAATTTCTTGACTTGCATCCTGACTTGATTCCCCTGTGTGCCTTTTATAGTTTATTTTGGATGCAGAGTAATGGATTAACAAGCAAGCAATGAGACTCCTGCAGGAACACCACATGTTGCAGTTGTCACCTACGACGATGAAGTGACACCAGTTGGTGGAAGACAATCATCTCAATAAAGCAATCAAGCAGATCAGCACTCTTTCAGCAGGCCCAGCAACAACAGAGGACACCACCACAAGGACGCGGACAAGCTTTTGCGACGACAATAGAGGACGAACAGACTCGTGGAGTTGCGAATACGCGTAAGATTTAAGTTATTTCTAGCTATCTATTCGTAGTATTGCTTAGCACGTGCTTGTTAGTCCAATCCTTAGCCTTAAACCTGGTATTTTGAACTTGTTAATAATTGATAACCTACTTTTCCTAAGCTGTAGTTTTCTTTGCTCTAACCATATTTCCTTCACCCTTGAATTACCTAACTTTCATTGTCTAGGAAAATACTTTATTCCTTCCCTAGGTGTTTTGCTTAACCCTCATCCTTTGATTTTTCCTGATCATGATTCTTTCTTTGTGTCATGCTTTTAAACATATTTTGCAACCGTGTCATCTCTTCTGACCAGTTATGTTTCGTTATTCTTTGATTGCGAGAACGCAATCCTCTTAAGGGGGGTAGATTGTAAAATCCCAGAATTTTCAAAAATTAAAAATAAATTTTTGAATTTTTTTTGTGATTTTTCAACAAATTAAAATAAATGTTTTCTGGTATTAAATATTTTTTGTGATTTTATTAAATATTAAAATATTATGAAAATAATATTTTTTGGATGTAAAATAAAGAATTAGACTTACTGTAATTTTTCTAGAATTTATTGGACCCCAGAACTATTTTTAAAGACCTAAAAACTAAGTTTCTAAATAAACCAAAATAAACCGAATTGAACCAACCGGTTTAACCCTGAACCGGTTTAATCCTGAACCGAACCCATTATTTGAACCCGACCCAAATCCTATTGGATCGGGTCGGATCTGAACCCGACCCGACCCACTACCCGAACCCGACCCGTTAATTCGTAAGTGCTACAGTAACTCTAAACCCTTCTATCCCCAACTGCCCCGGCCGACGCTCCGGCTCCCCTCTCTGCCGCCGGCCGATCTCCGTCGCGCCTCCCCGCGTTTACGCGAAGAAAAGTCGATACCTTCCCCTGTTCAGGTGAGTGTTTCTCTTTCCTCTCCGCCTCGTTTTTCATTCTGTCGAATCATGCGCGTACCCTACGTAACCCTCTCAAACCCCGTGCAACTCGTTCGGGGTATCTTGTCTTGTGTCGATCGCAAACTGCGACGAAAAATCAGAAAAATAAACCCTATTTCTGAAAAAATTTAGAAACTGGCCCAAACGTCCAAGTTCACGACCATTTTGCGACCAACCTGCTAAATATTTTCAAAATTGGCTTAAACAGTTATTTAGACCTCTTAACCAAGTTTTAAACCCTGTTTTTAGTTTATTTTATTATGCTGTAGTTTATAATTTATTCGAGGGTAAAAATGACCAAAATATTGGTTATTTAAAATCCTAATTTTCCCATAACTGGGTGCGTCCCTCTAAATGAGGCGACTTGGTCGTGTGTGAACTTCATCGAAAGGTGCATCCGTCAATACGGACGTGTGGGATTTCGCGAAAGTTGATTTGGATGTACGTGCACACCGAAATCAACCCGTATCCGTCAACAACGCCCCATATCGGTCCTGTACTAAAATTCATTGTGACTTCGTGTACGCTCGTCGTTTCGAAACAAAACTTGCGCCAACGGACTCGTAGCAATATGCTGGTCCTGTGACCCAAGTTTGGTTCGATTATGAGAACGTTGACAAAATCCCGTATCGTGGGCCCACGGCTCCACTTAACGGACAATTTTGTGATTGGCTCATCGGAATCCAGTTCTGGACATTCCGTTGGGTTCGTATCGTTGTTCTGGACTTGTAGACACTAAGTTTGATGAATTTGGAGAACATTGTCTCTGGCATATTTTTCGGTACGAAGCGGGCCACATGTGGACCCCGCTTTGACCAGAAACTGTCACTTTTGCCCCTGTGTCCAAATTGGACTTATGGACATGCAATTCTAGCTATTTGATATCTTCTGAACATGATGGTAATGATTATTTCAGCAACCGGAGGAGTACCTGCAGATCTCGCGGATACTGGAGCAACAGTTGGAAACCAAATCCCAAGCAAGTGTACCTTGCCATACTTGCAGCACTTGTTTTCTATTATTCCCTTGATTTATTTATATGATATAAATGTTCAACCTAGGACCGTGTGACATTGCTTAGCGTCCGAATAATATTCGGGTGTCGACGCTGTACGCGGAGTCGTGTAACGTCACTAGAGATTGATATCACGACCATACATATATCTTCGTGCTTGCATTATCAAGTACGTCATACCATATGACACTTGACACTGTTCATGAGATAGAATCTTCTTGAGATATTCATGGTGATTTTGTATAGGTTACAGGATTCGTGACATAGATTTCTATATGCGTAGCTATCATTATGACTCGATGCATCAGTTAGAGGTCATGATCTTGCGTGACATGGACATAAGATGTCGTGGACATGAGACGTGTGATTACATTGGGTGGGGAGAGTATTACCATATTAAAGGCTGATTATATTATGTATATGTAGTTTTATGGAGGTGCCTTAGACTCTGACACAGAGCTTTGCCACAAGTTCTGGCCCTTCGAGATAAATGCTGCTATGGGTTTCTCCGACACAGAGCCTATGGTAGTTTCAGCCTGATTATGATTAATGCTCTCACTTGCATATCACATAACTGGTTATATAGTTTACCCTATTCATTTATTATTGTACTGCATTTATTTGGCTTGAGTTATTCTTGTACCTTGCTATGTCCCCTGAGGACCTGAAATCTGGATTATGTCCCCAGGTTTAGCAGAGGAGATCTACCCTGAGGTATACGGGACAGGAGCAGACGTTGGAGTAGTATCAGTACCAGAAGACGAGGTGATCGCCGAGGATTTCTCCTGAGTATCTGCTTATTCTATACTTAGTTATTTCTGTTGTTTCCTGTTTATTGAATTAATGTATCAAACTTATTATCGGGTTGTTCCCCGAGATATGTTTTATTGAGACTTGATTTTTCATATTGATTGTATTTATTTCTGTGGATGAGATTAGTAGCATAGACTGTCACGACCCGCACCCGGTTTAGGGGCACGAGTGCGTGGGTACGTCCAGCCTACGCCGCAGCATCGGCGGTAGAACGCTGTCTAGGTCATGTAACTATCTAATCAAACTCACGTGAATACCCAACTCCATAAGGAGACGTGGATATCATAAAATAATGCTAGAAATACTCAATCACATAAACTAAAGCACGATGAGATATCAAGGCAAGCAAGAAATACAAGACAAGTCTAACGACAAAATAATCATACCTGCAATCATTAACTTCCAATCCTCAAGTGTGTCAGAAACCAGTCTACTAAGGTCACAGTCTGGAAAATTATTTTCCAGTCAGGAAGGAGCAAAGTACATCTCTAAATAGCAGTTCTATATAAATGACATAAACTATGTAGCAGTTCTAGATGGAAATATACCAGATGCATGTATAGGTACGAGAAATGTACAATGAAAGAAATACTGGAAATACTGTAAGTAAATGCAGGAAAAGAAACAATATGTCAATGAGCAAGAAACCTATGACTAAGTGTGTGAGTACTAGCTTTAACATGTGATCGGCTTGGGAACTTGATCAGGCTGGTTACATGTGATTAGCTATGATTCATGGAAGGTCAGGCTAACCGTTGGTTAGCTATGATGCATGTAGAGGTCAGGCTAATCACACGTAACATCTATGAAGCATGGAGATGGTCAAGCCGCACCCGACGTGAGATGTGGGGTGAGCTATGATGCATGAAAAGTTGGGTATGATCACATATCTACACTAAAATACTCCCCACCCCGACTGGTATAGTAGATCCAATCATGGTACGCTATGGCACGGGATTCCCTAGGGAGGTAGCAAATCTTCTTTCAGTGTCTGTACATGCACAAGATATCAAGGAAACAAGTCTTGTACAAGCTACACCATGAATAAGGAATAACATCTCATGACGAGATCCGTGTATACCAATCCGTGTAACCAACGTGTCAAGAACATGGATATTTACACTAGATACAGTGAACATAGGAGATATCATAAATTAGAAACTAATCAGAGAATGTACTCGCCTTGGGTCCTTAGCTGGTGAATACCGATGTCCTGTCCCAGAATATCGCCTGGGTGATCCAACAGTCCTATAGACATATAATAAATGTAACCTTGCATCAGATGCTACACTAACACAACACGAATACATGAACTCAGGGCTCTGCCAGGTATGGCACTAGTCAACTAGGGTCAAGTGTGTCAAGTTGCACGGGCGTCGCGTCTGTGATTGCTGGGCAAGACAGACGATCAAAAAATGGTACAGGGCTCGCCAGTACGTCAGTGTACGTGCGGCGGTCAATTAACAGTTCACAGGGTCAAGGTCGTGTGTAGTTACGGGTATCCATATACACTCGGGTCGCCTATAATATATATTACCAATATCAATAATTTAAAAAATAATACTTATATATAGGGTTACCAAAATTACGTACAAAACGTATAAGTATATGTACATTAAATAGAACCCTTATTGTTGTTTACAGCTTAAGTACACCATGATGGGTCCATTAAATTGGGTTTGCCCATCGGTGTATGCTGCTGGCCATTGCCACGTGTCTAGTCTCTTGGTATTTTGGGACTGGGGCGTGACACATGAGGATGGGACTCTCAGGTTTGGAAGCCGACTATGTGTACCGAAAAGAGATATCTGACAAGAGATTATGTCAGAGTCCCACAGTTCTCTGTACTCAGTGCATCCAGGAGGGACAAAAATGTATCAGGATATTCGTCAGCACTTCTGGTGGAATGGTACGAAGAGGGAGATAGCTCGGTTCATACTCGGTGTTTAGTCTGTCAGCAGGTCAAGGCTGAGCATCAGAGACCGGCCAGACTAATTCAGCCTTTACCAATTTTGGAGTGGAAGTTGGACCATATTTCTATGGACTTTGTGAACGTTCTTCCTAGATCCCCGTCTAGCAGATATGCTATATGGGTTATAGTGGATCACCTCACGAAGGTTACTCACTTTCTTTATTTCAGAGTGGACCAGTCTACAGAGCAGCTAGTCGAGATGTACATAAGACAGATAGTTAGATTGAATGGTGTACCGATTATCATAGTCTCATAAAGAGATTCGCAGTTCACGTCTTATTTTTGGCAAAGCCTACAACAGAGTCTTGTAATAGATTGAAGTTTAGTTCAGCCTATCATCCACAGATAGTCGGACATTCGGAGCTTACTATTCAAACTTTGGAGAATATGCTTCGAACTTATACACTTGACTTCGGTGGATCTTGGGAGGATCATATATATTTAGTAGAGTTATCCTATAATAATAGCTTCCAAGTGAGCATTTAGATGGCATCCTTCGAGGATTTGTATGGTTGAAGATGCAGATCACCGTTAGCTTGGGATGACATTGGCGAGAGGCAGATGCTTGGTCTAAAGATGATTGGTCAGTCGGTTGAAGTGATCAGGTAGATCAAAGAGCATCTCAGAGTGGCTCAAGATCGCCAACGTCATTGGGCAGATCAGTACCGTCTTCATCTTGAGTTCTCTGTCAACGACCATGTATTTATGAGGATTTTGCCTACCAGTGGAGTTATCAGATTTGGAATACGAAAAAAACTTAGTCCCAGATATATAGGCCCGTTCGATATTCTCAAGCGAGTTGGAGATGTATCATATTGTCTAGCTCTTCCACCATCGCTTCATGAGGTACATAACGTCTTTCATATTTCTCAGTTGCGCCGGTATATTCCAGACCCGATCCATTTCCTGGATCATTATGAATTGGTCGTTGGTACCAACCTATCTTATGAGGAGAGGTCTGTGTCTATTTTGGACCAGAGGAAGAAGGTTCTCAAGAACCGGACTATCAGGTTAGTTCGTGTTGCTAGGGGGTATCACTCACTGGCGAGTCGACATGGGAGCGCGAGTACAATATACGTATCGTTATCCATTTCTCTTCGACTTGGGAGGTATACTTATTCGTATACCCGTGTCCTATCTTAGCCTGTGTATGTGATTGATTGTTGGTTTATCTGTTATGTCTGTTATTTTTACTTTCTGATTTCTTGTTGTTGTCCAATAGATTTCATGATCACATGAGTTTCTTGTTTATTTTTGATTTTGAGCTGGTTTTCATGGATTTTCTTGTTATTGATTTTGGATCCTTATAGAAATTTTGAGGACATAACTTTTCTAAGGAGGGGAGAGTTGTGAGACTTGTCTCACAGTATTCATATTTTATGCGGATACGTATTTTTGTGCTAGTTATTATATTTTATTGGATCTCAAGGAAGTCCAAAAATTTTCAAAATTAAAACTTTACTACTTGACCGGTATACCGACGGTATCTACCCGGCAAATAATTGTTTCACTTTCAAGATATTTTTGAGATAAATAGTGCTCAAGATATTTTATTTTCTTCTTTCTCTTTCTCTCCTCTCTTCTTCATTTTTTCTCGAGCTTGAAAGTGTGGTCATGAGACCTAGAGTGTGGTTTCTGAACCTCTTCATAGTGGTGGACTAGAAGATTTAGGCTGGGAGCTTGCGTTAGGCAAGTACATCTTGCCGATTTCGTGAACTTTTACTTTCAGTCATTTTACTTTCCTGGAGCTTGGTTATTACTTTTTAGCTTAGACTTATTTTTCTATAGTTGTGCATATCTTAATTTCTAGCCAAGTGGCCATCTCGGTTTTGATTTCTGATAGAATCTCGTTCCGTCCCTTTTTGGTAACTCGGTAACGAAAATGGTACCGGAGTTGTGACCGTGAGATTTAGCCCATATTGTGATATGAGACTTACCCTAGACTTGACTTTCTGTTAGACTTGGTTCTGGAAATTTTCGGGGTTTGATTTGGGTTCCGGAAATTAAACTTGATTTAACCATATTTATTCTTGGAAACCGACTTTCCGACGGTATACCAATTTCGACCGACTTGAGTTTTAGATATTTTTCTGTAAACCCTATCGGTATACCGGCAGTGTAATACAGTATACCGACGGTATACCGATCCTGCCGACATTGGTTGACCGACTTTAGGATATTTGTCTTGGCCGTCATATAGACGACGTATTGGGCTGTGCCGACGGTATACCGATTTGTGAAACTTTGTTTTCCAGTAACTTTTTGCTTACTTGGAACGACATACCGACGGTATACTACAATATACTGACGGTATACCAATTTGTTGGAATCCAGAACTTGCTGTATTTTTTCTATCTCTGGATCGATGTACCGACGGTATACCAGACTGTGCCGATGGTATACCGCTCGTGCACTTTCTTTAGGAATTCTTGGTTTTTCGTGATTTAATGTTGAAACTTCTGGCTTTTGCTTGGGCACTCGATGACTTGACCTAATTTTGGACATGAACTTACATGGCTTCAAATGACTTGACTTGACTTGGCATGACTTTACATGGCTTCATCGGACATAGCTTGACTTGGTTTCACATGATTTTATCTGGTTGGATATGGCTTCACATGGTTGTACATGGCTTTACTTGGTTTCACATGGCTTCACCTGGATTGACATGGCTTCATTTGGCTTCACTTGGTATCACGTGGCTTGATTGTTGTCGTGGCATACATGAGTCCGTATGTGCAATACATATTAAACTTGTTTATATTACTATTATAACTTGACTTGCCTGCATCATGTCTAGGATGGATTCTGCGGAATGCCACACCTGGATTGATACCAGAAACTGTTAGGGGTTAAATAACTAGATATTCACTTAGTACATGGCTAAGAATTTTCCTAGATTGCATGTAGTCCCGGTTATTCATATTGTTATCTTGAGGAGTATCTATTGGTTTATATTATGGCGTGTCTTGAGGAGTATCTATTTGGTTGTGTGTATGGATATCCCGGACGGACTACAGGGGCATGCGATCAGAATAAACTCTATCATCGCATTACATTATAAAGTTAGTAATTTCAGGATTATGATAACCCTACTTAGTTAAAGGTATCAAGCCGTACTTATGTGATTTGCCGTAATTGATGATTGATGGATAGTCTAGGCTTCACATGATCACTTTTACTTTCAATACTTGTTATTTCCTTATTGACTATCAGATCCAGATATGTCTTATTGCAGGTTTTATAATATTTATTATATTGAGATCTTTTATATTTAGTCTTTACTTTCCAGTATTTGTGTTACTTGTGTTGTTGGTTTAAGTTCCTATATTGGCTTCCTTTGTGGTACTTGCTATTTGGAGTTCTGACCCCACTAGTTTTGTATGGCTAGATCCAGTAGCAGCACCGGAGGAACTTCCGTACTTTCTTGAGGATGGTGGCCACCAGGAGCACCAGACCGCTTGAGTAAATTTTCTTACTTCTCCACCCTGATGTACATTCTATTTTGTATGCGTTTAGCCACCAAGCATGTGTTTAGCTCGTATTTTGGTCTGATCAGTTAGCCTACGGGCATTAGCATGATTGACATATCCTAGGGTTGATCATGTATGACTCATATTCTGGCTAGTATATTCATTTAGTGTTTACAAGCATCATTATCATCTGTATATTATAGTTTGTGACGCTTTACTATTATATTTTAGCTGATTTTACAACTTGATATTATTTCTGTTGTTCTTGTGATTGAGACACTAGGGTTTCTTGGACCTAGGCTTGACTGTTGGTTTGTAGTAGTGACCCTCATGTCTTACAACTTCACCGTATATACGGAGTACCAGAGTGCTCTAAGTATACGTAGCTGGACTTGTCTGTCCTGCTTTCTAGTATTCTAGTTCTGGGGCATGACATAAAGTACAACTTGAAGGACAACTTTCGTACGCATGGGTGAGATTTAGGCTCATATACATATAATAACAGGGTATCTAATAATAGTAAGGTATCTCATAAATGTAACATCACACCAAGTTCCATCCAGAGACCTGGCTCACCGATTTGGCTTCCATACACATAGTCATTATTCTTTCCCTCATCCTCGTACTGACCAAGTCGTATACACAACATGTCCAATGTTGTAACTGTATGAGTCTCTAATACACTAATCATAACAGTTACACTTCTAACCGTCACACGTTCCTTACGTACCGACAGCAAGTCGAATACGTAGTATGTGCCCCTAATAAAATCTCACAACTCGTATCATGTGTGTGTCATGGTCTAAGAAGATATAAAAATATCCCACAATTAGGAGATAGTCTGCAAAAACTAAGTCAACATGCATATAAATAATAGAAGCTGCGAACACAGTTTATAATAAAATAATTTATGCAAAATAAAATAAAATGCTGAAATATAAATAAACTGACAGTAAATATAGCAAGGTATCTTGCCTGGTGTCCGAGCAGAGTTTAGATAATATCCTGACAATAAATATGTCAAATCAACAGTTGCACAAAGGGGAGATAATGTACGAATGTATCCGGATGCTGAAATAAATATCACCAACGTTCACGGAATAAGTGAGATAGTCAGAAAATACTACCCTTTCGTCCAATTTGGACACATGGACAAAACGATAATTTTTGGGTCAAAGCGGGGAGCGTGTCAGGGGTAAAATCTCTAAATTGGACAAATCATAGGTCAAATAAAATTTAAACAATGATACAAAATCAACGGTATGTCCAGTTCTAGATTCTGGTGAGCCGATCACAAAATTGCTCGTCAAGTCAAAACGTAGGGCCCACAAAACGATGATTCGTAGATTGACTCGGAATCGCACGAAACTCGGGTCACAAGACAAGTCAGATAGTGCAAGTCCAATAGTGCAAGTTTCGTGACGATCCGATGGGCGAACACAAACTAATTAGAAAATTTGTAAAACACCTATACAAAGGGGGCTTTTAACTGATATGGCTTGATTCCGGCGTGCACACACATCCAAATTAACTTTTGCGAAAGCCTACACGTCAGGATATATCATACCTATATTTCGGTGCAATTGGTATGCGACGAGGTGGTCCCATTTGGCGGGACGCACTCCGTATCACAAAATTTGGGTTTTAAAAATATGGTTTTTAGTAGTTTTGGAAACAGAATAATTTGACAAATAAAGCAAACTAAGAAAAACTAAAAGAATAGAAATAATCTTGGTTATGTTATCAATAAGTTCCTTTAAATATATTTTAAAATATTACACGAGTTGGTAGAAAATTGGGGGAGAATATGGGTACTTGGACTATTTCTGGGCAGTTTCGAAAACAAGTTTTTTGTCAACTTGGAGTCGACTTTTCTCTCAACCCAGGGCACCTAAATTCATTCTACTTGAAGGAATTCCTAAAGGGTCATGTTGTGAGCGTGCACGAAGAGACAAATCAAAAAATGAAGCAAAGTAGATGGAGATATATACCTGTGAAGTTAGGTCGTCGGTCACGGATTGTGCGCGCGTGCGGGTCGTGCGGTCGGTCGACGGTCTACCGGTCGTGCAGCGGCCTTGGGGGCGACTGACGACGCAGAAGAGGTGTAGGAAACATGTGTTAGGGTCTGGGATCGAGGTTAGGGTTTGTTGTGTGTGTGTGTGTGTGTGCATATATATATATATATATATATATATATATATATATATATATATATATATATATATATATATAAGGAGGGATCTTCATCCCCCATTTTTGTATTCCCCACACATCCCCTCTTTCACAGCTGTTGGATCTTGTTTAAGTCATATAATCTTAACCGTTTAGTTTTGAATTTTTAAGATTATATGACTAAAACAAGATCCAATGGTTGTTATCATGGGGATGTTTAGGGGATGCAAAAATGGGAGGATGTGGATCCCTCCCCTCTCTCTCTCTCTATCTCTCTCTCTCTCTCTCTCTATATATATATATATATATATATATATATATATATATATATATATATATATGTCACGACCCGCACCCGGGGTAAGGGTACTAGTCGGAAACAACGCCCAGCCTACGCCGCAGAATCGGCGGTAGAACGCTGTCTAGAAAGTCAATCTAATATAATGAACCACCAAAAGATAGTGTACTCAATCACAGAAGTAAGATAGAATGAACACGAATCAGATAAGAATAGAATAGTCATCAACTCATGAGTTTAAAATAATACATCTATGAGTCTGAAGAGTAACAAAAATAAGCTGGAGACAAATCCAGTACAAAAGAATACTATCATACTACAAGCTACACTCCAGGGTCAACTATCTCAGTTGGGATAAGTCCCTCTTGAGCCAGGGTCTCCGAATCTAAACCCACAATATCCTGGGGTCCATAATAGGTAGGGTACTCCTCAGTGTCATCTGAAAAAATATATCCAGTCAGGAAAGGAGCAGAGTACATCTCTAACAGCAGTTCTAATCCATGATAAAAACTATGTAACAGTAAATAGCTGTGGATAAACAAGATGCACAAAATAGATACAAGAGATATATAGACAATAAGGAAATACTGGAAAGAAATACAATAATGAACAATATGCCAATGAAACAATAATACTAATGACTAAGTGTGTGAGTACTAGCTTAACATGTGATCGGCTTGGGCAAGATACAATGCGGCCTGGCTAATCATACGTGCGGTGCATGATCAATACTATTCGCTTACCAATACTTTATTCAATAGGGATTTGATCACATATCTATACTAATACTCCCCACCCCCAACTGGTATAATAGATCCAACCACGGTATGCTATGGCACTAGATTCCCCAAGAAGATAGCTAGTCTCCCCGAGAATCGGTGTCTGTACATGTACAAGATAACCAATGAAACAATACTTGCACCATATACACCATATACCAAGGAATAACATCTCATGACGAGATCCGGATATACCAATCCGTGTAACCATAGTGTCGAGAGAAACATGTAAATCTACACTAGATACAACGAACATAGAGGATATCATAAATGAGAAACTATCAGAGAATGTACTCGCCTGAAATCCAAAGAACAGTCTCACAGATGTCTGACTCGGTGCCTCGAAGACCTAGATATGGAATACCACATTAAAACAAGGTCCCGGAAAGAGAACAAGTCAAACTAGTCAACTCCTAGGTCAATAAATAAATTCTAAGTCAAAAGTCAACTATGGTCAACTCTAAAGTCAACTAAAGTCAAACCAAGGTCAACCTCACAAGAAATCTATATAAATAATATAGAAATAAAATACAACAATTTAGGAATAAAAATTAGATCCCAAATCATACTCACACAAAGTATACTACTAATACAAATAATATATACCCTAAAATAATATATATACAAACCAATATGTATACAAATAACATAATATATTATTACAAATATTATATAAAATACATATATTTACACATATATATATATACAATAATAATATATAAAATATAATTTAAAACTGCCAAAGCGTCACTGAAAATAGGGAGTTAAAAATACAATTTAATTAAAACAGCTTATAGTGACAGTCTCAACTGTCACAGAAAAATGTCGCAAAAGCCACTGTGTAATAAAACCCACTGCTGCTGCATTGGTGACAGTTAATCAACTATCATCGAAAACTGTCGCCACTGCTGCTAAGATCCCGCCTGCAGCATTAATGACAGAACTGTCATTAATGCACAGTGGGCTACAGCGGCTGCTGACCCGCCTATTTAGCGACAGTTTCACTGTCACAAACCCACTGTCACTAAAACACAGAAATATATATATATATATATAAATATATATATATATATATATATGCAATAATAATCACAATACATATATATAAATAAATAATTATATACTTATATATATATGCACATATAAACTTATAATTAAATACCAATAGTTACAACACATGCACATATTAATGTTCATATTTTACATGGCTAGAAGCACACCTAAAATATATACATTAATATACAAATAATTACATAATAATTATAAATAATATAATTACACAATTAAACACATAAATATATTTTATAAAATATTTATGTATAATTTATACTATTAACATAAGTACATATATAATTACATGCAAGAAAGCTACATATTATATTTGTACATCATATTAGCACACACAAAAATATATAGATCTATGCTACAATAATTACTATAATAAATACACAAAATAAATATATAATATCTATATATATTTACTAATTATAATTGAAGAATTTAAACCATACATAATTAGATCTATTCAAAAATCCACACAATTGGAGAGTATCACACCGTATCCCACTAGATCTAGGATACGCATGTGACACGAGTCCAACACACAACCAATTGCACCCCGAAGGATACAAACAAATCACAAATAATATTTATGAATAAATCAAAGTGTCAAAAGTAGATCTATGTGTCCGTGTCAAAATATGACATGTTCAAAGCCCCGTGTCGGAGGGAAAACCCCCAAAATGACACGTATCACCAAATAGTTGGGATACGAACCACATGTACCAAATTATGGACATGACACTAGCCCCAAACACATAAGCTCATGTCCAATTGATCTATAGGATCAATTGATACACACAACAAAATATAAATTCGGAATTCCAACAAAATTAATACAAAAGCACCATAACTTTCTCCATGGGTCTCCTATGAACACAAAACAAAGTCCTATGGGTAGTACATACATATAGGTTGATTTTACATGATTAAATCTCATATTTAGAAGCTTTTTAAATGGGAAAATCTGAATTATACCTATTGGGAGATGGATTTCCAATGAAACCTCCAATTGAGAAGAACTTGCTTCCAAATTGTAGATCCTTGCTTCCTTCTTCTAGATCCTTGCTTCCTCCTTCCCTAATGGTGAATTGGGAAGAATTTGGAATGAATTTGGTAGGGAATTGGAATAGAAATGGAGAAAATTTGGGAGTGAGAAATTCTAGATCTAGATTTGGAATGAGAATGAGATTAGAGAGAAATTTCCCCCATCTTTTAATAGGCCGGCCTTGCCCCTCTCCCAAGCAATTGTAAAATGTCCAATGTACCCCTTGGGGCCTTTCATGAAGAAATAATTAAGGAAGGAAGCTTCTAGTCTAATCATTTAATTAATTTAATCCATCTCCTTAACTATGGGCTTTCTAAATGGGCCAAATCTAACTATTTAATTCATGTTGGTCCATGGGTCCAAACTAAACTAGTTGGGTCCACTAAAATAAGTCCAAAATAATTAAATAACATCCAACAACAATTAAATAATATAACAAAAATTATTTACCATGCACAATATTTATTTAAATAGAAAATTACTAAAATACCCTTTTCCTAAAATGTGGTAGTGACAAGTCTACCCTCCTTAAAATAATTTTGTCCTCGAAATTCAAAGACGAAAACTACCCCCAAAAAATCACAAAACAGAACTAAAGAATCACAACGAACTAATGAACAAAACATAACAATGAACAGAACATAACTAGAAATAACATACCTCAAGGTACAAACAAATATGGATAACGCTCTCGCATGTCATCCTCTCTCTCCCAGGTAGACTCCCCCGGAGAGTGATGCCTCCATGCAATGCGCACCAAAGGAATAGTCTGGTTCCTCAGCACCTTCTCTCTCCGATCCAGAATCTCAACTGGCTGCTCTGGATAGCTAAGAGTAAGGCCCACCTCTATCTCCGAGTGATCCAATACATGACTAGGATCTGCCACGTATCGTCTCAACTGCGACACATGAAACACGTTGTGCACTCCCTCCAATGCAGGTGGCAAGTCTAGTCTATAAGCAACTGCACCGACCCTCTCTAGAATAGTGAAAGGTCCGATGAATCGCGGACTAAGCTTTCCGCCTCCACCGAAGCGAATCGTGCCTCGTGTCGGAGAAATCCTCAGAAATACCAAACCACCCACCTCAAACTCCAAAGGTCTCCGATGGCTATCGGCCCAATGCCGCTGTCTGTCCTGCGCCACTCGAAGTCTGTCTCTGATCAAATGAACCTTCTCCGCTGCATCCACAACCATCTCTGGCCCAAGCAAAATTCTCTCTCCAACATCGTCCCAAGATAAAGGAGTATGACACCTCCGACCATATAGAGCTTCAAAAGGTGACATCTCTATACTGGCCTGGTAACTGTTGTTGTAAGCAAACTCTACCAAATGGAGATGGTCCTCCCAAGAACCCCCGAAATCTAGTACACAAGTGCACAACATATCCTCGAGAGTCTGGATAGTCCTCTCTGACTGCCCATCTGTCTGGGGATGATATGCAGTAATGAACTTGAGCTGAGTGCCCAAACTCTCCTGCAAACTCCTCCAGAAATAAGAAGTGAAACGACTATCTCGATCTGAGACTATGCTGACGGGTGTATCCTAACGATCTGCCTCACATACATCTCTGCCAGCTTCTCCGTAGACAAACCCACTTTGAAAGGCAAAAAGTGGGCCGACTTGGTCAATCTATCAATAATGACCCAAATCGCGTCTTTCCCTCCTGGAGATCGTGGAAGTCCGGACACAAAATCCATAGTAATGTGTTCCCACTTCCACTCTGGAATGGGTAATGGCTGAAGTAACCCTCCTGGCCTCTGCCTCTCGGCTTTCACCTGCTGGCACACTAAGCATCTGGATACAAACTGTGCCACTTCCCTCTTCATGCCATACCACCACACACTCTCTCGCATATCCCGATACATCTTGTTAGCACCTGGATGTATGGAATACTAAGAGCGATGCGCTTCCTGCAATACCTCCTCTCGCAACTCCCCACTAGGCACACACAATCTAACTCTATGCCTCAAAGATCCATCCTCTGAAATAGTGAAATCATCCTCCAATCCTGCTCTCACCTGAGCTCTGATACTCCTCAAAGAAATATCATCATACTGTGCTGCCTTAATCCTGTCCATCCAATCTGAGTATATCTGCAATCCCCACATCTGCATAGCACACCCAGGAACAATCACCTCAATGCCCAAGCTCTCCAAGTCCTTCAACAGATATCGATCCTGCGTCAAGAACATAGCTACCGGATACCTGCACAAAGCATCGGCAACTACATTGGCTTTCCCAGGATGATATTGCAAAGAGATATCAAAATCCTTCATCAATTCCAACCACCGACGCTGCCTCATGTTCAACTCCTTCTGCGTGAAAACGTACTTCAAGCTTTTGTGGTATGTGAAGATCTCCACACGCTCTCCGTACAAATAATGTTTCCACAACTTCAGGGCGAATATGACAGCTGCCAACTCCAAATCATGGGTAGGATAGTTTTTTTCATGAGGACGCAATTGCCTGGATGCATAGGCAATCACTTTCCCATGCTGCTGAAGAACACAACCTAAACCCTTCCCCGATGCATCACTATAAATAGTGAAACCTCCGGACTCTGATGGCAACGTCAAAATAGGAGCAAACGTCAACCTCTTCTTCAACTCCTCAAAAGCAACCTGACAATCCTCCGTCCAAACAAACTCCACATCCTTCCTTGTGAGTCTGGTCATCGGCTCGGCAATCCTCGAAAAATCTTGCACAAACTTCCTGTAATAGCCTGCCAATCCCAAGAAACTCCTGATCTCTGCTACTGAACTCGCAGTATTCCAAGATTCCACTGCTGAAATCTTCTTCGGATCCACTGAAATACCATCACCAGTCACAACATGCCCCAAGAATTCTACTTTGTCCAAGAAAAACTCACATTTGGACAACTTCCCATACAGCTTCTCCTTACTCAGCACATCCAACACAATCCTCAAATGCTCCTCATGCTCCTCCGGTGTCCTCGAGTATATGAGTATGTCGTCGATGAACACCACCACGAACTTGTCAAGGTACTGGTGGAATACCTTGTTCAACAAGTTCATAAATACCGCCGGTGCATTAGTCAAACCAAATGGCATCACCATAAACTCGAACTGACCATACCGAGTTCTAAAAGCAGTCTTCGGTATGTCCTCCGGCTTCACCTTCACTTGATGGTAGTCTGATCTCAAATCTATCTTAGAAAACACCTTCGCACCACTCAACTGATCAAACAGATCATCAATCCGTGGCAAAGGATACTTATTCTTGATAGTGAGATTATTCAAAGCCCTGTAATCAATGCACATGCGCACCGATCCATCCTTCTTCGGTACAAACAATATCGGGGCTCCCCATGGTGAAGAACTCGATCTGATAAACCCCTTATCCTGCAATTCGTCCACCTGCTTCTTCAACTCGACCAGCTCGCCGTTGTTTACTCTATAAACATGTTGCAAAATTGGTTCTGCACCTGGCACCAAGTCTATAGAAAATTCAACATCTCGATCTGGTGGCAATCCTGGCAATTCCTCAGGAAACACATCCAAAAATTCTGCTATCAACGGATGCGGCAACTCCTTGTCTTCTACCATAGCTCCACAAATAATGCCTTCTCCCTGCTCCGCAGCTCCTCTAGTAAACTCAAACTCTGGCTCTCCTGGCGGACCAAACAAAACTCTACCTCCTCTACAGTCTATGCTAGCACGGTGCCTACTCAACCAATCGATCCCAAGTACAATGTCATAGCTTGGAAGTGGCATTATAAGTAGACACGCACTCAACTCCCGGCCTCCCAAAGTAATTCTCCGATCCTTGCAAATATCATTAACCAGGATAATGCCTCCCCCGGTCATGATCTTGCAAGTCCTAAGCAAAGACTCAGCTACCAAACCATGCTTCAGAGCAAAAGAAACAGATACAAAACTATGGGAAGCACCACTATCAAACAAAGCTAAAGCTGGAATGGAATCAAGAAGAATAGAACCTGCGATAAAATCTCCGGTGGGTTCCTCCTCTTCGACGGTCATAGCAAACGCTTATCCCTGTCGAGCACCTCCCTACTGTTGATGCTGGACAAAACGTTGCTGCTGTGTCGGAAGCGGTCCCCTCGGCTGTGCTGCAGGTGGTCTCGTCTGTGTCCTCGGAGCTGGAGCTGCTCCTTGAACTGCACGACGAGGACACTCCCTCGATTGATGCCCTTCAGTACCACAATACAAACAAACTCCTAGCCTCCTCCTGCAAACTTCCCAGATGTGGCCGAGTTTCTTGCAGAAGTTGCATGGGGCCTGCTGTAACTGCCTCTGCTGCTGAGGTGCCTGGTGAAAAGGCGCTCTAGCTGGAGTCTGGTTCTGCTGTGGCTGCTGGAAAGGTCTGGACTGAAAATGAGGACGTTTGGCAGATACTGCACTGACGTTGGCCCCCAGAAAAGAATCACGGTCTCTCTTGGTCTTCAAACCCAAATCTCGCTCAACCTTGCGTGCCTCCGCAAGTATCTCCGAGTATGTCTCATAAAAAGACGGAATGAGGATCAATATGGCACAAGATGTAAGACATCAAGGAAATGACAGTTTAAGAGATCAAGTATCAACGTCAAAGGAGAATAGTTGAATCAAAAAAAATTTCCTAGATGTGATTGAGTATCTCAGCCTATATCCTATATCCTATTGCAGGCTCGCAGTAGTACAACTAAGTTGTCGCACTACCACGACATCACATACTTGTGAAGCTAGACCTGCATGGGCCACCACAAAAAATGTGTCACGACCCGCACCCGGGGTAAGGGTACTAGTCGGAAACAACGCCCAGCCTACGCCGCAGAATCGGCGGTAGAACGCTGTCTAGAAAGTCTATCTAATATAATGAACCACCAAAAGATAGTGTACTCAATCACAGAACTAAGATAGAATGAACACGAATCAGATAAGAATAGAATAGTCATCAACTCATGAGTTTAAAATAATACATCAATGAGTCTGAAGAGTAACAAAAATAAGCTGGAGACAAATCCAGTACAAAAGAATACTATCATAGTACAAGCTATACTCCAGGGTCAACTGTCTCAGTTGGGATAAGTCCCTCTAGAGCCAGGGTCTCCGAATCTAAACCCACAACATCCTGGGGTCCATAATAGGTAGGGTACTCCTCAGTGTCATCTGGAAAAATATATCCAGTCAGGAAAGGAGCAGAGTACATCTCTAACAGCAGTTCTAATCCATGATAAAAACTATGTAACAGTAAATAGCTGTGGATAAACAAGATGCACAAAATAGATACAAGAGATATATAGACAATAAGGAAATACTGGAAAGAAATACAATAATGAACAATATGCCAATGAAACAATAATACTAATGACTAAGTGTGTGAGTACTAGCTTAACATGTGATCGGCTTGGGCAAGATACAATGCGGCCTGGCTAATCATACGTGCGGTGCATGATCAACACTATTCGCTTACCAATACTTTATTCAATAGGGATTTGATCACATATCTATACTAATACTCCCCACCCCCAACTGGTATAATAGATCCAACCAAGGTATGCTATGGCACTAGATTCTCCAAGAAGATAGCTAGTCTCCTCGAGAATCGGTGTCTGTACATGTACAAGATAACCAATGAAACAATACTTGCACCATATACACCATATACCAAGAAATAACATCTCATGACGAGATCCGGATATACCAATCCGTGTAACCATAGTGTCGAGAGAAACATGTAAATCTACACTAGATACAACGAACATAGAGGATATCATAAATGAAAAACTATCAGAGAATGTACTCGCCTGAAATCCAAAGAACAGTCTCACAGATGTCTGACTCGGTGCCTCGAAGACCTAGATATGGAATACCACATTAAAATAAGGTCCCGGAAAGAGAACAAGTCAAACTAGTCAACTCCTAGGTCAATAAATAAATTCTAAGTCAAAAGTCAACTATGGTCAACTCTAAAGTCAACTAAAGTCAAACCAAGGTCAACCTCACAAGAAATCTATATAAATAATATAGAAATAAAATACAACAATTTAGGAATAAAAATTAGATCCCAAATCATACTCAAACAAAGTATACTACTAATACAAATAATATATACCCTAAAATAATATATATACAAACCAATATGTATACAAATAACATAATATATTATTACAAATATTATATAAAACACATATATATACACATATATATATATACAATAATAATATATAAAATATAATTTAAAACTGCCAAAGCGTCACTGAAAACAGGGAGTTAAAAATATAATTTAATTAAAACAGCTTATAGTGACAGTCTCAACTGTCACAGAAAAACGTCGCAAAAGCCACTGTGTAATAAAACCCACTGCTGCTGCATTGGTGACAGTTAATCAACTGTCATCGAAAACTGTCGTCACTGCTGCTAAGATCCCGCCTGCAGCATTAATGACAGAACTGTCATTAATGCACAGTGGGCTACAGCGGCTGCTGCTGACCCGCATATTTAGCGACAGTTTCACTGTCACAAACCCACTGTCACTAAAACACAGAAATATATATATATATATATATATATATATATATATATATATATATATATATATATAAATATATATATATGCAATAATAATCACAATACATATATATAAATAAATAATTATATACTTATATATATATATGCACATATAAACTTATAATTAAATACCAATAGTTACAACACATGCACATATTAATGTTCATATTTTACATGGCTAGAAGCACACCTAAAATATATACATTAATATACAAATAATTACATAATAATTATAAATAATATAATTACACAATTAAACACATAAATATAATTTATAAAACATTTACTTATAATTTATACTATTAACATAAGTACATATATAATTACATGCAAGAAAGCTACATATTATATTTGTACATCATATTAGCACACACAAAAATATATAGATCTATGCTACAATAATTACTATAATAAATACACAAAATAAATATATAATATCTATATATATTTACTAATTATAATTGAAGAATTTAAACCATACATAATTAGATCTATTCAAAAATCCACACAATTGGAGAGTATCACACCGTATCCCACTAGATCTAGGATACGCATGTGACACGAGTCCAACACACAACCAATTGCACCCCGAAGGATACAAACAAATCACAAATAATATTTATGAATAAATCAAAGTGTCAAAAGTAGATCTATGTGTCCGTGTCAAAATACGACATGTTCAAAGCCCCGTGTCGGAGAGAAAACCCCCAAAATGACACGTATCACCAAATAGTTGGGATACGAACCACATGTACCAAATTATGGATACGACACTAGCCCCAAACACATAAGCTCATGTCCAATTGATCTATAGGATCAATTGATACACACAACAAAATATAAATTCGAAATTCCAACAAAATTAACCCAAAAAGCACCATAACTTTCTCCATGGGTCTCCTATGAACACAAAACAAAGTCCTATGGGTAGTACATACATATAGGTTGATTTTACATGATTAAATCTCAGATTTAGAAGCTTTTTAAATGGGAAAATCTGAATTATACCTATTGGAAGATGGATTCCCAATGAAACCTCCAATTGAGAAGAACTTGCTTCCAAATTGTAGATCCTTGCTCCTCTTTGTAGATCCTTGCTTCCTTCTTCAAGATCCTTGCTTCCTCCTTCTCTAATGGTGAATTGGGAAGAATTTGGAATGAATTTGGTAGAAAATTGGAATGGGAATGGAGGGAATTTGGGAATGGGAAATTCTAGATCTAGATTTGGAATGAGAATGAGATTAGAGAGAAATTTCCCCCCTCTTTTAATAGGCCGGCCTTGCCCCTCTCCCAAGCAATTATAAAATTTCCAATGTACCCCTTGGGGCCTCTCATGAAGAAATAATTAAGGAAGGAAGCTTCTAGTCTAATCATTTAATTAATTTAATCCATCTCCTTAACTATGGGCTTTCTAAATGGGCCAAATCTAACTATTTAATTCATGTTGGTCCATGGGTCCAAACTAAACTAGTTGGGTCCACTAAAATAAGTCCAAAATAATTAAATAACATCCAACAACAATTAAATAATACAACCAAAATTATTTACCATGCACAATATTTATTTAAATAGGAAATTACTAAAATACCCTTTTTCCTAAAATGTGGTAGTGACAATATATATATATATATATATATTATCACGCTCCAGTCCCAAAAATACGTAGGATAGGACACGTAAGCATGCCAGCCGTATGAATATGGTACTCCAATATATGGAAACCATAACACACGTACGCTGTAATGAATATCAAATCCACAAGTGGTATAAACCATCATAAATTACACGGTATAATCTAATCTCATCCACAGAAAATCAAATATAATGAATAACCAATATCTATAACCAGATCCCAAAATGAAGTATCTAAAGATGACAGTCGGATGAAAACAAATCCACTGCCGAACTAGAATGAAGAATAAACAAGACAAATATAATATAAATACAACCTCTAACAATCACGAGGCTCGAAGAGAAGACCTCTCGTAATCTAAGTAGCCAGTCCGGATCTGCGCTCCTGCAAATATTCATGAATAATACACCTGGAAAGGGACCAGGTCCTCAGAGGGACATAACAGGATTCATAAAAGTATGCCATAAAGTAAATACTGAATAAATAACTCCCGGGTGACCTAACCATCTAAGTGAAATGTAACTTGAGAACAACTTTGAGTGTATGGAAAAGTGTAGGCTAGACATATGCTGACGTAATTCACCAATCATGACAACTGGCTAGTATATGCCACATATGCCCCCATAGGAGGGTGCTGTATAATAACGTCCATCTCCGAAGAGCATGGCATCAGTATAGTATATCGTCCATATCGCTCCGAAGAACGTGGCATCAGTGTAATATAACATCCATATTACCCCGAAGAGTGTGGCATCAGTGTAGTATATATCGTCCATATCACTCCGTCGAGTGTGGCTCAGCGTAAAGGAAGTGGGGTGTCCCATACGCCTACAAGTCGTCCTCCCCGTCCAATGATCTATGCATGTTGTATCCACAACACGCCTTAGCTACTACGTTGCGGCGTCGTAACTCTGGCTCATAGTCTATCATTAGAAAAATAGTCCAACCTTACAACCAAACAAGGACAAGGATTGGACCATCGTACCACGATAGTCTATTCTCCGCCTACTAATAACTGCTAAGTCTTCTAACATGCATCACTATTAGCAGTTATACCCTATCCGTCGCACGCCTACACGTACAGGTGGCCAACCACATACGCAAGTCTGTGCCCTACATGAGACTCACAACACGTGTAAGAAATGTGTCAAGGCCTGAGGAGTTATACCGATAATCCCACAACTTTAGGTGGGTCTACTAGACACTAGGTCAGACATAAGTCCTAACGTCAACGCCTCCGTTGACTGCACCCGAGTCTCTCTCGGACGCGCACAGTTATATAATCTAAAATAATAAACATGCAACTATATATATAATTAAATTTAAACAGTACAACAAGACAAGGTATACTTGCCTGGCAAGAGAGCTGCAGAGTGTAATATCCAGATGTCAAACACCAAGAGTCATAAACTACGGCTTCAGAATGAACGTCTCCGGATACTGAAATAAATATCACCAACATTCCCAGAATAAGCAAAATAGCTAGAAAACACTCCCCTTTCGTCCAATTTGGACACAGGGGCAAAACGGTAATTTTGGGTCAAAGCGGGCTTCCCCTATGGGCCACTTTGTACCGAAAAGCGTACCAGGGGTAATGGTCTCTAAATGGGACAAATTATAGGTCAAACAAACTCTAAATGTCAATGCGAACTCAACGGTACTTCCAATTTTGGATTCCGATGAGCCGGACACAAATTCGCCCAAATAGTCAACCGTGGGGCCCGCCAATTGGCGACTTGGTCAACTGTCTCAAAATTGCGTGAAAATTGGGTCACAGGACCAATACAATACCACGAGTCCAATGGCACAAGTTTTGTCGTATTCTGACGAGCGTGCACAAAATACGCAGGGCTTTTACAAAAGTTACGACCCGGGGGATTTGCTGCGGATATCGGTTGATTCCGACGCGCACACGCGTCCAAATTAGTTTCCGCAAAATATCACACGTCCGGGTATGCCTCATGCACTCTTTGGTACACTTGGTACGCGACGGGGGGTCCCGTTTGGCGGGGCGCGCGCTGTATCACAAATTTTGGAAATCTGGAAAAAGTGGGTTTTTGGGATTTTCCAACTAATTTAATTCTACACACAATAATTAGTAAATTAATGTATTTGACAGAAAATAAACTAGGTCAAGTGGTCTTCGCATACCAACAAGAAAAATCGAATTCGGATCTCTGTGGTGGGAGATACAAATCCGTGAACATGGGTGGTTGAAACAGAATTTTCTAAGATTTAAATATCGTAGTTTTTTCTCGACTTGGCGTCGATTTTTACCTAGGTTTACGCGTGGTTCGATATGAACTAGCATACAAATATGGAATGGGGATATGTGAGAATCATACCGGTGAAGACGGGGTCTAGTTTGGTCCAGCGAGGGCGCGAGAATCGAGGCATAAACACAGGTACGTTGTTCGATCAAATTCTGTCTCGCGCGCACGGCGTCGCGGTGTACGGTCGGCCGGGGTTCTCCGGCGGTCTGGGGCGGCTCGTCTCTGCGGCGCGGTGGCTGGAGGCGGCACGTGGCGGGGAGAGGGAGGATTAGGGTTAGGGTAATATAGAGTAGTTATATAGAGAGAGGGAGAGAGAGAGAGAGATCACGATTGAGAAGGGGGAGATTCGTCGCTCGCGGGTGGGAATTTGGAAGGCTGCTGCTTTTGCTTTTATATATAGGGCGGGTAGGAATAAGTGGGTTTGGGTTCTTATTAGGATTGGGTTCTTATTCATTAAGAATTTTAATTTCTTTTTCTTTCTTTTTCTTTTCTTTCTTTTTCTTATTCTTTCTCTTTATTTCTTTATTCATTATAATTACTATTTTATTTCTATTTTTATTCTAATTAATAAGCATTAAATATATATCTATATACATATATATATATATATATATATATATATATATATATATATATAAATATTCTAGAAATTTATTAGTGCATACCATAAAGCTAGCAACTGTCCAACGGGTCTCCTACATGAAATAAATTAGAAAAAAATTTATAATGGCTCCATAAATCCCCTAAATGCACAAACACCTCAAATAAAAATTAAATAAATTCTATTTCCTCTAATTCGCTCATAATTACTATAATTAAATTAATAAATAAAAAAATATTTAATACGTTTTTATTTTTTATTTTTTTGAACTAGGGGTTTTATATTCTACCCAACTTATACAAATATTGTCCTCGAAATTAAAACTAAACCGTGATAGAAGTCAAGGATGGTATAAGATAGAGATTTGCAGCTTATTCTGTACCTTTCTCCATCCTTACCTCCATGATTTTCCAATTGACATGGAGATGTTTGGGGGGCTATAATTTGCATTGTTTAAAATGCAAGGCTAGGTTTAAATGAGGGGACGATGTTGCGCGTTGCACTTTCCAAAAATTCATGAGGAAAATCTACATAAACGAAAAATATGTTTCTTCATGTGTCATGTCTAATGGTGTGGACACCTCAATGCACCTTTGCATAAAAGTGTCCAACAATTGAAAAATTGTACAAAGATGGAAATTGGATTAATTTAATTAAAATTAATGCGCAGGATATTCTGGAATTAATTAGAAGTACAGGGGGATAACATTGGGTGGGACACAAGTATCATGGGCGTAGAGGACTCAGAGTAGAATATTGTCATAGGTTGGGTCGCACGAAACGGGTCAAGATTGTGTCTCCAATTTCAATTGGAACGCACAAGGGTACAAAGTTGGAATTATAGAATCAAATACAAACGTCCGCGACGAATATTGTGCGACAAAAAATGTAGCACAAGAGAGTATAATTATAAATTACACCGAGGTCAGAATAGAAGGCGGGCACATCTAGGACAAGGGTGTGAAGTTTGTAGGTAGGCAATGGCTAACGTAGTGCGCCAATTATCGAAGCAACGGTAATGTGCGCTAAGTGATACAAATATTGTATAATTAAATGCCGTGTCCTATTTCCAATTGGATGCAACTAGCCCTAGTTTCTCTATCTAACCAAGTGGGCCTAATTTTGGGTGAGGGAGGGTTTACAATCTAGCCAACCTTAAAATATGTCATCCTCGAAATTAAAATAAGGCATAATTTGTTAATTCCTTCACATTCGCATATAAAGCAAATCATTCACAATCTCTTCCAAATTTTTTAAAATATATTTTAATTCATCGCAATCACTTTCAAAATTAAGGTAACCTCTGTTAAATCAAACTATTGACATTTCTCCTCGATTTTTAAATAATCACATCCAAATTTAAGTTAAATCCATATGACATCTTCAAGGTTTAAATAACCCATATCAAAATTTTCACATTACGATCTCCAACTATCATAATCTCCTTTAAAAGAAAACAATTCTAATCCAATATTATTCCTATTTTCTCTTATGAATTTTGTATCCTTCAAAATTTTAAATTCAATTCACATCCTTAATATTTTAAATAGGTAATCCGGCCATCAAAATTTAACCTTTAATTCAATTCATCAATTTTGGAATTTATTCCGTCAGTGCTCATGTTTAGAGTTCCATTTATTTTTCTCAAGGTTTAAATCGATGATTCAACCTTCAGTATTCAAAATTTAAATCATATGCCCACGTATAAAGGTTTGGTTCGCCATATTAAAGTTTTTCAAATTCATTAATTCATCGTCATCTTAATCCTTTTTTAAAATTTCTCAAAATTTAAAATGACTTGAACTCCCCATCTAATCTTGCTTGATTACAATCTAAACGAAATTCCTCTCAAGTTGACATTGCAACTTCTACCCAACTTATAATTTATCCATCTATCATATAAGGCTATACACTTAAGAAAAATATTCCTCAACTTCTTTAGTCATGCTATTCGATCCTCAAAAGTTTGAACACCAACATTTTACCTATGATATGCCCTTAATTACGGAAAATTATCATCAACTAATGCGGTTGGCCTATGGGATATATCTAGTACTATATCAAGCTTATACCAAGCACGAGGTTTTGTCTTTTCGAAATAAGGGAAGACGGATAACAATAGTAAAGAGTTCAAGGGGGGAGGTAATAGAATAGAAGTATGGGGATCATGGCGTTTAAGGAGTTCAAAAGGAATTGTCAAGGCGGTTGTGGATTGAATTCCTATTTGGTAATTTTTTATTTACACGCTCGTATCAGTATAGTTATGTAGCTGATACGATACGCTCACGCATGCCTAGAGGGCAAGTACATTCGTCTACCAAAAACTATATATCTCAATCCACGTAAAGTAGTTATGCGAAGGGCGAACCAAGCGCACCAAGGTTAGCTAGACCTTAATACACTGATTCTGAAATGTATTAATGTATGCATCCACTAATACATATATCGTGAACATGCTCGATAAAAGAATAAGCTTGCAAAACTAGGCTATAAAATAGCAGCATAAGTCAAGGTAGTATATAAAATATAAATGCGCTAGATCATGATGAAATAAGGTACAAATAATTTAAGTTCACAAACAAAACCAAAATAAGACTCTACAGTCTCTACAGTTGTCATACTACTCTTGTCTAAGTCGCTAGTCGACCGAATAGGGGCATGGCCTTTAAGTTCTACCATCAGAATAAACACTATTGTCTTATGCAAGCATATAGTTAATGTTATTCAATTATACTACAATAATATGTTAAGAGGACTATGTGTCACTAGGTTGTGAGGCATACTACCCAGATAATAAAGTAATACTATGACAGTCTTAAGGGGATTCTACAAAATAATATTGTCCTTGTAAATAAAGCATAAACTCTTATTGGGGTTTACGAGAAAATTATCCTATTGCATTATATAGGTAATGGTCACCTTAAGTTTTAATCATAGTGCTCATAGAACAAGTGTCAATAGTAAGAATAGAATAGCTACTGGTTCTTAAGTGAAAAGAGGATATACCTATACTAGGTTATGGATACAAATTACGCGATTTAAAACTAAGGGTAATCATCAAGCTACAATCTACAAGAACAACTCAAAACTATCAAATTCTTACTATCAAGAACAACTTTTCAAAGTTTAACATTGACAACTATAGTCCTAGCAACTGCATATCCTTAACATAAGAGAATTCATCTGGTCTACAATCAGAAGTGTCAGGTGGCACGAGTTGAGAGGTGAAGAAGGAAAAGCATAATTAGTCGTCAAACAAATAGCGAGTGCTAGGGCTACAGAGAACAAGATATAAAATTAAAAATAGGAAGACTCTATATAAGATCATAGTTTTCTAAGGGAAAGATAACATGCTAGTCTCTGTGTTCGAGGAATGATCGAGGAAATATTATATTCGTTCCTCTTGACTTCCTTAGGTACTGTCTGCTAATACCAAGACAAGAATCAAAATGTATAGTTCTACAATACTATCTCACTATAAAAGTTAGGGTTGGTCCTAATATTCCACCTTGGATTTCTATTGGTTCCTTAATGCTAGGATAAAACAGTGTGGTTAAATTTATAACTAACCCTAGTAGTGTCTGTACTACTCTCAAGTCATTCATAATTATATCAAGAGGTAATTGTCAATCATTCTACAGGTAAGGGTTGCTAGGGTTCATTAGGTAGTAAGGAAAACTAGGGTTCATTAAGTATTCTAAACTTAGTGATGTGTCAATTCCCTAGTTGTACTCCTAATAGGAAGGTTATCCTACTTATTATTCTAACAACAATGATTCCTATATTCTAGCATTCCTATATTCAAGCAGGGGCTATACTCAAGGAACTATTTGGGAAGTACAGGAATCAAGCAAGATGCGATCATTCAAATAGAATGGATTAGAAGGAAGATGAGTCATAGTCAATTGTGGATGAGATCCTATACTCTAATCCTAGGTGCATGCTTGCTCGGTACAGTAACGTAACCGAGACAATATGCTCTTGACCTGCATGGGCCAACACTAAAAACATGTCACACCCCAGTCCCAAAAATATGTAGGACTAGGACACGTAAGCATGCCAGCCGTATGAATATGACACTCCAATATATGGAAACCATAACACACGTACGCTGTAGTGAATATCAAATCTACAAGTGGTATAAACCATCATAAATTACATGGTATAATCTAATCTCATCCACAGAAAATCAAATATAATGAATAACCAATATCTATAATCAGATCCCAAAATGAAGTATCTAAAGATGACAGTCGGATGGAAACAAATCCACTACCGAACTAGAATGAAGAATAAACAAGACAAATACAATATAAATACAACCTCTAATAATTACGAGGCTCGAAGAGAAGACCTCTCGTAATCTAAGTAGCCAGTCCAGATCAGCGTTCCTACAAATACTCATGAACAATACACCTGGAAAGGGACCAGGTCCTCAGAGTGACATAACAAGATACATAAAAGTATGCCATAAAGTAAATACTGAATAAATAAGTCCCGGGTGACCTAACCATCTAAGTGAAATGCAACTTGAGAACAACTTTGAGTGTATGGGAAAGTGTAGGCTAGACATATGCTGACGTAATTCACCAATCGTGACAACTGGCTAGTATATGCCATATATGCCCCCATAGGAGGGCGCTGTATAATAACGTCCATCTCCGAAGAGCATGGCATCAGTATAGTATATCGTCCATATCGCTCCGAAGAACGTGACATCAATGTAATATAACGTCCATATCACCCCGAAGAGTGTGGCATCAGTGTAGTATATATCGTCCATATCACTCCGTCGAGTGTGGCATCATTGTAAAGGAAGTGGGGTATTCCATACGCCTACAAGTCGTCCTCCCTGCCCAATGATCTATGCATGTTGTATCCACAACACGCCTTAGCTACTACGCCGCGGCGTCGTAACTCTGGCTCATAGTCTATCGTTAGAAAAATAGTCCAACCTTACAACCAAAAAAGGACAAGGATTGGACCATCGTACCACGATAGTCTATGCTCCGCCTACTAATAACTGCTAAGTCTTCTAACAGGCATCACTATTAGCAGTTATACCCTATCCGTCGCACGCCTACACGTACAGGTGGCCAACCACATACGCAAGTCCATGCCCTAGATGAGACTCACAACACGTGTAAGAAATGTGTCAAGGCCTGGGGAGTTATACCGATAACTCCACAAATTTAGGTGGGTCTACTAGACACTAGGTCAGACATAAGTCCTAACGTCAACGCCTCCGTTGACTGCACCCGAGTCTCTCTCAGACGCGCACAGTTATATAATCTAAAATAATAAACATGCAACTAATATATATAACTGAATTTAAAAAGTACAACAAGGCAAGGTATACTTACCTGGCAAGAGAGCTGCAGAGTGTAATGTCCTGATGTCAAACACCAAGAGTCAGAAACTACGGCCTCAGAATAAACTTCTCCGGATGCTGAAATAAACATCACCAACGTTACCAGAATAAGCAAAATAGCTAGAAAACACTCCACTTTCGTCCAATTTAGACAAATGGGTAAAACGATAATTTCGGTTCAAAGCGAGCTCCACCCGTGGACCACTTTGCACCGAAAAGTATGCCAGGGGTAACGGTCACTAAATGGGACAAATTATAGGTCAAACAAACTCTAAATGTCAATGTAAACTCAATGGTACTTCCAATTTTGGATTCCGGTGAGCCGAACACAAATTCGCCCAAAAAGTCAACCGTGGGGCCCGTCAATTGGTGACTTGGTCAACTGTCTCAGAATTGCATAAAAATTGGGTCACAGGTGTGGTGCCCCGTTCCCCCTATTCGGGAAGCGCGGCTAAGAAATACAAGACGGTATCGTTCGATCGGGATAGATTGAATCAAGAACTCATCCTCGTTATGGATTTGTCTCTTCGGAATCGATTCCCATATTCAGTGGACCGTGCCCTGGGATCGACTTAGCGGCAGAGTCAGGAGGGACCTCTCCGCTGCATTCTTTGTTGCCTAGTTTTTGCTGTCGCTTGTTGCTTTCGTACCTTGAGTTGGTTTTCGGATTTGCTTGGGTTTTCTAGAACGGTTTTGATGGATTTCATTGCTTTCGTTCTTAGGACTGCACTTTAATTCCGATAACGGAAAGAGAGGAAGAAGTACTGATCAGCTGTTCGTGTCAATACTGGTGATCCGGCAGTAGGCGTCGCTCGAGCGGACTCCTAAAGCACTTCTTTCCTTTTTCCTTCCAACTACTAAAGTGAGTGGCTACCAATCCGATTAGCTAGCCCTTCTTGCTAGTCTTCACATTCTAAATCTTGTGTTCGTGCTTGCCCCGATCAAACGATACCAAGTAAATAACTAAAAGATATCAAGATAATAAGGGAATAGACTTGGGAAATATTGCTTGTCAAATGAAACTTGTGAACGGTTACTTATATGCTTGCTCGTTTGGAATGTTCATCATATGCATAAATATAAGTTAGAATGTATATTTCTTCTTAAAACTGTGCTATGTATAGAACTCATTTTCAACGCAATAACTCAACAAGAAGACTATGCAAAAGTAAATCTTGCCTGTTACTTCCATGCTCCTGATATGCCCTGATTTGCCTCGATGTTAACTTAGTGTACTGCGTTGATCACGGACAACTTGTGCACAATGTCTTAGTTCCCGCGGACGGTCGCTGGGGCACCGGCACCGATCCGATCCGGACGGAACTCATGATAGTCGCCTGCTATAGGACGAAATACCTTGGGACGTCCTGATCTATACGTCGCACGGCACTCCGTAATGAGACTAGCCCATCCATATGGCAACGTGCCAGTGATCCCCCTTGTATATTTAAACCTGTTGCTACTAACTTGTGTCTTCTTGGCAGGGAAGGCAAGGTAAGTATTATGCAGGTGGTCCAGACGGGCAGGTAAATGTCACCGAACGGTGGCGAGTTATTTTAATGATTCTATATCTATGTCTTGCTGTAAAATGAACTAAGGCAAGATAGAAACCCACAAATATGCATGCTTCATTAAAACAACGTGTTGATTGGTATAGTTGGGTTAGCTTGCCTTCACCAGTACGTTTCGATGTACTGACCCTCGTTGAAACAGGTTCCCCGCGTTAAGGAGAGCCGAGCGAGGAGCAGGAGACAAACCCCCAATCCAGTCCAAGCTGTAGGCACGCCTCGACAGTGCCAACCTTTTGAAGAAGCATTTTGAAGAAGCATTTTGAATAAGCATTTTGAAGCAGCTAGCCACCAAGTGAACATGCAACTTCGTGGCAAAGCAGTCGTTCCGACACAAGGTCTTATATTTTGAGTTTAGTAAGGATGTAATGTACAGGACTGCTATCTCATTTTGTGTCAACACTTTTGTAAGCCCATAGAGGCAATCCTTATGACTCAGTTCAAGGAGTTTGTAATAGATGTTCATATTATCAATAAAAGGAACTTTTTCCATGTTTCAATATGTGTTTCAATTATCTGCGTACTCTGAATATATGCTCGCTATGCAAAACAAAATACTTAGCCTCGTGCGGTGCAAAACCTAGGCCCGCACGGCGGTCACGCCCGGGGGACGACTATCGATTCCACGGAATCGGGGCGTGACATGTTGGTATCAGAGCACAGCTTCAAAGTTCCTTTGACTCTTGAACTAGAAAAGTTCCCTTAACGATAAATCCCTGTGCGAACTCCTGTACTCGTTAAGGCCAAAATAAGATACGTTCGTGCAAAAGTCCATAATACATTATGATCCTGATATAATTTACCTTCCTTTCAAGGAACGACGCAAGCGCAACCATCAGCGCTGGCGCCAGGCGAGACAAGGACTTAGGAGAGCAGTTCCGGAACTTCAGGAAGCTCTCGGAGCCAACGGGGCATGTCTCGATCAGATTCCCTTCAGCAGGTGATGCAAATGTTCACGGAGCAACGACAAAGGGATGATGCCCGCCAAGCCAAGTTCGAAAGCAACCTAGAGGCCCGGCTCTCAGTCCAGCAAAAGCAGGTAGATACCCTGCAGTAGCTTATTCAGACCCTGGCCTCCAACCATTCTGTCGCAACGACAGCTACACCAGTGGAGCAGCCAGCGCTTGAAGTCGAGACACTGCTAGCGCCAAGGACGAAGGAAGTGACTGTCTTCGCCTTTGGCAACTTCAAGAAGGTCTGCAACACGCCATTTAACGAGACTGAGGACCCGATCGTGGCCCTAGATTGGCTCGCCGAGCTTGAAGATCATTTTTCTCTCCTAGAAGTGCCGGAAGACAAGCGCGTCACCTGTGCCCAATTACTGCTCTGCCTCAATGCGCACGACTGGTGGGACGTGCATCGACGATCTCTTCAACCTGGCCATGGAGAGGAGACGATCGCGTGGACGACTTTTCGTGCCGCATTTGAGGAGGAGTTTATACCCCCACCTCTACGCCGTCAACGGGAAAATGATTTTGTTCAGCTCCGGCAGGGCAGCATAACGATAAAGCAATATTCGGCAGAATTCAACAAACTGGCCAAATTTGCTACCGCTTATCTACCGGATGCAGCAAGTCGTGCCAGACGATTCGAAGGAGGGCTACATCCTGGCATCCACGGGCACGTAGCCGTTCCGCAGTATCAGACGATGAGGGAAGTCTTAAACCATGCCCTCTCCCTGGAACCGCAGTATCCTCACGTTGCTGCCGGCGCTGTGCAAACTTCCAATCACAAACGCCAAGGCAATGATAGAGGAAACAACGCTGCAAAACGTCCAAATAACGGCGGTAAACAGCGTGGAGACACCAACAAGACCTGCAACTTTTGCAGGAAGCCAGGGCATATCGAAAAAGATTGTCGCCGCAAGCTTGGGACTTGCCTCCGTTGCGGTGATCCAGGCCATCAGATTAGCAGCTGTCCGCTTCGTCCACTGCAACAACCAGATCAGACTCCGGCTCCTCAGGCAAATCAAGCGGCGCCTCAGCAAGGGCGTAATCAAGCTCAGGGTCGGGTCTATACCATGACACGGGAAGAAGCTCTAGCTTCGGATACCGTCGTGTCAGGTACCTTACTTTTCAATAATATACCTACTCACGTTCTATTTGATTCAGGTGCAACCCATAGCTTTATTTCTACAAACTTCGCCACAGAGAACAATGTAAAAATAACTCCGTTGTATTTAGATTTAAGCGTTAGCACCCCATCCGGTACAAAAATACATGTCTGTTCAGCATGCCTAGGCGGTTATATCTGTATTGGGGAGAGAAAGCTGTCACTTGATGTTTTAGTTCTTGATGTACGGGACTACGATATCATTTTAGGAATGGACTGGCTAGGCGCATGCGCGACAACTATTGAGTGTGCAGAGAAGCGAGTCATTTTTCGTCTGCCCGGAGAAGCCGTGTTCTGTTACACCAGTAGTCCAGCAAACGATGCGACCAGGGCCTGTATGGTAATTTCGGCAAAATCTGCTCGGCAAATGCTCTACACAGGCTGCGAGGGATTCCTAGCATCAGTTTGGGACACACGGCAGGACTACGCAAACGTCGAGTCTACTTCCGTTGAGGCAGAGTTTCCCGATGTATTTTCGAGCGAACTACCCGATATGCCGCCAGACCGAGAGATTGAATTCACTATTGATACATTCCCAAACACGCAGCCGATTTCCAAACCTCCGTACAGAATGGCACCTGCAGAGCTGAATGAATTAAAGTGCCAACTCCAGGAATTACTTGATCGCGGGTTCATCCGTCCGAGCGTGTCTCCTTGGGGCGCGCCTGTGCTCTTTGTGAAGAAGAAGGACGGAACTCTACGCCTCTGCATTGACTATAGGGAATTGAATAAAGTCACAATAAAAAACAAATATCCTCTGCCACGGATAGATGATTTGTTCGATCAGTTACAAGGAGCAACGGTATTCTCTAAGATCGATCTTCGCTCGGGTTACCACCAGCTGAAGATTAAGCCCGGAGATGTGCCGAAGACTGCTTTTCGAACCCGCTACGGCCATTACGAGTTTTTCGTGATGCCGTTTGGACTGATGAATGCCCCTGCTGCATTCATGGATGTTATGAATCGTGTGTTTAGGCCTTTCATCGATAAATTCGTGGTAGTTTTTATCGATGACATCTTGGTGTACTCGAAGAATAAGGATGAGCACGCAGGACACCTGCGGATGGTGCTGCAGACCCTTCGAGACAACAAGTTGTACGCCAAACTGAGTAAATGTGAATTCTTGTTGAACAGTATCTCGTTTTTGGGGTATATCATCTCCTCGAAAGGCATCTCAGTTGATCCAAAGAAGATAGAAGCAATCACGCAGTAGAAACGACTGGAGTCAGCTAGCGACATCCGAAGTTTCCTTGGTCTGGCAGGGTACTACCGGAGATTTGTATAAAATTTTGCTAGAATTGCTTTGCCCTTGACTCAGTTGACACGAAAGGGTGCAAAGTTTACTTGGACAGAGGACTGTGAAGCTTCGTTTACGGAGTTAAAGTAGCGCCTCGTCTCTGCCCCAATTCTCACTCTGCCGAACAGACCAGATGACTTTAAAATATATAGTGATGCCTCAGGAAAGGGTCTAGGATGTGTCCTGATGCAGCGCGATAAAGTCATAGCCTATGCGTCGAGGCAGTTAAAGCCTCACGAGAAGAATTATCCGACGCATGACTTAGAACTGGCGGCGGTAGTGTTTGCGTTGAAGCTGTGGCGCCACTACCTTTATGGTGTACCATGTGAAATCTATACGGACCATAAAAGCTTGAAATACTTGTACACTCAAAAGGATTTGAATCTTCGGCAGCGGCGATGGCTTGAACTCCTCAGCGACTTCGATCTAACGATCAGATACACGCCTGGAAAGGGAAACGTAGTAGCTGACACGTTGAGTCGAGTGTTTGTAGGGAGTTTGGTTATTGATGATAGGCTGCGCCGAGATCTTGAATCACTGGGCATTACACTGAAAATAAGATATAAGAAGTGGGTGCAAGTAGCTCAACTGTGCCTCGAGCCCGACTTGTTACACAAAGTGAAGGCCGCTCAGAAGGACGACCCATTCCTGTAGAAGATTCATGCCCTCATCTTGGCAGGAAAGGCGTCCGACTTTGCGGTAAGCACGGATGGAATGCTTCGAGTAAAAGGAAGACTATGCGTTCCGAACGACGCGGCCCTCAGACAAGAGATACTTACGGAAGCTCACTATGCTAGTTATACTTCTCATCCGGGTAGTACTAAGATGTATCGGGATCTGCGCACGACGTTTTGGTGGCACGGCTTGAAACGGGATGTGGCACAGTTTGTGTCGCATTGCATGGCTTGTCAACGAGTGAAGGCCGAACACCAGAAACCAGACGGAGAGCTTCAGAATCTTGCTATTCCGGAGTGGAAATAGGATGATATAACGATGGATTTTATTGATGGCTTGCCGAGGACGCAATGGGGACATGATGCAGTCTGGGTTATCGTCGATCGACTCACCAAGTCAGCTCACTTTCTACCTATCAAATCTACTTGGAGTGCCGACCGCCTGGCTCAGATATATCTCAACGAAATCGTTTGACTCCATGGCGTGCCCGTATCTATAGTCTCCGATAGAGATGGTCGATTTATATCACGTTTATGGGGAAGCCTGCAGTCAGCAATGGGGACAAAGTTGAAGTTTAGCTCCGCCTACCATCCACAGACCGACGGCCAAACCGAATGTGTCAACCAGATCCTCAAAGATATGCTGCGACTCTACGCCTTGGACACGAAGACTAGTTGGGACCTTCATCTACCTTTAGCCGAATTTGCTTACAACAATAGTTATCAATCAAGCATTCAGATGGCGCCGTATGAGGCATTATACGGACGGAAGTGTAGATCTCCTATCTGTTGGGACGAAGTTGGGGAGCGGCAAGTACTTGGCCCTGAGCTCGTGGAGCAGACCGTCCAGAAAGTTTGGCTGATTCGGGACAGATTAAAGATAGCTCAAAGTCATCAGAAGAGCTATACGGATGTTCATCGGAGACCGCTAGAGTTTCAAGTAGGCGATAGGGTATTCCTCAAGGTCTCGCCCATGCGAGGGGTCAGCAGGTTCAGAGCGAAGGGAAAGCTAAGTCCACGATTTGTCGGCCCGTTCGAAATACTAAAGCGGGTTGCCTCAGTTGCTTATCAGATTGCCCTACCACCATCCCTATCTGACGTACATGATATATTCCATGTTTCCCAACTTAAAAAATATGTGTACGATCCAAGCCACGTGGTAGACCTGGGACAACTGAACCTTCAGCCCGACTTGACGTATGTAGAACAACCGGTACAAATTTTGTATAGAAAAGAAAAGCTGCTTCGGACCCGTTCGGTTCCTCTAGTGCGCGTGCTTTGGCAGAATCACTCTGTCGAAGAATCTACTTGGGAGCTCGAATCTGATATGAGGGAACGGTTCCCCTCATTATTTCCTAGTGGTAGGTTCTATTCCTTAAGTTTTGGGACAAAACTTTCAATTAGTTGGGTAGGATGTGGTGCCCCGTTCCCCCTATTCGGGGAGCGCGGCTAAGAAATACAAGACGGTATCGTTCGATCGGGATAGATTGAATCAAGAACTCATCCTCGTTATGGATTTGTCTCTTCGGAATCGATTCCCATATTCAGTGGACCGTGCCCTGGGATCGACTTAGCGGCAGAGTCAGGAGGGACCTCTCCGCTGTATTCTTTGTTGCCTAGTTTTTGCTGTCGCTTGTTGCTTTCGTGCCTTGAGTTGGTTTTCGGATTTGCTTGGGTTTTCTAGAACGGTTTCGATGGATTTCATTGCTTTTGTTCTTAGGACTGCACTTTAATTCCGATAACGGAAAGAGAGGAAGAAGTACTGATCAGCTGTTCGTGTCAATACAGGTGATCCGGCAGTAGGCGTCGCTCGAGCGGACTCCTAAAGCACTTCTTTCCTTTTTCTTCCAGCTACTAAAGTGAGTGGCTACCAACCCGATTAGCTAGCCCTTCTTGCTAGTCTTCACATTCTAAATCTTGTGTTCGTGCTTGCCCCGATCAAACGATACCAAGTAAATAATTAAAAGATATCAAGATAATAAGGGAATAGACTTGGGAAATATTGCTTGTCAAATGAAACTTGTGAACGGTTACTTACTTATATGCTTGCTCGTTTGGAATGTTCATCATATGCATAAATATAAGTTAGAATGTATATTTCTTCTTAAAACTGTGCTATGTATAGAACTCATTTTCAATACAATAACTCAACAAGAAGACTATGCAAAAGTAAATCTTGCCTGTTACTGCCATGCTCCTGATATGCCCTGATTTGTCTCGATGCTAACTTAGTGTACTGCGTTGATCACGGACAACTTGTGCACAAGGTCTTAGTTCCTGCGGACGGTCGCTGGGGCACCGGTACCGAACCGATCCGGACGAAACTCATGATAGTCGCCTGCTATAGGACGGAATGCCTCGGGACATCCTGATCTATACGTCGCACGACACTCCATACTGAGACTAGCCCGTCCATATGGCAACGTGCCAGTGATCCCCCTTGTATATTTAAACCTGTTGCTACTAACTTGTGTCTTCTTGGCAGGGAAGGCAAGGTAAGTATTATGCAGGTGGTCCAGACGGGCAGGTAAATGTCACCGAACGGTGGCGAGTTATTTCAATGATTCTATATCTATGTCTTGCTATAAAATGAACTAAGGCAAGATAGAAACCCACAAATATGCATGCTTCATTAAAACAACGTGTTGATTGGTATAGTTGGGTTAGCTTGCCTTCACTAGTACGTTTCGATGTACTGACCCTCGTTGAAACAGGTTCCCCGCGCTAAGGAGAGCCGAGCGAGGAGCAGGAGACAAACCCCCAATCCAGTCCAAGCTGTAGGCACGCCTCGACCGTGCCAACCTTTTGAAGAAGCATTTTGAAGAAGCATTTTGAAGCAGCTAGCCACCAAGTGAACATGCAACTTCGTGACAAAGCAGTCATTCTGACACAAGGTCTTATATTTTGAGTTTAGTAAGGATGTAATGTACAGGACTGCTATCTCATTTTGTGTCAACACTTTTGTAAGCCCATAGAGGCAATCCTTATGACTCAGTTCAAGGAGTTTGTAATAGATGTTCATATTATCAATAAAAAGGAACTTTTTCCATGTTTCAATATGTGTTTCAATTATCTGCATACTCTGAATATGTGCTCGCTATGCAAAACAAAATACTTAGCTTCGTGCGGTGCGCAACCTAGGCCCGCACGGCGGTCACGCCCGGGGGACGACTATCGATTCCACAGAATAGGGGCGTGACAACAGGACCAGCACGATACCACGAGTCCAGTGGCGCAAGTTTCGTCGTATTCTGTCGAGCATGCACAAAATGCGCAGGGCTTTTACAAAAGTTGCGACATGGGAGATTTGTTGCGGATACGGGCTGATTCTGATGCGCACACGCGTCCAAATCAGTTTCCACAAAATCTCACACGTCCGGGTACGTCGTGCGCACCCTTTGGTACACTTGGTACACCATTGGGGGTCCCGTTTGGCGGGGCGCGCTCTGTATCACAAATTTTGGAAATCCAAAAAAAGTAGGTTTTTGGGGTTTTCCATCTAATTTATTTCTACACATAGCAATTAATAAATTAATGTATTTAACAAAAAATTAACTAGGTCAAGTAGTCTTCTCATACCAACAAGAAAAACCGAATTCGGATCTCTGTGGTGGGAGATACGAATCCGTGAACAGGGGTGGTAGAAACAGAATTTTCTGAGATTTAAATGTCGTAGTTTTTTTTCGACTTGGCGTCGATTTTTACCTAGGTTTGCACGTGGTTCGAGATGAACTAACATACAAATATGGAAGGGGATAGGTGAGGATCATACCGGTGAAGACGGGTTCTAGTTTGGTCCAGCGAGGGCGCAGGAATCGAGGCGTGAACACAGGTACGCTGTTCGATCAAATTCTATCTCGCGCGCGCGGCGTCGCGGTGTGCGGTCGGCCGGGGTTCTCCGGCTGTCTGGGGCGGCTCGTCTCTGCGGCGCGGTAGCTGGAGGCGGCGCGTGGCGGGGAGAGGGAGGATTAGGGTTACGGTTTGGGTAATATAGAGTAGTTATATAGAGAGAGGGAGAGAGAGAAAGAGAGAGAGATCGCGATTGAGAAGGGGGGGATTCGTCGCTCGCGGGGGGGGGGGGGAATTTGGAAGGCTGCTGCTTTTGCTTTTATATATAGGGCTGGTAGGAATAAGTGGGTTTGGGTTCTTATTCATTAAGAATTTTAATTTCTTTTTCTTTCTTTTTCTTTTCTTTCTTTTTCTTATACTTTCTCTTTATTTCTTTATTCATTTTAATTACTATTTTATTTCTATTTTTATTCTAATTAATAAGAATTAAATATATATCTATATACATATATATATATATATATATATATATATATATATATATATATATATATATATATATATATTCTAGAAATTTATTAGTGCATACCATAAAGCTAGCAACTGTCCAACGGATCTCCTACATGGAATAAATTAGAAAAAAATTATAATGGCTCCATAAATTCCCTAAATGCACAAACACCTCAAATAAAAATTAAATAAATTATATTTCCTCTAATTCGCTCATAATTACTATAATTAAATTAATAAATAATAAAAATATTTAATACGTTTTTTTTTTTTTTTGAACTAGGGGTTTTACATATATATATATATATATATATATATATATATATATATATATATATATATATATATATATATAGAGAGAGAGAGAGAGAGAGTGAGAGAGAGAGAGAGAGAGAGAGAGAGAGAATAAGGGAGGTAAGATGACACCTCACTCTAAAAACAAGGGTGGCGGTGACGTGGCACAATCCCAACCACACATTTCATAATTGACAATTTGCACTTAACCCCCTCCCCTCGTTTGTGTGGTTGAGATTGTGCCACGTCACCGCCACCTTTGTTTTTAGAGTGAGGTGCCATCTCACCTCCCTTATTCTCTCTCTCTCTCTATATATATATATATGGGAGAGGAGTCTCGGGTTCTGAAGGGGGGTAGAGTCGGGTTTGGGCCTACATGTGTATATGTGTAGGGTATAGTTATATGCTCTGTGTGTTTTGGGTTTTGTTGGTGTTGTTGTTGTTGTTGCTTTTGCTGTTGTTTCTATTTTCTTTTCTTTTTAATACTTATATATATATATATATATATATATATATATATATATATATTTATTAGGGTATACAAATCTGAGAAAATATATTTGTACACTAAATTAATTCTAGAAAATTTGTATTACTTGACAAATAATAATATATAATTTTTATAAATAGAATAAAAATAGTTTTATGAAATACTCTTAAATAAATATTTATACAAATAAATAAATAAAGATTTTTAGTTTCCAATTAACTTAAAAAATATCCAATGAAATTTAACAATAAGATAAAATACATAAAAATAAAATTTAAACTTTTGGAAATTTACATTCTACCCAACTTACAAGAATTTCATCATCAAAATTATAAGGCACATTTTAGAATAAGAGAAGGTAATATGGTATAAACCAGTTGAGTACTGAATATTGTACTACAACCTCGAAAAGGAAAATATGTAACTGATGTATAAATTCTAAGAGCCAGTCTAGTCTGCTTTAAGTAAGGTAATATGGCACGAATAAGTTTTAGTATAAGGAGAACTTTTACATGGATTCGAGGATGCGAAGAATACTATAGAGAAAACGAGTAACCCAACGTGACGAGGTGTTGATAGGAAAGAGAATACTACTACTGCTACCCATGTCACCTACTAGTTCCACGGGTATGACATCTATTTAAAATATCAATCTATCATAAGAACTGCTAAACCACCATATATATACAATTCTACATCAATCTATACTCCTAAAATTTTGTGTCATAATGGAGTATATATATAGTTCTTTTTATATGTCCAACTTTCGTCAAGCACGAGCGTTTGCCTTTTCGAAATAGGGAAAAACAAAAAACAATAATAAATAGTTCAAGGAGATGTGATCGAATACAAACACGAGATTCAAGGACGATGGTAGAATTCAAAAGTGAGTTGCCAAGACAGTTGTGGATGAGATCATATTTTGATAAATTTTTATTCGCAGGCTCGTATCAGTACGGTTACGTAACCGATACGATATGCTCAGACCTATCTAGAAAAAAAAAGTATATTTGTTTAATAATCTAAGTCAATTATATCTCAATCCACATATAATAGTCATACGAAGAGCGAACCAAGTGCACTAAAGTTGATCAGACCTTAATACACCGATTCTAATTAGACAATGTATTAGTGTGGGCCCCCCACTAAAACATATGTTAGGAACAAGATCGATAAAGAATAGGCTTGCAAAACTAGCCTATAATATCAGCATAAGTCAAGATAGTCCAAAAATATAAGTACGTAAGATTATGATGAATGAAAGTACAAATAGTTTAAGTTTATCAAGAATTTAAGAATCGTCCGGTGTGTGCCTCTACAGTTGCCATACTAACTAGTTGTCTAAGTGTCTGGTTGTCCAATTCGGGTCTGGTCCTCTAAAATTTCTTACCCTTGACAACTACTATCTCCTTACGCTAGCATATATTTAGTGTCATTCAATTATACATTATTAATTGGTCATAAGGACTATGGGATGATAGGTTGTGAGGCATGCTACCAAACTTACAAGAACTCAACTAATAGTGTAATTGACCAATAGAGCATATATACCTAGTACAAGTCATCTTCCTAACCCCTATCAAGCACGAAAGAGAAAATAGGAGTTACGTTGTGAAAGGATCAAACAAGATGCAATTCAAACATTCAAATGAGAATTCAAAACGAAATCAAGGGAGGTTATTAAATAAGTAGATGAGATCCAATACTCTAATCCTATATGCAGGCTTGCTCGGTACAATTACGTAACCGAGACAAAATATTCTCGACCTACATAGGCCACCACCAAAATATGTCACGCCCCAGTCCCGAAATACGTAGGGCTAGAAATACGTAGCATGATAGCCGTATCTATATGGCAACTCCAATATATGAAAACCATAACACATACATACGTTATATTATGAATAATAATTCACAAGTGGTATATAATACCATAAGCAACTATATCTCATCCACAGAAGCAAGTCAATAAATAAACTAAATTAAATAGATCAGATGATCAAGTCTAAATAATCCAAGAGTAGTAGTCGGGTGGAGACAAATCCAATACCAAACTAGAATAGAAATAGAATTCGACCACTATGATAAATAAACAAAAGATAGAGCAACAAACTAGTAAGTCCATCAATTATGAACCAAATATACTTGAAGGAAAAGAGCTCCTCGAAAAAGAATGAAGTAGCAAGTCCTGGTTCGTGCTCTTGCAAAGTGCCATGATCGTCTACACCTGAAAAGGGACCAGGTCCTCAGAGGGACGTAACAAGATACATAGAAGCAAGCTATATAAACTGCAGTAAGTAAATGAATATGCAAATGATTTTCTAACCACCTAAAGTACAAATTGGAGGACAACTTTCGTACGCATGAGTGAGATTTAGGCTCATATACATATAATAACTGCGTATCTAATAATAACAAGGTATCTCATAAATATAACATCACACCAAGTTCCATTCGGAGACTTGACTCACTGATTTGGCTTCTCATACGCATAGTCATTGTCCTCCCCCTTATCCCCGCACTGACCAAGTCATATACACAACTTGTCCAGTGTTGTAACTGTATGAGTCTCTAATACACTAATCATAATAGTTACGCTTCTAACCGTCACACGTTCCTTACGTACCGGTAGCAAGTCGAATACGTAGTTCGTGACCCTAATAAAATATCATAACTTGTGTCATGTGTGTGTCATGGTCCAAGGAGATATAAAAATATCCCACAATTAGGAGGTAGTTTGCTAAAACTAAGTCAACATGCATATCAATAATAAAATCTATGAACACAGTTTATAAGAAAATAATTTATGCAACAATAAAATAAAATGCTAAAATATAAACAAACTGACAATAAATATATTAATGTATCTTGCCTGGTGTCCAAGCAGAGTTTAGACAATGTTCTGGCAACAAATATGTCAAATCAACAGTATCACAAAGGGGATAAGATGTACGAACGTCTCCGGATGCGAAAATAAATATTACCAACGTTCACAGAACAAAACAAGATAGTCATAAAATACTACACTTTCGTCTAATTTGGACACATGAGAAAAATAATAATTTTTGGGTCAAAGTAGGGTCCATATGTGACCCACTTTACACCGAAAAGTGTGCCAGGGATAAAGGTCTATAAATTGGATAAATTATAGGTCAAATAAATCCTAAACGATGATACAAACTGAACGATATATCCAGTTTTATATTCCAGTGAGTCGATCACAAAATCGCTCGTCAACTCGAATCGTGGGGCCAAAAAAATAGCGATTCGTCGACTTGCTCAGAATCGAGCTAAACTCGGGTCACATGACAAGTCAGATGCTGCAAGTCCAATGACACAAGTTTTCTGATGATCCGATGAGCGAACACAAACTAATTAAATTTTTTGCAAAATATCTATACAGAAGGGCTTTTGACTGGTACGGTTGATTCCGGCGTGCATACACGTACAAATAAACTTCTGCAAAATCCCAAACATCTGGATATACCAAACACGACTTTCAGTATAATTGGTGCACGATGAGGTGGTCCCGTTTGGCGGGACACATCCCGTATCACAAAATTTTGGATTTTAAAAACATAATTTTTAGTCCTTTTGGAAACAGAATAATTTGACAAATAAAGCAAACTAAGAAAAACTAAAAGAATAAAAATAATCTTGGTTATGATGTAAATAATTTACTTTGAATAGACTTTAGAAATATTAAACGAGTTGGTAGAAAACTGGGGACGAACAGGGGTTCATGGACTATTTTTCGGCAGTTTTGAAAGCATATTTTTGTCAACTTGGAGTCTACTTTTCTCTCAATCCAGGGCAACTAAATTCATTCTACTTGAAGGCGTTCTTAGAGGGTCATGTTGTGAGCGTGCACGAAGAGACGACTCAAAAAATTAATTGAAGTAGAGGGAGATATATACCTGTTATGTTGGGTCATCGGTCATGGGCTGTGCTCGCGTGGGTCGGCGGTCGGCCAGTGGTCTGCCGGTCGTGCGACGGACTTGGGGTCGGCTGATGGCATAGAGGAGGTAGAGGAGGCAAGGGTTAGGGTTTGGGATCGAGGGTCCTCAAGTTCTGAAGGGTGGTCGGTTTTGGGCATACGTGTGTATATGTGTAGGGTATGGTTATATGCTCTATGTGTGATGGGTTTTGTTGGTGTTGTTGTTATTGTTGTTGCTTTTGCTGTTGTTTGTGTTTTCTTTTCTTTTCTTTTTAATACTTATATATATATATATATATATATATTATTTTTCAAGTAATATAAATTATCTTGAATTTATTTTTCAAGTAATATACCCTAATATATATATATATATATATATATATATATATATATATATATATATATATATATATATATATATATATATATATATATATATATATTAAAATAGAATAAAAATAGTTTTATGAAATACTCTTAAATAAATATTTATAAAAATAAATAAATTAAGAGTTTTATTTTCCAATTAACTAAGAAATAATCCAATAAAATTTAACGATAAGATAAAATACTTACAAATAAAATTTAAATTTTTGGGGGTTTACACGGGTGCAACCCAGAGAATATGTGCAAGCACTAGAGGAAGAGGACCTTCCCTTTGCCTCATGTTAGTTTGCTCGTAAGGCCTCCTCCAAAAGGGGAGATCGGAAGTCTAGCACCTCCAATCCGTCGCTCTCGGCCAGCAGGTCAAGAAGACGAGTCCAAAGGGGACAGGTAGCGGAGCCCGCTGAAGGTATTTTCCTGGGCACCCGCTAAAAGAAGAAGCTGTCAGCCACTGGGGGTAGTTCTTCCTCAGGACCCCAGGTGGCTACCCAAGCTAGGGGTTGTAATCCCCCGGACCTCTATGACAATCCGACGTTCTGAGAAGATGGTGATTCCCAAGGAACACGCTGAGATCCCTTGGAGTAGCCACCCTCGTCAAGAGGATGCAGCTTCCTACGCTGGGGGTAGTGTTCCCTCCGAGTCCGAAGAGGATGAGGTACTACCAACTTTCCCGGATGACTATTTATAGCAAGGGTCTGAGGCAGAAAGTATGACATCTACAATCCTATTCACTTCTCCCATGTGAGAAACGTATACATGGCAGGGAAGGACAATGAAGGCACTAAAAATTGCAAATATCTCGATGCTCTAGAGGTAATGATGCACACCATGAGTGCAACAATGCAGAATTTGTCCCAGGCAATACTCGAGATCAAGGCGAACATGGTTCGACCACCCTTAGGGCCTGCAGTAACTCTATAAGCATGGGGTAGCAATCTTCCGGTGATCCACACCACCCTGTTATTCTGTAAGGACAGTGATTTCCAGAAAATAGGCAATGACAGGTCTGGGGGTAGTCACCTTCGACAAGTTAGAGCAGAATCCAAAGTTGGGAGTAGCATTCCCTCTAAGTCCAAAAATGATGCAAAATTTTTGGTCTTCTCTGAGGATTGTGCGACTCAAAAATTGAATGCCGCAAAGCCAAAGGAGACTTTCTCCTTCAATGATGACGATGTCATCAAAATCTTATACAAAGTAATAAAGCGCAACAAATTCGGGCTACCAAACATCAGATACCCTGAGGAGGCAGACAAGGACGATGATCCCAATTACTGCCACTACCACCGGAACGTCCATCATCCAACCAAAGAATGATCTATGTTGAAGAGGCGTATCCTGTAGCTGATTGATGCCAAGACACTCACCCTCAATTTTGAGGACAAGACGGTTATTGCTTACATAGTGTCCCTCCAGTTTGGCGACTTCCCTGTGACCGAGGCCCAGAACGGTATTGTCCCGATCCCGACGATAACAATGGAGGTTATCAATCTCCCACCAGCTCACGGTCAAACAACCAGGAGGGTACCTCTCAGCACACCACGGCAGGTTATTTGGGTTCACCTTGACATTTCTCAAGACCTGACACAGCAAGTAGCACCTTCAACGACCAGGTCAAAAGAAAAGAAATACAGGCCGTGCTGAATGATCTTTTCCTCAAAAAATGCAAATTATAGACTTTGGATGCTCAACGCAGCTTAATAAGTCTCCTTCTGCATAAAATCAAGCCTCGTATGACTCATCAATGAGACAGTGCTTCTTGACGAAAAATCCCCAACAACAGGTAGTATCCCTCTACATATTACGCATATACGTGCAGTAGGCGGCGGTCCTCGGCATAATAAGAAATTGTGCTCACGTGGCAGTGTTCCTCTACATCTGACTCATCGTTTGTCACAAGCCAAATCATCAGTAGTATATGGTGCAACAAATGATGAGCTACCACCATTTTTTTTAAAGCCAACAGTCATCCGGCTCATGAAAAAGATGGGCTATGTGTCACGTCCCAGTCCCAAAATATGTAGGACTAGGAATATGTAATCATGCCAGCCGTATGTATATGGCAACTCCAATATATGGATACCATAATACATACGTACGCTGTAATATGAATATTAACTCACATATGGTATATATATTATCACAAGTCACAGGGCATAACTAGATCTCATCCACAGAATCAAATAACAATGGACTATATAACTGAATCAAGTTTAAAATGCTTGATAAGAACGAGTAGTTAGGTGGAGACAAATCCACTACCAAACTAGAATATAAGAGAAATAAAATAAGTACATCAAATGATCAATGAGTCTCAAAGAGAAGACCTTCTCGAAAGAGAGAGAAGTAGCAAGTCCTAATCCGTGCTCCTGCGAATAGTCATGATCGTCTACACCTGGAAATGGACCAAATCCTCAGAGGGACGTAACAAGATTACATAGAAGCATGCCAATTGAATATAGTAAAACATGCATAATAGACAAAAATATATAAGTACGTTGTACTAGACAATCTATATGAAAATGCATAGTGAGGATAACCTTTCGATGTATGGGTTGGTATAGGATACTCTATCTATCTCACAACTCACACACCCGTCCATGAACATCATCAGCCGTCATACCGCGAGGGTAGCGACCATCCTAACACCATCAACCGACATACCACGAGGGTAGCGACCATCGCGACACAACTCCCGTAGTGCGTGCTAGTTAATACGGTTTACCAGAGTGGATATAGCCCATACATTTACAGATTGTCCTCCCCTCCCACGATACTATGTGTCAAGTGCGTGTCAACATATATAATATATAATTATGACTGAAAGAAAACACACAGACAATGAATATATAAAAATATAATAAGCATGCAAAGTACTGTAAACAATTTGGCAAGGTATACTTGTCTGATCTCAAAAAGAATGAAGTCCAAACTCAAGGCGTCGTCCGATCTACCCGTCACATAAATTAAACAAGTTAGGTTACAAAAGTGGGTGAATAGGTTCCTCCATTTTAATCTATTTTATTTCTTAATAAAATAACCTAAAATAGTATTTTAATCTTATTATAATCTTATTTTATTACTAAACCCTAATTTTGGTCCAAGGAAAATCAACTTTACGGATTTGTGATCCGTGGCACGCAAATCGAGGCAATCCATTGACCAAAAAGTCAACCGACTCAAATCCTCAATTTGTGTGTAAAATCCTATAGATTTTAGCACTACATAAACGCCAAAATTGACAGTTTTATAAAATCACAAGTCGGTAAAAAGTTATGGCCACAAGGGCGAATAGATGACAATTTTTGGTAATTTTCTATTTACGTCTACGTTGTACAAATTTTACAGTAGATTAAACTTGCATGTTAAATTTAGGAAAAATAATTTTATGTAAGTTCATCATGTAAACTTTCCGAAACTTCAAACGGTTCATAATTCCGAGTTCGGGATCTACCATAATCTCAAAAACACCAAAATACGTCTAATTTCGGGCAAATGACACTTTTAGAATTTTCTGGAAAACTAGGTTCATAAATTATTAAAATAATTTATATAATCATAAAAATAACCCTGATATAGTTCTAACAAAAAACTGGAGCACGTTTGGAGTTCGGAGCTAGGAGATATCGTCTTTTTAAGTCGTCATAACTACTAGAAAATGAGGATGAATTTATGGCAAATTTTGACTATTTTTGGACGAAAAAGATAGGAGTTTGGGAAAGAAAAATATGAAAGATGAGTTTATTCCATAAGTCTAAAAGATATTTATAATGGTGGAGACTACTTAATTGAATATGACTAGGATTGACTAACTTAGATATGATTAGGATCAGTTTAAATAATGATAGGATATGCATGAAGTTGCTTTCCTAGTAGGCTCAGGATTTGAATTAGTTTAAAATAGAGTTTGAGTTTATCTCAAAAATTTATAATCTTAAATAGAATTAAAGATAAGACAAATAATTTATATATAATCATATTAATATCTACGAACACTAAATTAACATCTATCTAATATAAGACTATATATATCCAAATAAATCCTAAATAATTTCAAAAATCCAAATAAATTTCTTAAAATTCTAAATAAATTACAGAAAAATATAGTTAAATATTTTAACCTAAAATAAATATTTGGTAGAAACAATATGCAAGTATGGTCTCATAGTAATTCATAGAAGTCCTAGAAATTTACGTTCCCTATGTTTTAATTACCTAAAATTCTAGAAAAATCTCCAAAAATCTAAAATAGCCTAAAAAATGATTCTAACTAAATATTTATATAAGTAAATATATCAAAAATATTTATTTTCTAATTAACTAAGAGAATACTCTAAAGAAATTCAACATCTATAATAAATATAATAATATAAAATATACACAAAATATCTATTTTGGGTAAGGGGGTTTACAATCTACACAACTTACAAAAATTTTGTCCTCAAAATTAAAAATAAGAAATAATTTACTAAATCTTTCATATTCGTATCTAAGGCAAGTCAACCGCAATCTTCTCAAAAATTTAAATGACAAAATCTATTCAAATCCATCATAATCTCTTCAAAATTAAAATAATCATTGTTTAAATCAAAATTTAACCTATCATAATCTCTTCTATATTTTTAAATAATCAATATCTAAATTTAATTCAAATCTATATGACATCTTGAAGATTTAAATAATCTACATCAAATTTTACATCACGATTTTCAACTATCATAATCTCCTATAGATTTTAAATAATTCTAATAAAATATTATTCCTATATTTCAACTTAAGAATTTTGTACTCTTCAAATTTTAAATTCAATTTCTGTTATCAACATTTCAAACAGGTGATCCAACAATCAAAATTTAACTTTTAATTCAAATCATCAAATTATAAATTTTGAATTCCATCCATCAATGTTCATGTTTAGAGTTCTATTTTTTTCAAGATTTAAATTGTTAATTCAATCTCCAATATTCAAAATTTAAATCATGTGCTCAAATTATAAATATTTGGACCATAATATCAAAATTTTAAATTTTTTTCTATAAGGCATTCTTATCTTTAAAGTTAAATCATCATAATCTAAATCATTCTTCTAAAAATTCTCAAAATTAAAATGACTTAAATCTCTCAATCTAATCTTATTTGATCACAATCTAAATTTTTTTTACCTCAAGTTGATATGCAACTTCTACCCAACTTAGAATTTACCGATCTATCACATAGGCTATACATTTAAGAAAAATGTCCTAAAATTATTTAATCGTGTTATTCAATCCATAAAATATCTCACATATTTTATGTCCTTAATTATAAAAGATAGTCACCAAGTAATGTGATTGGCCTATGGGGTATATCTAGTACTATCCGTATATCAAACTTATACCAAGCACGAGTGTTCGTCTTTTTGAAATAGGAGAAGATAAAAAACAATGATAAAAAAATTCAAGGAGGAGGTGATAGAATACAAGTACGGGGTTCAAGGCGATTAAAGAATTCAAAAAGAGAGTTGTCAAGGCAGTTGCGGATGAGATCCTATTTTGGTAAATTCTTATTTGCATGCTCATATCCGTACAGTTATGTAACCGATAAGATATGCTTGGACATGTCTAAAGGGCAAGTATATTCGTCTAACATGCTGAGTCAACTATATCTCAATCCACGTAAAGTAGTCATGCGAAGAGCAAACCAAGTGCATTAAGGTTGATCAGACCGTAATACACTGATTCTGATTTAGACAATGTATAGGCGTCCCTAATAACACATATGTCATAAGCAAGCTCGATAAATGAATAATCTTACAAAACTAGGCTATAAAATAGCAGCACAAGCGGAGGTAGTCCAGAAAATATAAGTACGCTTGATTATGATGGAGGAAGGTACAGAATAATTTAAGTTCACCAAGAAGATCGGCGTTGTGCCTCTACAGTTGCGATACTAACTATTTGTCTAAGTCTAAAGTCAACCAAATGGGGGTGTGGGCCCCTAAGTTCTACAGTCTAGATAAACACTATCTTCTTATGCAAGCTTATAGTTGGTGTCATTCAATTACACTTCATTAATAGGTAAAAAGGGCTATGTGATACTAGGCTATGAGGCATACTACCCAACTTACAATAATTTAACTAATAGTGTTATTGAATACTAGAGGGTATATACCTGGTACAAGGCACCTTCCTAACCCCTATCAAGCACGAAAGAAAAGATAAGATTAACGTTGTGAAAGGATCAAGCAAGATGTAATGCAAGCAATCAAATAAGAATGCGAAACGAAATCAAGGGAGGTGATTAAATAAGTGGATGAGATCCTATACTCTAATCCTATGTGCAGGCTTGCTTGGTACAGTAACATAACCGAGACAATATGCTTTCGACCTGCATAGGCCACCACACTATGATCTCCAAAAGGCTAAATTTTGGTAAAGGACGGCGTATTTCTTTACAATCCGACAACAATTATAATATCACTAGCAGTAGGCTGGGATATGAAAGTGCTAGCACGCATCATTGATCCAGCAAGACTGTAGTCTGTGAAGTTTGAGCTCCAAACTCTGTCAAAAAATAAGAGCAGATCTGAACTCTTAATCGAGGACAGTGTATTCTTGAACCCACCAAGGAAAGTGTTTCTTTAATCTAATGTTTTATCAAGGACAACGTCTCCTCGATTCAACAGTGCATATAGGCTCGCAAAGCTTAACGGAGAATTGCCAATAATGCCGATTAAAGGCAAGTTCCTCAACAAGTACTACATCTAAACTAGTACTTTCCAGCAGATTAATTCAAAATGTACAATGCTTATGTTTTGTTATCCCAGCAAGTGCAAATGCATAAGGTGATTTGTGTCGCTCCATAATTTTTTGCAAAATCTATTATCTGTGTTCAGGGGTCCTGAATACGCAACGAATAATATATCCACACAAAAATTCTCTAGTGGAGCAGTTCTCAGTTCCAATGAAACGTTCTAGTTGAGACCACCCAAACTTGATTCTCTCCAGCAAAAAAGCGTGTCCTCAAAACCCACTCGCTTCTAAGATATCTCATTACGATCCCAATCTAGATCGAAAATGCTCCTCCAAGTAAGGTGGGTTCACCCCAAGCAATAGTTTATGTCTGAGCTATAATCCTGTCATTCTCCTCAGAATAGCGAATCTATCACCACAAGAAAACGGTCACGTCCACATTACCTTTTTCCTATTTTTCTTTGTCCCCAAAGAAGTTTATTTTACTATGTCCACATCACCTGTACGTAAGATACTTCTAACAAAATTCTAATTTTCAGAACTTTGCCATGTCCATATTACCTCTGAGTAACGTTCTATCTATTGACTTTCTGCTATCACGTTCTTATATCCCCTGATAGTGCCAGTCATTTCAGCTTATTATCCGTACTTAAGGTACACCTTGGGTAATAAGTCTACAACCCAATAATTTGCCATGTTCACATTACCTCTGAGCAAATATTCTCGTTTACCGTTACGTCCATAATACCTCTGATGGTGTCAGTCATTTCAACTTATTATCCACACTTAGCTCTAAGTACGCTAACGATGATAAGTCCACAAAAAATCACCAGCAAAATTATCTCAGACTACAATCAAATCAAGATATTTCCCGACGAAGAGAAGCATACGTCATTCTGAACTCCGATATGAGTGTACTGCTACACAATTATGCCCTTTGGTTTGAAGAACACATGTGCCACATACCAGCAAGCTATGAGCACCATCTTCCGTAAATATCTACGCAAGACGGAGGAGTTTTACGTTGATGACATCGTCGTCAAGAGTCTCTCCAAAGATGATCACCTCCGAAACTTGAAGATTGTGTTCAATCTCATGCGTACGCACCAACTCAAGATGAATCCTATCAAGTCTTTCCTTGGAGTCTCCAACGAAATTTTTTTAGGTTTTATCATAACTTCGAAGGGTATCCATGTAGACCCTGACAAGACTAAAGCAATCCTTGAAATGCGCCCACCGAAGAACCTCAGAGAATTTCGTGGCCTTCAAGAAAGACTGGCATATAACATGAGGTTCATATCAAACCTTTTTGGATATTTTCAAGCGTTCACTCAGCTCATGAAGAAGGGAGTCTCCTTTGTCTGGAACGAAGAATGCCATCGCACCTTCGACAATATCAAGGAGTATCTTATAAACCCTCCAGTGTTGGTAGCTTCCATTATGGGAAGAACCTTCTTGCTATATGTGCGAGCAATGTATAACTCTCTCGGAGCTCTGCTAGCCCTGAAAAGTAATGTAGGTCACGAACAAGCCATCTGCTACCTTAGCAGATTGATGGTCGGCGTAGGGCACAGATACAACCCTTTTGAGAATGAGTGCCTCGCTCTGGTCTTCGTAATTCAGAAGATCCGGCAAACGTGGCAGGACAAACTATCCATGTGATCTCGTGAGTTAATTCTCTCAGGGTCCTTATGACTAATCCCAGAGTGCTCAACTCTCGCCTAGCCATATGGACAATACTGTTGTCGCTGTACGACATGGTATTTGCCCCAAAAAAGGCGGTCAAAGGCCGAGCATTGACATATTTCCTTGCGGCCCACCCTGTAACCAAAATCTCAAAGCTTAACGAGGAAATCCCAGATGAAGTAGCGGACTCAAACATGACCATAAGTGCATAAGCCATTTGGCGAATGTTCTTCGACAGTGCTTCAAGAATAGGGCCCAAAGGCGATATTGTTGCTAGCGTCAGGATAGTACTAATTTTCCCACACGATCTGGTCATAAACCACACTTACTCCCTTATAGATCCATGCTCCAATAATGTGGCAGAGTACAATGCCCTCATCATTGGGCTCCAACTCGCTAAACAAGTGAGAGTGGACTACCTAGAAGCCTACGACGATTCCAAGCTGATAGTCAGTCAGGTTAGGGGTGAATACGAGGTCAGGCACGAGAACTTGATTCCTATCACCAAGCCACGCATAGAATAATCTCCACCTTTGAGGGATTCTTCATAGAGAACATCCTACGACTATAAAACATCGAGGCTGATGTCCTGGCCGACCTCGTAGTTTCTTTAGCTGTTCTAGTCAATACTCAAGAACTGATCACCGTGGTCGGTCAAGAGATGGTCTGCCTGAAGAGAAACCTCTATTTGTGCCTAAGCTACTCAGTAGAGACAAGCACTGACTCCCAAGAGTGGAGACTCCCATTCATCGACTACGCAGTCTATAAAATTCTTCCCGAGAACCCAAAGGAAGCCATTTCTATTAGAAGACATTCCCTCCGGTTCTCTCACGATACGGCTACCAAAATAATGTATCGTCGTTTCTGCGACGGTCTTCTGCTACGATGCCTATCGAATATAGAAATGAAGCCGGCTCTCCACGAGGCTCACGATAGGGTATACGGTGCCCATCAGCCTGGACCCAAGATACATGACCGCCTCCGGAGAATGAGTTAATATTGGCTGACAATGGTCGCAGATGCTATCAACTACGCAAGAAAGTATCGGATGTGCCAAATTTATGCTGACTTTATCTACCAACCCTCGGAGTTCCTACAGCCGACCGTTGCGTCTTGCTGTTCGAAGCCTGGGACATGGATATCATAGTTCTGATCACTCCACCTTCGTCTAAGGGACATCGGTTTATCCTCGCTATTACCGACTACTTCCCCAAGTAGGCAAAAGCTGTACCACTCACTGAAGTCAAAACATCAAACGTGATCCGCTTCATTAATCATCACGTCATATACTGCTTTGGCTTGCCACGAAGGATCATCCATGACAATGATCCACAATTCGTAAGTCACATTTTTATCAATTTTGTGATAAAAATCGAATTTAGAATATAATCTAACTGCCTACAACCTAGCAGCAAATGGTCTGGCAAAAGAATTCTACAAGACCATCATAAAGCTAGTCAAATAGTTTGTGCCATTCAATAAGCGTGACTGAAATGAGAAGCTGGGTGAATGTCTCTGGGCTTATCGAATAATGGTCCGAATACCGACTGGTAGCATGCCATTCTCCTTGGTCTACGAAAGTGAACGGTCCTTCCCTTCGAGGTCCAAATTCCCTCGTTTTGAGTGGCTCTCTCCAACCAGCTAGCCGTCAACGGCAATCACCGCCGACATCTACAAGAGTTAGAAGCACTCGACAAAAAATGTCTCTTAGCTCAATAGTGCATCAAGCTGTACCAAGCAAGCCTCTCAGGACCCTTCAAAAAATGGGTCAAGAATAGGAATTACCAAGTGGGTGACCTCGTCTTGACAGTAAGAAGGCCGATGGTTATGACCCACAAGACGGCCGACAAGTTCCAGCCCAAATGGGAATGCCCATTCGTCGTAGAATCTGTATTCTCCAACGGCTCCTACCGACTGACAAAACCTAATGGTGACTTGCTCATGATGCCCATCAACGACAAGTTCCTGAAAAAGTACTATATCTAAGGCTAGGCTTGTACTTCTCTCTATCTCTAGCAGGACAACAAAGATGTACAGGGTTCTTACTTTTTGTTCATCCCCAGCGAGTGCCTATGCACAACATTACCCTTCCACAACAAGGTATTATCGGTATTCAGGAGTCCTGGATACGCAAGGAATAATAGATCCCAAAATCTCCCCCGCAGAGCAGTCCCCCGGTCCATCTGCACACTCCCGCAGGGTCCACCCCAAAAAAACCTAGTCTTGTTAGACTCTAGTTCATGTCTATATTACCTCTGATCTATCGTCCTAACGATCTTTCCAACGGAGTAACCCTCAGGTCTAACTACATTCCTAGATAGACAACACTCAGCAAACCACTCCTCAGTAAATTTTTCGGATATTGGTTCACGTCCATATTACCTCTGAACTACTGTCCTAACATTTCTTCCCGGTCGAGTTTGCCATGTCCTATCGTCCTAACGATCTTCCCAGCGGAGTAACCCTCAGGTCTATCTATATTTTCAGATAGACCACACTCAACCAACCACTCCTCATTAATTTTTTTGGACATTGGTTCACGTCCATATTACCTCTGAACTACTGTCCTAACATTTTTTCTCGATCGAGTTTACCATGTCCATATTACCTCTGAAAAAACCTTCCGGGTTTGTCTATCGATTATCACATCCATATTACCTCTGATATCGGTTGTCATCTCAACTTATCATTCGTACTTACCTCAAAAGTACGCTAGCGGTGCTAAACCCACAAAACCTATCACGTCCATATCACCTCTGATAGGTCTTATTTCGAGTCTATTACTTACATCAAAGTGAGCAATAAGTAATAGGTCCACCAATGATCCCCCAGTGGAATATCCTTAATAACTGTGATATTATACTACGTCCATATTATCTCTAGTACGATATCCAAAGTTTATACAGATAATTGCAACAACAGAATAGCTTTTATTTTTTTACCTAACAGAAATTGAAAGCGAACTATATCTAAGGGATTACTAGGGTACTACTGGTCAGAGCATAACTCTGCCCAAAGTTAAAACAAAGGGCACAAAAAGAGATATTGAAAAAAGCAAAGAAAGAACTACTGGTGCTACTGGTCAGAGCATAACTCTGCTATCCGCTCATGGAGATGGACGATATGGCCATCCAGGTACACCTGGGCCTGGCGCTTAACCTCTTTGGCCATAACCTCGGGATACTCGTAGCAAGCATAGGACTCATGTCTGTCCTCTAGGTTTTGCACCAAAACCTCAACGCCAGTCGTGTTCTTCGCTACTTGGCTCGCCTCGATTCGGATAACCTCCTTTTTCTGATGGGCCTTCCATATCCTATTCTCCAGCGCATCAAGCTTGACCTGGAGCTTTCTAATTTTTTCTGTCAATCCCTTCCGCCGGGAGAGGCACTCTTCTCTAAGATCACTTAGCCGATCGCGCTTCTCTTATAAATTATGGAGGTCATGCTGCAAGCTTTCCTTATACGAAGGAAAGAAATCCTTCTCGTCCTCCACCTTCTTTGAGAACTCATTATACTCGTGGGATATCAACATTCACATATCTGCCTGCTGGTACTGTCGTAACTCCATTAGGCATTGCTCTACCAATACCAATTTCTGGCCCAGGAGGTCGTCCATCTGTTCATAACCGGGGAGACCCTTCAGAGGGTGGACCTGGCCCACGGTAAAGTATTTTGCCCAGGAAAAAGATTTTTTGTGCTATAATACGCCATCGACCCCTTGCTTCAAGTACATATGGAAGCTCCGAATGGAGAGTCTGATATTTTCATCAATCACTTTCAGTGTAGCCGGAGTCAAAGGCGGCTAGATGGAGGAAGAAGCCACGAGCGTAATAGGTTGCACAATAATGCTCGATGAACTTGAAGGCGAAGCAACAATATATGAGCAATCAACGGTCCTGTTTGCGATCCAATCCTTCATGGACGAATGAAACGCCTGGATACCCGACAACTGAGTATCAAGTACAAAATCCAGTACAAAATTGGATTCCATGAGAAGTGAGCTAATCTTCTCATGAATCAGTGTCCATATATGTATACGAATAATGGGGCTCGCACAAATATCAAGAAATATGCCAGGAACTACCAGGAATAACATCTCATAACAGGATCCTGGAATACCAATCCGTGTAATCAAGTATCAGGAAATCAAGAATTTCTACACTAAATACAAGAAACATAGAGGATATCATAAACGAAAAAATATAAGAGAATGTACTTGACTGAAATCCGGGGTAAAGTATCAAACTGTATCCGAATTAGTGCCTCAAGGACCTAAATATGGAATATCATGTAAACACAGTATTTTGTAATGATAAAGAAGTGAAAATAATTAATTTCTAGGTCTCAAGTCAACTCTAGGTCAAACTAGATCAAAATAGTCAAACTAGGTCAACTATAAGTCAAACTAGTCTATACTTAGATTTCTAGGTTGATATCTTGACAGTGTTAGTCATATTTAGCTAGTACTAGGTAATAGGATACATATCTATACCAATATCAATACATACCTTAACTTATATACCTATACTAATTAATATAGTATCAATATCTATACATATTATACAATACTATATACCATATAACTTAATACCAATATATAACTTGATATCTACTTCTACGCAATACTTAATAACACCAATCTATTAACTACCCAATACTAATTACCTTGGTATCCACCAGTATCTTATATAATATAACTTAACATCTTAGTAACTATTAACCCCATAACTTAATGTCAATAACTTAATACCCTTATAACTAATACCTTAGTTTAGAACTTGTACCTTGGTATCACAATTGCTTTAACTAGTATAAACACTTTGGCATGTAGTTAATGCCTCAACTTCTAACAACCCATTACCCCACAAGTGACCTCTACATTTAACACTAAGTCTGACTTCCCATACTACCCAAATTGTCTCTGTGCACAGAACCATGTATACTGTAGTGTCTAAAACTGCCTTGCCCGAGCTAGTTCACCTTCAATTCCTTGCAGTTCTGAACATCCCTTCACTGCTGTGCACCCTATCCCGAACTCTTCCCTTACCAAACAACAACATCAACAACAACAACCACAATGCCAACAACAACAACAGCTAAGCATGCTGTTGTTGCTCTAAATTGCTAACCCGACAGTCCTAATATCCCTCCATCTGTGCATTACACAGCAGGTAGATACCCCTTCCCCAACAGATCTCCTAAACATTCGTAGCCTGAGCTTTAGCCCAGGGCAACATGGTGTAATACCTGCACTGCTACTGTTGCTGTTACAAGAGGCAACGTTCCCCATAATATCAAGTCCAATACTAGGATTAGTGTACTGTCACAGTCAACTGAACCCCTAATGTTCCATCAATAAATACACACAACCATAACTCAAATGTACATGTCCATACATGTATAGTTACTGAATATTAAACCCCCCTCTTGCTCATGTACTGAACAAGACACAAGAACAGTCATACACATTCTAATGATACACATAACTCACACACAAGAACTATTCTAACAAGTGTACCTAATGTATAACTATATATATATATATATATATATATACACTAAAGATATATAAATCAAGACAAGTATATATCTATATATATGATACAACTAATGTATCAATAGTATCATAAATAATTTAGGATATATAAGAAACACTCACAAGACATATTACCAAACACAAGTGGTGCATTACCAAAATATCACACTCCTCTATGATACTCTTGTGATACACCCTTGATACTCTACCAAACCATCACAACACTCACCTCAAAGCTCATGAATAATTCAAATATCATAAGTAAAGCCTAATTAGAGCAATATCTATCTATTCTAGTACTTGTGGTAAAATATGACATGTGTAGACCCCCGTGTCGAAGAGAAACTCCTAAATCATCCTGTGTCACAAAATATCTTAAAACGGCCTACTCGTATCCAATTGTGGGCACGACACTAGTCGCATACAACCAAACTAATATCAATTTGGTCTAATTGATCTATTGACAAACACATGGTGCACCCATCTCGGATTTCCTACTAATTGGGCACAAAATACACCATAACATTCACAATAGGGGTCCCTAGTAGTCTAATCTTCTTCCTATAGGTAGTCCTAATAGATGGAAAGGTTCTTAATGATTAAACTACATATTTAGAGTCTAAAAAAAAGAGAAATCTAAATTTTAACTATTAGAAGATGGATTCCTAATGCAAGTCTCCAATTGGATGCAAAGAGCCCTCAACTTGTGCAATCTTCTTCTTCTTCTAGATCCTTGACTCCTCCTTCCTTTTAGAGCTTCTAATGGTGAAGTAGGGAATAAATTGGAAGGGATTTGTTATGAATATGGTGGAGGAAAGGGGAATTTGGGAAAGAACAATTGTAGATCTAAATTTGGAATTAAAAAAGGAAAGAGGAGAGAGAGAGAATTCCACCTCTTATGGCCGGCCCCCTCCTACTTGGCCTCCAAGCAATGTATAATATCCAATCTACCACTTAGGGCTTGTCATAAAAAAAATGATTAATGAAAAAAGATTCTAATCCTAATGGTTTGACTAATTAAATCATTAACTTAATAAATTGGGCTAGTTATTGCGCTTAAGTCTAACTAAAATAAATGTTGGTCCAAGTGTCAATTCTAAACTAGTTAGGTCCACTAACACAAGTCCAAAAATATAATACAACATCTAACAATAAATAAATAATATAGTAAATAAGTATTTAACATGCACAATAATTAATTAATTATAAAATGACCAAAATATCCCCAGTCAGAAAATATGGTAGTGACAAGTCTAGCCCCCTTAAAATAATTTTGTCCTCGAAATTCAAAGACGAAACTACCCCTAGAAAAGCAAAACAGAACAATAAAGAACATGCCTCAAGGCACAAACAAATACGGGTACCGCTCTCATATTTTATCCTCCCTCACCCAGATAGATTCACCCAGAGAGTGATGCCTCCATGCGACGCATACCAAAAAAATTGTTTGGTTCCTCAGCACCTTCTCTCTCCGATCCAGAATCTGAACTGGCTGTTCTGGATAGCAGAAAGTAGGGCCCAACTCTATCTCCGAGTGATCCAATACGTAACTAGGATCCGCTACGTACCGTCTTAACTGTGATACATGAAATACGTTGTGCACTCACTCCAATACAGGTGGCAAGTCTAGTCTGTAGGCAACTGCATCGACTCTCTCAAAAATACTGAAGGGTCCGATGAATCACGGACTAAGCTATCTGCCTCCACCAAAGCGAATCATGACTCGTGTCGGAGAAATCCTCAGAAAGACCGGACCTCCAACCTAGATAAAATAAAAACCTAAGAACTTTATCTATAACAAACAACTAATATCAAGCACAAAATAAAATCTAAAGCTATACGTCAAACACCAAGGGTCTCCGGTGGCTATCGTTCCAATGCCGATGTTTGTCCTGCACCACTGAAAGTCTATCTTAATCAGTTTAACCTTCTCCGCTGCATCCACCATCATCTTTAGCCCTAGCAAAGCTCTCTCTCTAACATCGTCCTAAGACAAATGAGTGCGACATCTCCGACTGTACAGAGCCTCAAATTGTGACATCTCTATACTGGCCGGGGAGCTGTTGTTGTTAGCAAAGTCCACCAAATGGAGATGGACTTCCCAAGATCCTCCAAAATCTAGTACACATGTGCACAACATATCCTCGAGAGTCTGCATGGTCCTCTCCGACTGTCCATCCATCTGGGGGTGATATGCAGTACTGAACTTGAGCTGGGTGACCAAGCTCGCCTACAAACTCCTTCAAAAATGAGAAGTAAAATATCTATCCTAATCCGAGACTATACTGACGGAAACCCCATGTATCCTGATGATCTGCCTCACATACATCTCTGCCAGCTTCTTCGTAGATAAACCCACCTTGAAAGGCAAAAAGAGTGTCACCCTCACATTTCCAATTAAGGGTAGTTTGGTGATTGACACGGGTATTTTAAATTTTAGGATGTGTTATATTTAAATATTGTTCATGCATGATTAATTAATTATTATATTATTTATTGATTGCTAGATATAGATTTGTTTTAGACTTGTGTAGTGGACCTAACCTATTTTATTAGATGCATGAACCAATATTTTAGATTGGTTTAGTTTGAGCCCATGAATTAGGCCCGTGGATTAGGAGGTTGGATTAATTAGTGAGACCATTAGACTAGAACCTTTCCTCCCTAATTAATTTCTTTATGAGAGGTCCCAAGGGGTAATTGAGATATTTCATATTGCATGGAGAGGGTGTATATGGCCGGCCCTAGAGTGAGGAGAAAGTATTTATTTTATTTCAATTCCCAATTCATTTAGATCTACATTCTTCCCCCTTTTAAGTTCGTTCATTCCCTCATAAATTCTCCACCATTTCTTCACAAATTCATTCCCTAATTCTTTATTAAGGCTTCTACATCAAGGATCTACAAGAAGGAAGCAAGAAGCAACAAGGAGAAGGCCAAGATCTACAAGGAGATGAGCTACTTTGCATTAAAATTTTTTTTATTGGGAATCTATCTCCCAATAGGTATATTTCAGTTTTCTCACTTATAATAGAATCTAGAACTAATATTTAATCATGGGAGACCAACCCACATGCATAGGCTACGCATAGAAATTGGTTTTAGGTTCATCGGAGACCTACGGAGGAATTATGTGGATTTTTTGGTGCCAATTTTGGAGGAATTCCGAGTTTGGCACATGTAGTGTTTATCATATAGTCTAATAGATCAAATTGACATATAATTGCTTGTTTGTGACTAGTGTCGTATCCACAATTGGGTACGTGTGGGCCGTATCTCGTCAATTTGACGAAACATATTGATTTTAGGAATTTTCCTCCGACACGGGGAGTTGTGCATATCAATTATTGACACGGACACGTTGTGGATCTAATTACTATATGTATTATTCATATTTAGTGTATTAGACTTGCTCGTGTCCTCCGGGATGTGTTTGCTTGTGTGTTGGAGCCGTATCGCAAGCGTATCATAGAGTTAGTGTGATACGGGTGTAGTACACTCCACGTGTTTGATATTTTGTTCTCTTTCCTATACGTACATGTGTATTTATATATCTAGATAATATTTATGTGATATATATATGTGTATAATAGTGTATATGAGTTTGTGTATTTGTGTGTCTCTATATGTGTATGTATATATATATATATATATATATATATATATATATATATATATATATATATATATATATATATATATATATATATATATATATATATATATATATCAACATAAGCATATACACACTACCCTCTTACATATATATATACAAACACATATACATATACATATACATATATATATATATATATATATATATATATATATATATATATATATATATATATATATATATATATATATATATATATATATAGGGAGAGATTTATATAGATATTGGTATGTATGTATTATTTAAAGGTATATGGTTTTATATATATATATATATATATATATATATATATATATATATATATATATATATATATATATATAAGCATAGATGAGAGTATTGATATAGATAGATGTATATGTATATAAGTGTTGGTGGCATATTGTTGTATGAGTAGGTGTGTATGTTGGAGCATGTGAGCTAGTGAGTGAGTGTCTGCATAGTGGCCTAGCAGGGAAGTATCAACTGGAGCAGCAGGCAAGGGGGAGGGGGGCTTGGGTGCACTACTACTCGAGTGAGCAGTGCAGGAAAAAATTGAGCAAGAGCAGTAGCAGTCAACTGCCTGCATCGAGAGCAGACAGTTCAGTATCAGCATCCTTGAGCACAGCAGGGTGCTCGTGCAGCCTTAGGGAGAGCTCGGGCCTGCTCAGCAAGGTGGCTCAACTACAGAGGAAAACTCAGTGTAGTAGTAGCAGCTCAGCAGAAGCTTGGGCAGTGGCAGCCTTGGGGAGATACTATAGTGCACACGAAGGAGTGCACATGTTTCAGTCAGTGCACCAACAGCAAGTGCAAACTGCATAGTAAGAGCAGCAGTTCACACAATAAGGGGTAGTAGCACTGGCAATATGTTTTGTACACATGATTCTGCAGCTAGAGGGAGAGCAAGTAAGTAGCCTGCAGTTCAGCTAGTGCACTGTGTTTTTCAGTAGAAATCAGTCAGTAGGTGTGCAGTATCAGCAAGTAGGAAATAGCAGCAGGGAGCTTCCACTACTGCAGCATACTGAGCAGAGGCATCGAGCTTGCAAGCAGTGTGCACAGCAAGGGGATACTACAGTTAGTGCAACTCGTGCCAAAGCAGGGAGTTCAGCTAGCAGATTCAGCAGCAAGGGCTAGTCAGCTGCAGTTTTAGCAAGGAGATGCACAACATTCAGCAAGCAAGGATCGGGCCATTTCAGCACAGTGACAGCATCTACATGAATGTACAGCAAGTATGCAATTGCAGCAGGAAGTTTCAAGTATCAGCATGGCAGCATTTACCTCACTGCAATTCAGCCAAGGGTAATCAAGAAAGAGTGCCACAACCGCAACTTGTGTAGGTTTCAGATGTGAAACTGTGAAGTATCAGTCAGGTATCAGGCCAGTATCATCAAGGTATTAGGTTTAGATATTTTAGTTGGGTTCGTAGTATAGTTTGAATGATTAGTATATATATATATATATATATATATATATATATATATAGGTAAGTTAGCTAAGTAACTATATATACTAGGGTATTATGTATATAGTTAGATAGATATGTGTATTGTTAGGTAATATATGTTAGTTTAATATACTTGTTAGTAAATAGTTGGTTTAGTTAGTTAAGGTAATAGTTTAATTAGTCTAAGTTATTAATATATAGTTAGCTACATACATGTATCTATGTATATTAGTATAGGTAATATATGTTAGATGGTTAGTAGTGTTGAAATAGGTAATAGCTATGTATAACATATAGTCTAGTATTTTGTGTATTAGCTATATTCATGAGGGTTTGAATTACCTTGGGATACCAAGGTAATATCAAAGTATTGGGTCGATACCCAAGGTATTGAGTTTGGGTACCGAGATAGGTGCGATATGCATTGGTGCAAGGCCAAGATATCCTAAATTCATTGTTTTGTATAGATACTATATATATTGACTTGTATATATACATAAACTACTATTTTCATATTTAAAACTTGCGTATCTTATGATACGGCTTATTGTGTGTTTAATACTTTTGTAGATTAGTTAGTATAACATAGTTTCATAGTATATTGACTTAGTGACTTAGTATTAGATTCTTGCAACCTAGATTTTGTTGGTTTGACTTAGAAATAGTTTATTGACCTAGAATTGCTTCAACTTAACTTATTTTTATTCTTGAATCTTGTATTTATGTAACATACCATATATAGGTCTGTGTGACACCAGCTTGGGCATCGAGAGACACACCTTGCTCAGAACTTCAGGCGAGTACATTCTCTGATAGTTTCCGTTATTTGATATATACTATGATTCTGGTTTATAGCATTATTTTACTTGATTCCTCGACACTTGGATACACGGATTAGTATTACATGGATTTATTTTATTATGACACGTACATTATACTTGTCTGGCCTCTACTTCAAGACTCATTACTGGCATCACATCAGGACTCACCTACTGGAATTACCTATTTTATCTGGCTGGACTCATATTTGATTTGCGTGTCAGAATTGGTTTCATTTATACTAGTCAGGGCAGGGAAATACTCTTGTAGACATGTAAATATTCCCAAAAACTGGAATCACCTCCTCTGGTCTAATCTGGAATGATAGCCGCCGCACACCAAGTGTGCGGTGAGCCGTACTTACCCCTAGCCGTTTACATGTCGAAGGCGGTATTTTAAAACACCCTAGTTAGTTCTTTCTTGCTGGATTCACATGATACTTGCTGGACACACATCTTATTTATCTAGTTCATTTCTCATCTTTTCACAGTCTTATTTACAGTATTTTCTTGATTCACCATGCTTATTTTCCTTTGCTTCTGAAAATTTCTGTGATTGTATTTTATTGTTTGATTCATTTATTTTCCTTGTTCATCATGTATTACTTACTATAACTATTTTATAGTCTTTGTCAATTAATTAGAATTTCTAGCAGATATGTACTTCGCTCCAATCCTGACTGGATATATTTATTTAGATGATTGGCTTATAGGGCAGTGTCCCACATTCTACAGACTGCAGGATGTCGTACCTATAGAGGATACTCCTATAGACTAGGAGGACTTAGTTGCAGAGCCCGAGGAAGTCTAGTTTATTTGTGTTGGATTGTATTAGACTATTCTTTTGTTGAGATTCACAATTTGTATTATTATTTCAGATTGTGGATTGTATTCTTATTCTTTCCTTCGCTATTCTATTCGTGCATTATCTTCCTTAGTTTGTTTTGTAATTAAGATTAGTCATACTTGTGAGATACTATATTGCTCCTCCGTTTTGAGTTGAGATGATTGACAGGTACCATATTATATTATTGAGATGTTAGATAGTTAGAAATGACCCAGATAGTGTTCTACTGCCGATTCTGCGACATAAGCTGGGTGTAACCTCGTACTCGAGCCCGAATATCCATGTGCGGGTCATGACAAAGTGGGCCAACTTGGTTAACCTATCAACGATGACCTAAATAGTAAATTCCCCTCCGGGAGATCATGGAAGTTCGGACAAAATTTTTATAGTAATTGTCACTACCACATTTTAGGAAAAAGGATATTTTAGTAATTTCCTATTTAAATAAATATTGTGCATGGTAAATAATTTTTGTTGTATTATTTAATTATTGTTGGATGTTATTTAATTATTTTGGACTTATTTTAGTAGACCCAACTAGTATAGTTTGGACCCATGGACCAACATAAATTAAATAGTTAGACTTGGCCCATTTAGAAAGCCCATAGTTAAGGAGATGGATTAAATTAATTAAGTGATTAGACTAGAAGCTTCCTTCCTTAATTATTTTTTCATGAGAGGCCCCAAGGGGTACATTGGACATTTTACAATTGCTTGGGGAAGGGGGCATGGCCGGCCTATATTAGAGGGGGGGGAAATTTCTCTCTCCTCTCATTCTCATTCCAAATCTAGATCTAGAATTTTCCACTCCCAAATTCCCTCCATTCCTATTCCAATTCTCCACCAAATTCATCCCAAATTCATCCCAAATTCTTCCCAATTCACCATTAGAAAGTTGAGAAGCAAGGATCTAGAAGGAGGAAGCAAGGATCTACAAAGAGGAGCAAGGATCTACAATTTGGAAGCAAGTTCATCTCAATTGGAGGTTTCATTGGGAATCCATCTCTCAATAGGTATAATTCAGTTTTTCCCATTAAAATAGCTTCTAAATATGAGATTTAATCATGTAAAATCAACCCATATGTATGTACTACCCATAGGACTTTGTTTTATGTTCATAGGAGACCCATGGAGAAAGTTATGGTGCTTTTTGTGTCAATTTTGTTGGAATTCCGAATTTATATTTTGTTGTGTGTGTCAATTGATCCTATAGATCAATTGGGCATGTGCTTATGTGTTTGGGGCTTGTGTCGTGTCCATATTTGGGTACATGTGGTTCGTATCCCAACTATTTGGTGATACGTGTCATTTTGGGGGTTTTCCTCCGACACGGGGCTTTGTACATGTCGTATTTTGACACGGGCAAATAGATCTACTTTTGATACTTTGATTTATTCATAAATATTATTTGTGACATGTTTGTGTCCTTCGGGGTGCAATTGGTTGTGTGTTTGACTCGTGTCACATGCGTATCCTAGATCTAGTGGGATACGGTGTGATACTCTCCAATTTGGTGTGTTTATGTGTAGATCTAATTAATTAGGCTTTAAATTCTTCATTTATAACTAGTAAATATATATAGATATTATATATTTATTTTAGTGTATTTATTATGGTATTTATTGTAGCATAGATCTATAGATATTTCTATGTGTTCTAATGTGATGTATAAATATATGTATGTAGCTTTCTTGCATGCAAATATATATGTCCTTATGTTAATAACATAAATTATACATAAATGTTTTATAAAATATATTTATGTGTTTAAATGTGTAATTATATTATTTATAATTATTATATATTTAATTATTAATTTAATGAATGTATTTTTATGTGTGCTTCTAGCCATGTAAAATATGTACATTAATATGTGCATTGTGTTTTAGTAATTATTAATATTTAAATGTGTAAGTTTATGTGTATATAAATATAAGTGTATATATTTATATTAATTGTTTTATATATATAGATATTATTTTATATATTTATGTTTTTATATATATATATTTATATATATATATATATACTTTACTTTTGGTAACAGAGGGTTTAATGACAGTTGAAAACTATCATTATTCGGTCGGATACAGCAGCCGCTGTAGCTTTGGGCATTTAATGACAGTTCTGTCATTAAATGCAGCGGCGGGAAAACGCAGCAATTTTTCGTGACAGTTTTCTGCGACAGTTTAACTGTCAGCAATCCGAGGCAGCAGTGGTTTATTATTCGGCTTTTCTGTGACAGTTCTTCTGTGACAGTCAGACTGTCACTATAAGTCTATTTTATATATTTGTATTTCAGTTCACTGTTTCAATGATAAATTGGCAGATTTAAATTATATTTTATATATTATAATTATATATATATATATGTATATATATGTGCTTTTGTGTAGTATAATACTAGTAGTGATATATTATTTTATTTGTATAAATATTTGTTTGTATATACATTATATTAGAGTGTATTATATTGTATTATTAGTATACTTTGTGTGGGTACCAATTGGGATCAAGACCTTGATTCCTAATTGTGTATTTTATTCTATATTATTTATATAGATGTCTTGAGAGGTTGACCTTGGTTTGACCATGTTTGACTTTAGAGTTGACCATAGTTGACTTTTGATTTAGAATTTATTTATTGACCTAGAAGTTGACTAGTTTTACTTGTTCTCTTTCCGGGACCTTGTTTTAATGTGGTATTCCATATCTAGGTCTTCGAGGCACCGAGTCAGACATCTGTGAGACTGTTCTTTGGACTTCAGACGAGTACATTCTCTGATAGTTTCTCATTTATGATATCCTCTATGTTCGTTGTATCTAGTGTAGATATACATGTTTCTCTTGACACTATGGTTACACGGATTGGTATATTCGGATCTCGTCATGAGATGTTATTCCTTGGTATATGGTGTATATGGTGCAAGTATTGTTTCATTAGTTATCTTGTACATGTACAGACACCGATTTTCGGGAGGAGTCGCTCTCTTCTTGGAGAATCTAGTGCCATAGCATACCGTGGTTGGATCTATTATACCAGTTGGGGGTGGGGAGTATTAGTATAGATATGTGATCAAATCCCTATTGAATAAAGTATTGGTAAGCGAATAGTGTTGATCATGCACCGCACGTATGATTAGCCAGGCCGCATTGTATCTTGCCCAAGCCGATCACATGTTAAGCTAGTACTCACACACTTAGTCATTAGTATTATTGTTTCATTGGCATATTATTCATTATTGTATTTCTTTCCAGTATTTCCTTATTATCTATATATCTCTTGTATCTATTGTGCATCTTGTTTATCCACAGCTATTTACTGTTACATAGTTTTTATCATGGATTTGAACTGCTGTTAGAGATGTACTCTGCTCCTTTCCTGACTGGATATATTTTTCCAGATGACACTGAGGAGTACCCTACCTATTATGGACCCCAGGATGTTGTGGGTTTAGATTCGGAGACCCTGGCTCAAGAGGGACTTATCCCAACTGAGACAGTTGACCCTGGAGTGTAGCTTTGTAGTATGATAGTATTCTTTTGTACTGGATTTGTCTTCAGCTTATTTGTTACTCTTCAGACTCATTGATGTATTATTTTAAACTCATGAGTTGTATGATGACTATTCTATTCTTATCTGATTCGTGCTCATTCTATCTTAGTTCCGTGATTGAGTATTCTATCATTATTGGTTGTTCATTACTTTAGATAGACTATCTAGACAGCGTTTTACCGCCGATTCTGCGGCGTAGGCTGGGCGTTGTTTCCGACTAGTATCCTTACATCGGGTATGGGTCGTGACATATTTTTGGTGGTGGCCCATGCAGGTCTAGCTTCACAAGTATGTGATGTCGTGGTAGTGCGATAACTTAGTTGTACTACTGCGAGCCTGCGATAGGATATAGGATATAGGCTGAGATACTCAATCACATCTAGGAAAATTCTTTTGATTCAACTATTCTCCTTTGACATTGAAACTTGAACCCTTAAACTGTCCTTTCCTTGATGTCTTACATCTTGTGCCATATTGATTTTATTCTTCTTGATTCCATTCCAGCTTTAGCTTTGTTTGATAGTGGTGCTTCCCATAGTTTTGTATCTGTTTCTTTTGCTCTGAAGCATGGTTTGGTAGCTGAGTCTTTGCTTAGGACTTGCAAGATCATGACCGGGGGAGGTATTATCCTGGTTAATGATATTTGCAAAGATCGGAGAGTTACTCTGGGAGGCCGGGAGTTGAGTGCGTGTCTACTTGTAATGCCACTTCCGAGCTACGACATTGTACTTGGGATGGATTGGTTGAGTAGGCACCGTGTTAGCATAGACTGTAGAGGAGGTAGAGTTTTGTTTGGTTCGCCAGGAGAGCCAGAGTTCGAGTTTGCTAGAGGAGCTGCGGAGCAGGGGGAAGGCATTATTTGTGGAGCTATGGTGGAAGACAAGGAGTTGCCGCATCCGTTGATAGCAGAATTCTTGGATGTGTTTCCTGAGGAATTGCCAGGATTGCCACCAGATCGAGATATTGAATTTTCTATAGACTTGGTGCCAGGTGCAGAACCAATTTCGCAGCATGTCTATAGAGTAAACAACAGCGAGCTGGTCGAGTTGAAGAAGCAGGTGGACGAATTGCAGGATAAGGGGTTTATCAGATCGAGTTCTTCACCATGGGGAGTCCCGGTATTGTTTGTACCAAAGAAGGATGGATCGGTGCGCATGTGCATCGATTACAGGGCTTTGAATAATTTCACTATCAAGAATAAGTATCCTTTGCCACGGATTGATGATCTGTTTGATCAGTTGAGTGGTGCGAAGGTATTTTCTAAGATAGATTTGAGATCAGGCTACCATCAGGTGAAGGTGAAGCCGAAGGACATACCGAAGACTGCTTTTAGAACTCGGTATGGTCAGTTCGAGTTTATGGTGATGCCGTTTGGTTTGACTAATGCACCGGCGGTATTTATGAACTTGATGAACAAGGTGTTCCACCAGTACCTTGACAAGTTCGTGGTGGTGTTCATCGACGACATACTCATATACTCGAGGACACCGGAGGAGCATGAGGAGCATTTGAGGATTGTGTTGGATGTGCTGAGGAAGGAGAAGCTTTATGGGAAGTTGTCCAAGTGTGAGTTTTTCCTGGACAAGATGGAATTCTTGGGGCATGTTGTGACTGGTGATGGTATTTCAGTGGATCCGAAGAAGATTTCAGCAGTGGAATCTTGGAAGACTCCGAGTTCGGTAGCAGAGATCAGGAGTTTCTTGGGATTGGCAGGCTACTACAGGAAGTTTGTGCAAGATTTTTCGAGGATTGCCGAGCCGATGACCAGACTCACAAGGAAGGATGTGGAGTTTGTTTGGATGGAGGATTGCCAGGTTGCTTTTGAAGAGTTGAAGAAGAGGTTGACATCTGCTCCTATTTTGACGTTGCCATCAGGGTCCGGAGGTTTCACTATTTATAGTGATGCATCGGGGAAGGGTTTAGGTTGTGTTCTTCAGCAGCATGGGAAAGTGATTGCCTATGCATCCAGGCAATTGCGTCATCATGAAAAGAACTATCCTACCCATGATTTGGAGTTGGCAGCTGTCATATTCGCCCTGAAGTTGTGGAAACATTATTTGTACGGAGAGCGTGTGGAGATCTTCACAGACCACAAAAGCTTGAAGTACGTTTTCACGCAGAAGGAGTTGAACATGAGGCAGCGTCGGTGGTTGGAACTGATGAAGGTTTTTGATATCTCTTTGCAATATCATCCTGGGAAAGCCAATGTAGTTACCGATGCTTTGAGCAGGTATCCGGTAGCTATGTTCTTGACGCAGGATCGATATTTGTTGGAGGACTTGGAGAGCTTGGGCATTAAGGTGATTGTTCCTGGTGGTGCTATACAGATGTGGGGACTGCAGATACACTCAGATTTGATGGACAGGATCAAGGCAGCACAGTATGATGATGTATCTCTGAGAAGTATCAGAGCTCAGGTGAGAGCAGGATTGGAGGATGATTTCACTATTGCAGAGGATGGATCTTTGAGGCATGGAGTTAGATTGTGTGTGCCTAGTGGGGAGCTGCGAGAGGAAGTATTGCAGGAAGCGCATCGCTCTCAGTATTCCATACATCCAGGTGCTAATAAGATGTATCAGGATATGCGAGAGAGTGTGTGGTGGTATGGCATGAAGAGGGAAGTGGCACAGTTCGTATCCAGATGCTTAGTGTGCCAGCAGGTGAAAGCCGAAAGACAGAGGCCAGGAGGTTTACTTCAGCCATTACCCATTCCAGAGTGGAAGTGGGAACACATTACTATGGATTTTGTGTCCGGACTTCCACGATCTCCAGGAGGGAAAGACGCAATTTGGGTCATTGTTGATAGGTTGACCAAATCGGCCCATTTTTTGTCTTTTAAGGTGGGTTTGTCTACGGAGAAGCTGGCAGAGATGTATGTGAGGCAGATCGTTAGGATACATGGAGTTTCCGTCAGCATAGTCTCAGATCGGGATAGTCGTTTCACTTCTCATTTCTGGAGGAGTTTGCAGGAGAGTTTGGGCACTCAGCTCAAGTTCAGTACTGCATATCATCCCCAGACAGATGGGCAGTCTGAGCGGACTATCCAGACTCTCGAGGATATGTTGCGCACTTGTGTACTAGATTTCGGGGGTTCTTGGGAGGACCATCTCTATTTGGTAGAGTTTGCTTACAACAACAGTTACCAGGCCAGTATAGAGATGTCACCTTTTGAAGCTCTATATGGTCGGAGGTGTCGTACTCCTTTGTCTTGGGACGATGTTGGAGAGAGAGTTTTGCTTGGGCCAGAGATGGTTGTGGATGCAGCGGAGAAGGTTCAGTTGATCAGAGACAGACTTCGAGTGGCGCAGGACAGACAGCGGCATTGGGCCGATAGCCATCGAAGACCTTTGGAGTTTGAGGTATAGTTTAGATTTTGTTTGTGCTTGTTCTTGTTTGTTATAGAATAAGTTCTTAAGATAGTATTTTGTTCTAGGTGGGTGGTTTGGTGTTTCTGAGGATTTCTCTGACACGAGGCACGATTCGCTTCGGTGGAGGCGGAAAGCTTAGTCCGCGATTCATCGGACCTTTCACTATTCTAGAGAGGGTCGGTGCAGTTGCTTATAGACTAGACTTGCCACCTGCATTGGAGGGAGTGCACAACGTGTTTTATGTGTCGCAGTTGAGACGATACGTGGAAGATCCTAGTCATGTATTGGATCACTCAGAGATAGAGGTGGGCCCTACTCTTAGCTATCCAGAGCAGCCAGTTGAGATTCTGGATCGGAGAGAGAAGTTGCTGAGGAACCAGACTATTCCTTTGGTATGCGTCGCATGGAGGCATCACTCTCCAGGGGAGTCTACCTGGGAGAGAGAGGATGACATGCGAGAGCGTTATCCATATTTGTTTGTACCTTGAGGTATGTTATTTTCTAGTTATGTTTTGTTCATTAGTTAGTTGTGATTCTTTAGTTCTGTTCTGTGATTTTCTGGGGGTAGTTTTCATCTTTAAATTTCGAGGACGAAATTATTTTAAGGAGGGTAGACTTGTCACTACCATATTTTAGGAAAAAGGATATTTTAGTAATTTCCTATTTAAATAAATATTGTGTATGGTAAATAATTTTTGTTGTATTATTTAATTGTTGTTGGATATTATTTAATTATTTTGGACTTATTTTAGTGGACCCAACTAGTGTAGTTTGGACCCATGGACCAACATGAATTAAATAGTTAGACTTGGCCCATTTAGAAAGCCCATAGTTAAGGAGATGGATTAAATTAATTAAGTGATTAGACTAGAAGCTTCCTTCCTTAATTATTTCTTCATGAGAGGCCCCAAGGGGTACATTGGACATTTTACAATTGCTTGGGGAAGGGGGCAAGGCCGGCCTATATTAGAGGGGGGGAAATTTCTCTCTCCTCTTATTCTCATTCCAAATCTAGATCTAGAATTTCCCACTCCCAAATTCCCTCCATTCCTATTCCAATTCCCCACCAAATTCATCCCAAATTCATCCCAAATTCTTCCCAATTTACCATTAGAAAGTTGAGAAGCAAGGATCTAGAAGGAGGAAGCAAGGATCTACAAAGAGGAGCAAGGATCTACAATTTGGAAGCAAGTTTATCTCAATTGGAGGTTTTATTGGGAATCCATCTCTCAATAGGTATAATTCAATTTTTTCCATTAAAATAGCTTCTAAATCTGAAATTTAATCATGTAAAATCAACCCATATGTATGTACTACCCATAGGACTTTGTTTTATGTTCATAGGAGACCCATGGAGAAAGTTATGGTGCTTTTTGTGTCAATTTTGTTGGAATTTCGAATTTATATTTTGTTGTGTGTGTCAATTGATCCTATAGATCAATTGGGCATGTGCTTATGTGTTTGGGACTTGTGTCGTGTCCATATTTGGGTACTTGTGGTTCGTATCCCAACTATTTGGTGATACGTGTCATTTTGGGGGTTTTCCTCCGACACGGGGCTTTGTACATGTCGTATTTTGACACGGACACATAGATCTACTTTTGACACTTTGATTTATTCATAAATATTATTTGTGACATGTTTGTGTCCTTCGGGGTACAATTGGTTGTGTGTTGGACTCGTGTCACATGCGTATCCTAGATCTAGTGGGATACGGTGTGATACTCTCCAATTTGGTGTGTTTATGTGTAGATCTAATTAATTAGGCTTTAAATTCTTCATTTATAACTAGTAAATATATATAGATATTATATATTTATTTTAGTGTATTTATTATGGTATTTATTGTAGCATAGATCTATAGATATTTCTATGTGTTCTAATGTGATGTATAAATATATGTATATAGCTTTCTTGCATGCAAATATATATGTACTTATGTTATAACATAAATTATACATAAATGTTTTATAAAATATATTTATGTGTTTAAATGTGTAATTATATTATTTATAATTATTATATATTTAATTTTTAATTTAATGAATGTATTTTTATGTGTGCTTCTAGCCATGTAAAATATGTAATTAATATGTGCATTGTGTTTAGTAATTATTAATATTTAAATGTGTAAGTTTATGTGTATATAAATATAAGTGTATATATTTATATTAATTGTTTTATATATATAGATATTGTTTTATATATTTATGTTTTTATATATATTTATATATATATATACTTTACTTTTGGTAACAGTGGATTTAATGACAGTTAAAAACTGTCATTATTCGGTCGGATAAAGCAGCCGCTGTAGCTTTAGGCATTTAATGACAGTTCTGTCATTAAATGCAGCGGCGGGAAAACGCAGCAATTTTTCGTGATAGTTTTCTGCGACAGTTTAACTGTCAGCAATCCGAGGCAGCAATGGTTTATTATTCGGCTTTTCTGTGACAGTTCTTCTATGACAGTCAGACTATCACTATAAGTCTATTTTATATATTTGTATTTCAGTTCACTGTTTCACTGATAAATTGGCAGATTTAAATTATATTTTATATATTATAATTGTATATATATATATATGTATATATATGTGCTTTTGTGTAGTATAATACTAGTAGTGATATATTATTTTATTTGTATAAATATTTGTTTGTATATACATTATATTAGAGTGTATTATATTGTATTATTAGTATACTTTGTGTGGGTACCAATTGGGATCAAGACCTTGATTCCTAATTGTGTATTTTATTCTATATTATTTATATAGATGTCTTGAGAGGTTGACCTTGGTTTGACCATGTTTGACTTTAGAGTTGACCATAGTTGACTTTTGATTTAGAATTTATTTATTGACCTAGAAGTTGACTAGTTTTACTTGTTCTCTTTTCGGGACCTTGTTTTAATGTGGTATTCCATATCTAGGTCTTCGAGGCACCGAGTTAGACATCTGTGAGACTGTTCTTTGGACTTCAGGCGAGTACATTCTCTGATAGTTTCTCATTTATGATATCCTCTATGTTCGTTGTATCTAGTGTAGATATACATGTTTCTCTTGACACTATGGTTACACGGATTGGTATATTCGGATCTCGTCATGAGATGTTATTCCTTGGTATATGGTGTATATGGTACAAGTATTGTTTTATTGGTTATCTTGTACATGTACAGACACCGATTTTCGGGAGGAGTCGCTCTCTTCTTGGGGAATCTAGTGCCATAGCATACCGTGGTTGGATCTATTATACCAGTTGGGGGTGGGGAGTATTAGTATAGATATGTGATCAAATCCCTATTGAATAAAGTATTGGTAAGCGAATAGTGTTGATCATGCACCGCACGTATGATTAGCCAGGCCGCATTGTATCTTGCCCAAGCCGATCACATGTTAAGCTAGTACTCACACACTTAGTCATTAGTATTATTGTTTCATTGGCATATTGTTCATTATTGTATTTCTTTCCAGTATTTCCTTGTTATCTATATATCTCTTGTATTTATTGTGCATCTTGTTTATCCACAGCTATTTACTGTTACGTAGTTTTTATCATGGATTAGAACTGCTGTTAGAGATGTACTCTGCTCCTTTTCTGACTGGATATATTTTTCCAGATGACACTGAGGAGTACCCTACCTATTATGGACCCCAGGATGTTGTGGGTTTAGATTCGGAGACCCTGGCTCAAGAGGGACTTATCCCAACTGAGACAGTTGACCCTGGAGTGTAGCTTTGTAGTATGATAGTATTCTTTTGTACTGGATTTGTCTCCAGCTTATTTGTTACTCTTCAGACTCATTGATGTATTATTTTAAACTCATGAGTTGTATGATGACTATTCTATTCTTATCTGATTCGTGCTCATTCTATCTTAGTTCTGTGATTGAGTATTCTATCATTATTGGTGGTTCATTACTTTAGATAGACTATCTAGACAGCGTTCTACCGCCGATTCTGCGACGTAGGCTGGACGTTGTTTCCGACTAGTATCCTTACATCGGGTACGGGTCGTGACAGTAATGTGCTCCCACTTCCACTCTGAAATAGGTAATGGTTGAAGTAAATCGCCTGGCCTCTGCCTCTCGGCTTTCACCTGCTAGCACATTAAGCATCTGGATATAAACTGTGCCACCTCCCTCTTCATGCCATACAACCATACACTCTCTCGCATATCCCTATACATCTTGTTGGCTCCTGGATGCATAAAATACTGAGAATGATGCGCTTCCTACAATACCTCCTCCCGCAACTCTATACTAGGCACACACAGTCTAGTACGTAACCCAAAGAACCATCCTCAGCAATGGTAAAATTACCCTCAAATCCTGCTCTCATCTGGGCTCTGATGCTCCTCAGAGGCACATCTTCATACTAGGCTGCCTTAATCATGTCCATCAACTCTGAATGTATCTGCAAACCCTATATCTGTATTGCAAACCCATGAACTATTAGCTTAATGCCCAAGCTCTCTAGATCCTCCAACAAATACTGGTCCTTCGTCAAAAACATAGCTACCAGATAACGGCTCAAGGCATCGACAACTACAATATGCTTCCCTGGATGATACTGTAAGGATATATCAAAATCCTTCATCAGTTCTAGCCACCGACCCTGCCTCATGTTTAGCTCATTCTGAGTAAAAATGTACTTCAAGCTCTTATGGTCTGTGAAGATCTCATCACGCTCTCCGTACAGATAGTGTTTCCACAACTTCAAGGCAATGATGACCGTTGCCAACTCTAAATTATGGGTAGGACAGTTCTTCTCATGAGAACATAATTACCTGGATGTATAGGCAATTACCTTCCCATTCTGCTGAAGAACACAACCCAAACCTTTCTCCGATGCATCACTATAGATAGTAAAACCTCTAGACCTTGATTTCAACGTCAAAATAGGAGCAAACGTCAACCTCGTCTTCAATTCCTCAAAAGCAGCCTGATACTCCTCTGTCCAAACAAACTATGTGTACTTCCTAGTAAGTCTGGTCATCGACTGAGCAATCTTTAAAAAATATTGCACAAACTTCCTATAGTAGCCTGCCAGACCCAAGAAACTTCTGATCTCTGCCACTGAACTCGGGGTCTTCTAAGATTCTACTGCTGTGATCTTCTTTCGGTCCACTGAAATACCATCACAAGTCACAACATACCCTAAGAACTCTACCTTATCCAGGAAGAACTCACACTTGGACAGCTTCCTGTACAGATTCTCCTTCCTCAGAATATCCAACACAATTCGCAGATGCTCCTCGTACTCCTCTTGCTCCTTCGAGTATATGAGAATGTCATCGATGAACACTACAATGAACTTGTCAAGGTACTGGTGGAACACCTTGTTCATCAAATTCATAAATACTGCCATGACATTAGTCAACCCGAACGGCATTACCATGAATTTGTACTGGCCATACCGAGTCCTAAAAGAAGTCTTCAGAATGTCCTCTGGCTTCACTTTCACCTGGTGGTAGCCCGATCTGTCACTACCACTTTTTCAGGTAAGGGCATTTGTGTAATTTTACTATTTTGAATAATTATGTATTTAATAAATCTGTGGAGTGTTATAAACTAATGATATATTGTAAATGATATTTGATTTTAGGTCAAACCCTAGAACTCATTAGGACAAACCCTAATGACTAAACCCTAATTTGAAGACCAATTCTAGAGAAACCCTAGAATTCAAATTTTAGGTTGGACCTCAAATCCTAGACTGACTAAACCTTAGTTAATTAGGTTCTACATGACCTAACATAGGGGGTTTAACCTAAACTATGCATTAGAAACCCTAGTTTGGTTTTAATATAAAAGGGAACCCTCTCTTCCTTTATGTAGAAAGGAGAAACCCTAGCCTCCATCCAGGAAACCAATTCCCCCTCCAGATTTCGGAATCCAGACCTAGGGATTCCATTTTTCCTCCTCCAAAGCAAAGAGAAGCAAGGGCTTGGGTCAAGGAACCTTGGGGAAGAAGAACTTCCATTGAAGAAGCCATCTCCCTATAGGTAAAATCCGAATTTCTATCCATTTTAATTCTGTTTTTCTTGTTGTTGGCCATTAGAAAACCTACCTTGTTGTATGGATCTCGATTTCGTAGGTCCTACATGAAGACCTAGGTAATTCTAGGGTTTAGGTGTCCCAACATTGGTTTTCCTAATTTTTGTGAACCTTAACCCTAAGGGTTTACATGTAGGCAGATTTCATCTCATATTTGTAGGGTTGATCTCGATTTTAGGGTTTGATTTGGGGGCATTCACTGTACAGTAGGTATTTGGGGTTTTTCCTATGCAATCGGGTTTTGTGGAGTGCACTGGACTGTGTTTGGTTTTACTGTGCAGTCGGGTTTTGGGGGATATACCTGTGTGTGCACAGTCGGGTTTGGGAAGAAACTGTGCAGTTTAGTTACCAGTGTGTTCTCAGTGTTAGTTCTAGTGTGAGTTAACTGTGTCTTAGCATTCCTATTTACTGTGTGTTAGTTCTAGAGTGTATCCCTGTATCAGTGTGTGACTGGGTGAGATTCCTGTGTGTGTGAGTTGTTTCTGTGTGTGCAGTGAGTGTAACTGTGCATGCCTATGTGTGTGCATATCTGCCTATGAAGTTAGAACCTGTGTGAGTGTTTGTGTGTGTATGAGTGAGCAATCAGTAGAATACCTGTGTGTACTTTGTGTTAAAAATCAGTGGGTGTGCAGGTGTGTAGTGTGTGTGTATTAGCTATGTGAACCAGTGTGAGAGCCTATGTGTACCAATATCAGTGTCAGTGTGGAGGAAACTAGAAGAAGGATGTGTTATTTCAGTATCAGTGTGATATTAATACCCTTTGTTACTGATACTCTCACTTAGCCCCTGATACTTGGCCTGATGTTCTATTTACAAGGTTCTTATGCAGAATTAATTGAGAGAGTGTGCAGCTGTGCAAAACCTTGTGTGTGTGAGTATATCAGAGAAGTGAGCAGTGTGTGTGCCTGGGTGTCAATAGTAGGTGTGAGTTCACCTGTGTGAAATTCAGTGTGTGTATCCTAGGATTTCAGAACCTGTGTAGTTGAGTGAATTGCCTGTGTGTAATTTCTGTGAGAGAGTTAGAGAGGGACCAGTGTACTCAGTGTGTACTGTGTGTAGTTGATACCTGTGAACACAGTGAGGTATCAGTGTGCAGTGTGGGTTTTTAGTATCAGTGAGTGATAGGATTTTGAGTAGGCATTGTGCAGTCTAGTTATTAGGTTGTGCATGTTGCCAGTAGCTATATGCTTGTCATAAGAAATTAGTATATTTAGAGGTTGTATCAGTTGGATAGTCTTGAGGTTAATTATCCATAATTAGTTTAGTTAGCAGATAACTAAGATACAGCTAGTTTATATATGATATCTGCTAGTTGATAATGTTAGTATAGTTAATTTAGTGTCAGTTGTGGGTTTTTGAATGTTAGTAACTGGTAGTTAGTTGGTATCAAGTGTGGCACGATTAGCATTAGTTTCTTGAGTTGGTATTAGGTAGTGATTTAACTTGTAAGCTATATATATGCATATATGTACTAACTAGACTCTAGTATATAAGTATTATGAAATACCTTATAGACAGTTATGTACTAATGTCTAGTATAGCTAGAAATGACTAGTTTAGTTAGGTTTCATCCAAAGGGACTATTATAATGCATATGGACAAGTTTTGACTAAGTTGACCAGTAAACCTTAGATATGACCTAGAAGCCTCACACTTAATTAAATAAACCTGTTATTTCTTAATTCAGTTTCTGACATTAATATTCCATAAATAGGTCATTGCGATCCCACCTTGGACATCGATCCTCACTCATTGCTCAGGACCACAGGCGAGTACATTCTCTGACAGTTTTTATTGTTGATTATTACTATAATTCAGTTGTATTACATACTTGATTCCGACACTATAGATACACGGGTTAGCACCCTAGATCCCCATCATGAGGAGTCGTGATTGGAATCCATCGTGCTAGCTGGGGGATGGGGAACTATTAGTAGATTATGTGATCATATCCAACCATCTACATGCATCATAGCTCACCCCACTTCTCACGTCGGGAGCAGCCTGACCATTTACATGCATCATAGCTGTTATATATGATTAGCCTGACCACTACATGCATCATAGCTAACCATATGGTTAGCCTGACCTACAAGAATCATAGCTAATCATATATAACCAGCCTGATCAAGTCCCAAGCCGATCACATAATAAACTGATATTTCAAACACTTAGCTAGATGTCTATTTATTCAGATTCACTTGTTCTAGCATTCACTGTTTATTGTTCATTGCTAGATGCTCTATTGCCTATTTCCATTTCTCCAGTACTTTACATTTCCAGTATTTATTTCCATCTTGTATTTCTTACACTGTTTATAGTCTTTGTCAATTTAATGAAACTGCTGTTAGTGCTTGTGCTTCGCTCCAATCCTGACTGGATAACATTTTTCAGAGGACCTGGAGGATCTTTGCCCCACTCATTACGGCCCAGGATTAGAGGGAGATTTCACTCCGAAAATCCCAGAGGAGTTGCCTATTCTAGAGGAGATCTTACCTGCCTGTTCTTAGATTATTTTTCTGCATTATTATTTTAGACTGAGACTGAGTTGTATTTATTATTTTGTGACTTTGTGTGGTCATCTAGACCAGGACTTGAGTTGGACTTATTGTGGTTGGTTTATTATAGAACTCTTTTCCATTCTCATCGTGCCCATTTTTCTTATAACTTGTGATTGAGTATATTTATAGAACTGTGGATTATTATCATTGTCCTCCGTACGGAGTTGAGACTATTGACAGGATATATATTATGTTGAGACCTAGACAGCGTTCTACCGCCGATGCTGCGGCGTAGGCTGGACGTACACACGACTCATGTCCAAATTTCGGGTGCGGGTCGTGACACGATCTTAAGTCTATCTTAGAAAATACCTTGGTGCCGCTCAACTGATCGAATAGATTATCAATCCGTGGCAATGGATATTTATTCTTGATATTGAGATTATTTAATGCTCTGTAATCGATGCACATGTATACCGATCCGTCCTTCTTTGGTACAAATAATACCGGGGCTCCCCATGGTAAAGAACTGGATCTGATAAACCCCTTATCCTTTAGTTCATCCACTTGCTTCTTCATCTTAACCAGCTCGCTATTGTTCACTCTATAGATATGCTGTAAAATCGGCGCTACACCTGGCACCAAGTCTATAGAGAACTCAACATCTCGATCTGGCTGTAATCATGGAAATTCTTCAGGAAACACATCCAAGAACTCTGTTATCAAGGAATGCGGCAACTTTTTGCCTTCCAGCATAGCTCCACAGATAGTGCCTTCTCCCTGCTCCAAAGTTCCTATGGAAAACTCAAACTTTGGCTCTCTTGGCGGGCTAAACAAAAATCTACCTCATCTGCAATCTAAACTAGCATGGTGCCTACTCAACCAATCCATCCCGAGTACAATATCGTAGCTCGGAAGTAGCATTACAAGTAGACACGCACTCAGCTCCCGGCCTCCCAGAGCAATTCTCCGATCCTTGCAAATATCACTAATTAGGATAATGCCTCCTACGGTCATGATCCTGTAAGTCGTAAGCAAAGACTCAGCTAACAAATAATGCTTCAGAGCAAAAAAAACAGACACAAAGCTATGAGAAGCACCTAAATCAAATAATACTAAAGCTGGAATAGAATCAAGGATAACAAAACCTGTGATGACATCTCCGATAGGCTCGGCCTCCTCTACCGTCAAAACAAACACTCGTCCCTGAGGTACACCTCCCAGATGCTGGTGCTGGACGTAACGCTGTTGTTGGGTCGGAAGCGGCAGTCCCCTCGGCTGTACTATAGGTGGACTCACCTTTGTTCTCTGAGCTGGAGCTACTCCCTGAGTTGCACTACGAGGGTTGGAAGGATAATCTCTCATTTGATGCCCCTTTGTGCCACAATACAGACAAACTCCCAACCTCCTCCTGAAAACTTCCCAGATATGGCCGGGCTTCTGGAAGTTGTGGCAGGAAGCGTGCTGTGACTGTTTTTTCTACTGTGTGGTACCTGGTTAACCGGCACCCTAGCTGGAGCCTGGTACTGCTATGGCTGCATAAAAGGCTTAGACTAGAGATGAAGACGCTTAGCAGACACTGCGCTGCTACTGGCCCCTACAAAAGAATCGCGGTCTCTCTTGGGCTTCAAGCTCAACTCTCGCTCAACCTTGCGTGCCTCTACAAGTATATCAGAATGCATCTCATAGAAAGACGGAATGGGAATATTTACTTCCCAGTTCAAACTCTCGCAGAAGCGGATAGCCCTAACGTCTGGCTTCCTCACCAAGTACTCAGCAAATTAGCTCAACCTCCCAAATTATGTGGTGTACTCCTCCACTGACATGCTTCCCTGAGTAAGGCTCTCAAACTGTCATCCCAAGTCCAATCTGTCTGCCCGAGTAAAGAAATTCCTCTTGAAGAGGTCCTTAAATATCTCCCAAGACTGCCCCACATCAGTAAGAAGTGGCTTATTCCTAAGCCAAGTGCAGGCGATGTCAAACAACTGAAGTTCTACTACCTCAACCTTCAGATCCTCAGCAAGACAAGACACCCTTATGAGATGCTCGATATCCTTGAACCAATCATCAGCGTAGATGATACCATCGATCCCCTTGAAAACCCGAGGTTCCATCTTCTTGAAGTCCTGGATATTACCCGGCCGAAGTTGGGCAACCTGCATAGCAATCTGCTACTGCAGTGGAGCTCCTCTCTTTACTACAGCAAGGGCAAGTTGATGGGCACTCTCAGTACCCTGCCATAATACGTCGGTCTGCCTCTGGTGAGCCTCAGACTGGGCCCTCTGAGCCTCTATCATCTCACAAAATAATGCAAACACCTGATTCACATCTGTTAGCATGGAAGGTAGAGGTGGAAGTCCCTTAGGTGCAGCTAGAGCAGTCCTCCGGACTGGAAGTGGACCCCCGAATGCAGCTGATACGCCAATCACTATAGAAGTGATTGGTTCAGGCTCTCGGGAAGTCGCAGATCCCTTAGAAGATGCTCCTCTCCGCTGTGATCGAGTCTTAGGCGGAATCCTGAGGCAAAGCGAAAGAAAAGATTCAATATGGCATAAGATTGAATATATTCAAAGAAGGACAGTTAAAGTTCAGTTATCAAATATTATTAGAGAATAATTGAAATGAACAATAGTGTTTTTTTTAGATGTGATTGAATATTCTCATCCTATAGCCTATATTCTATATCCTATATCCTGAAATAGGCTCATAATAGCACTCAAATCAGTGCACCACTACGCATTGCACTAATTGCGACCTCAAAGACCTATATGGGTCGCCACTAAAAATGTGTCATGATTCGCACCCGGTGTAGGGGCATGATTACCTGAATGACGCCTAGCCAAAAGCCAACTTCATGGCAGGTAGAATGAGGGTGAGTCTGATCCTTTCTATCGTTCCAGACCCATCAGGGACTATGTAGTTGTGCAACCAGAGCATCAGGTATCCCACCAGCACGGTCATAGGGGACAACTTGTGCATGTCTATATAAAAGCAACTGAGCTCCTCTTCGAGGCTACTCAACAAGTCAAGGGGTTCGTCATTTTCCTACAAGGAGCCCTCAACTTCCTCACCCCTGGCAGCCAGATCCTTATGTGCTTGGGTGGAATCAGCCACTTTCTATTGGAATCGTGGTGCTCGAACATGAACTCTATTGGACTCCTTCATCTCCGAAATGAGGTAGCGAGTCCAAGTCGTGATGTAAGGAGAAGACCCCTCAGTAGACTTTTTCTTCTTCTTTGAAGACCTCTGGCAAATACCGTGATGACATAGCAATTCTTGGTACACCACCAGGATCTCCGGGTTCTCTTCTTCTAACTCCTCAAGTTTTTTATTGCTCGGGGTATACTCTTCATAAGGTTTGTCACCCCAAGGGAGTTTTAAGACGACATGCATCTTATGCAAGGCCAGTCCCATCTCTCCATCGGGCATAAAAAAGGTCCTCGTACGAAGGTTTTACAACTCCATCAGGGCAACGAATAGGGGACAGTTTATCTCCAAACAGTAACACGTACCCCTCACGGCGAAGAACAAGTCTGCGGCCATGAGCTCCCGCTCATACTTTTTAAAATCTACTGGGTCAGGCAGCACCATGAGGCATTATAATGTTCCCAGCTGAGAGCTGGCAACTGTCCTGTGGGATAGGTCCCTTTTTTGGCAACTTGATGAAGGAAGGTGCCTGTCGCATATATGCTGAGGTTTGGTCCCAGGTCACTTATGACGAGACCAGACTTTAGTCCGAGCAATGAGTACGAGGGAGACTCCTTTGCGCTATATAACTCCCCTTGTTCTTTCCGGTACCATATCGGATATTGCCAAGGAGTGCCCCTTGTGGCTCAGGGGTCAAATTTTAGTCCATCTGCCGTTGACTTATCATCACCTTCAGGTCCGACAAAGACAGGTGACATTCAAAGGCAAGAAATGACATCTCCGTCTCGCGTAATATGAAAGACCAATTCTCCCTGGTCGTTCCTATCTCAGGCTGAGAAGATTCTATTGCGTCACCAAATAAGATGTACGGCTTCTTGAAGAAGTGCTTCCTGTATTTACTGGAGATCTCCCCCGAGTTGATCTGACTCAACAAGAAGGAAGGTGTCTACTCGGCGATCTTCTGTTGTTGCTCTGACGGGAGATCTTTGTCAACCTATTTCTGGAGAGCCACAACTAGGTCCCCATGATTCATGTTCAAGGGTAGCGGGTTGTGCCTGAAGACCAGTTCACCAGAAGTTGTGGGGAAAAAAGTCACTACAAAAACCATAAAGAAGTTAGATTATAACCAATGAGAAGTATCAATGAGGATATACATATGCAACCAAGGCACTCATGCGGCTACGTAAACCATGCGGCCTAGGCACCTATGCGTCCAAGCCGACCATGCGGCCAAGTCAGCCAGGAGGCCTAATCAGCTATGCGATCGAGTCAGCCATGCAGCCTAGGAACCCATACAGCCGAGTCATCCATGCTTCCTAGGCACCCATTCGGCCAAGCCGGCCATGCAGAAAGCTCGTCCATAAGACATGGTTGTCCATACGACAATGAGAAGTTGGCTCATAGACGTATCCATTCGTCCAACTAAGCACATGTATTCCAGAAACTGACTTCGTCTCTATAGGACCTACCCTTGATCGACAATTAAACGTCGGCAAGGAGCGGCGAAGGGTCCGCTACAGCATCGAGACCATTTCCCTTACTTTTAGCCTTGCCCTTGCCCTTAGGGGCTTTCTAGGCAGCGGCGGCAACGGAGGAGGCAATCTTGGGAGTCATGGTAGCAACAATGAGGAAAAAGAGAAGAAAGCTTTATAAAGAACTTTTTTTCTCTCCTCAAGCCCCCTATATATAGGCCGTCGACATAAGGCTAGGGATAATGATAGCGATTGTTAGAATCCCGTTCTGCCTCGATCCATGTAACTGCTAGAGATAACGGTGACTCCTCGTTCGTTGGACCACTCTACCCCCTAATGGTGCAGAATCCCCAGGAGATCCACTCGAGAATAGACATAAATCAAGGCATTAAATGATCTAACAGCCTATCAGAGACATCTATGAGGCCAGGATACCATGCGACCATGCTTCTTATTCAAAGTATTCCAAACTTATCAATTTGGAAACTTTAAAGGGGGTCTTGTAGAAGCATGAAAATTATACATGCCACATAGAGGTTATGCCCCCCTCAAAAATAAAAATAGGCTGCAGAGAAGCCACATGCGGCCTGAACAAACCTAGCCACGGAGGAGCCATATGCAGCCTGATCAACCAATGACCTGGAAGCCGCATAGTACACCATATGTGGCCTAAACAATTATAGAGCATGGGGGCCGTATAAGACCCCCTTGGCACGACATTTAATGCCAGGCAGACTCTCTGACATCACACATCACACTTAGATGCATCGAGACTCGTAAAGACGTAGGCTTAGAAAAAGAAAAAAGTTATATCAACTCATTGATGGTCTCATCAGATGGACTATACCACATGCTCACTGATATGCGTCTATATACCCATGCAGCCTCATCATCATACGGCCAAAGTGTCCATCCGACTAAGGCCAAACGAGGGCCACAATGCCATGCGGCCAGAGTACCCATTCGTCCAAGGCCAAGCAAGAGCACATATGCGACCACAATTCTATGTGGCGAAGAAGTATGCGGCCAAGAAGTTACATGACTCTCGACTTACAGGATCTTTTTGTTACAATCGAAGAAGATTTCTCACACGATTAGTGCTGACTACGTGTCAAGTTGACCAAGTCACGCACACAACGGGTTAAAAACAACGTCGAGATATAATAAAAAACATATCTTAACCAAGACCCACATAGCAGCCTGACCGTGATATGCAACTACAGTTACAACCATATTCTTTTGAAGGAGTCCTATGCGGCTACTAAACAGAGGCATATGCGGCATTGATAGTCCGTCGGTACGAAAACAATAAATATCAGGGTAGCATACCCACAAGAAGGGGGGACGTGCTACATATGTGCACACAAGCTCAGGAAAGAGAAAACAGAAGAGTGCATCCTCATTCCCTCATCAGACCGTTAACCGAGTAAAAGAGCCGATGTAGTGCTCAATCTCTATCTTCAGAACCTAAACAAAAAATATTGTACTTAGATATTCTGTCTAGGATTTCTTCATACTTTTTTGTTCATTGTTTAAAAATGTTCATTCATAACTTGTAATGGCGAACACTCGCCCTTCATGATATGTACGATATTTTACGGTTGCCCTGGGGCGAGGAACCGTATGAAGAGTATACGCCTGATAACGAAAATTTTGAAAAATTAGAGAAAAACACCCCGGGATCCTTGCAGTGTACATGCAATTATTGTGTCACCAAAGCACTTGTCAGTAGACTTCGAAGAAGAGGGATAAAAGCATAGAGGGGATGTTAGTCCATATTACTACCTGGATCTATTATCTTTTTGAAATTGAAGCTTCGGGCCAGGTCACTGTTCAAAACCTCGGTCTCACTGGGATGTCCGCGATCTGGTGTACAACACTAAGAGAACGACTGCAACTGGTAAGGGGTTTGGTAGCTCTGGCGATACCTTTTGTTATTTTTATTAAGATACCCAGCCATTGTCAGACAAAGCTGCGCTGGTTGGATTCTTGAAGATATGGCTACAAAATTGTGTAGTCCTGGGTGTTTTCGGGTCGATTAAGGGGGCTAGCCCCAATCTCATCCTCCCTACTATGAAATTAGTTTTTGGTCACCACCTCACCTTACTCCCAGGGATGGTCTGCAACAACCATCACGGACTTCGTGCTTTTACCAGCAAGGTGCTGTCCCATGACGGTAGCGCTTCAACAGGATGGGAAGGGGGCTCCTTCTACAGAATGTGGTTGCAATTGTAGCCGTATACTATGGATAGGCTGCCACGCGACTTCGGTAGGGATCTAATGTTTGATAAGATCTCGGGGTTGTTTTTAACTCCCTCGTATGCATGACTAATTCACCTGGACACGTAATCAGCACTAACTGTGTGAAGATCTTTTTGGTTGCAACGGATAGATCTTGCAAGCTAAAAGCCGTATAACATCCTGGCCGCATAGTATCTTGGCCGTATATGTGTTCTCTTTTGGCCTTGGTCTTATGGATACTTTGGTCGCATGACATTGTGACTATATGCAAACTCTCGTCTGGCCTTCGTCGAATGGATACTTTGGCCGCATGAAGATGAGATCGCATAGGGCCATAGCCGCATATGAGAGAACACGTGACATGGCACGTCTGACGAAGTCATTAATGCACTGATGTGACTTTTCATCATTTTATGAGTCGTCGCTTCTCTTTTGATTCTCGAAGCACTCTGGGTGATGATTGGTGTGTCAGAACTTCTAACAGGCATTGAATGTCATGTCAGGGGATCTCATGCGACCTTTACTTTGAGGTTGTTCGGGCCTTATTAATTCTTCTATGCGGCTTCCTCTTTGGCTTAATTTCTCCTGAGTTAAATTCGGGGCACATATTTGTTGGACGTATGGATTTAGATTTTTTATGCTTCTATATGACCCCCTTCAATGTTTCCAAAATGACAAGTTTGGAATACTTTGAATAAGAAGCATGGTCGAGATAACGGCAAAAACTGCAACAGTACGTCTGTAAAGTGTCCTTCCGCTTGGCGCATGGGGATGCTTGAGGGAGTAGTGGCGCATGACACTGCTGCACATGGCCTTTGCTTACTGTTAGCGCATGGTAGAGATTTTCCATGCTTCTACAAGACTTCTTTCAAAGTTTTCAAACTTTGATAAGTTTGAAATACTTTGGATAAGAAGCATGGAGGAGAAAACTCTGGACCGCATGGATGATGGGTCGCATGAGCGAGTATTGCCAGACTGTCATCTTTGTTTTTGATTTGCTTCGATCTTAGAGAGGATCCCTCCATGAAGTTTGCTTTTTGTTACCTTTATGCAAAAGAAATAAAAGCTTTTTCTTCTGTTATAATTATCCATATGAACTTTGGGTATAGAATCCTAAATCTTCCTATTTTATTTAGGAACCGCGCTGAGATGTTGGAAAAGTCAAGGGATTGACCATTTTCAGAGATAATATGGACGTAGTATGATAATATAGTTTTTGAGGATATCCCACTGGGGGATCTTTGGTGGACCTATTACCTTTTGCGCACTTGGGAGCAAGTAATAGATTCGAGATAAGCCCTGTCAGAGGTGATATGGACGTGACAGGTTTTCTGGACTTAACATCGCCGACGTAATTAGAGTTAAGTACCAATGATAAGTTTAGATGATGACCGACATCAGAGGTAATATGGACATGATAATCAATAGTCAAGTTGGAAGGTTTGCTCAGAGGTGAGAAGGACATGGCAAAGCTCTACTGGAGAGGATGATAGCTTAGAGGTAATATGGACGTAAGCTAATTGATAGTCATACAGAGATGTTATGTACGATTATGGTATTTTTGTGGAAGGAAAAGGAAACGAGCTAGAGGTAATATGGATATGGCTATTTTTTTGGATGGGAAACATGGGTAGCTCATAGTTCATAGGTAATATGGACGTGAACTGTTTGCTTTTGTTGAGGATATCCCACTGGGGATCTTTGGTAGAAATATTACTTCTTGCACACTGGAGTGTAAGTAATAAGTTTGAAACCCTATCAAAGGTGACATAGACATGATAGGTTTTGTGGCCTCGTTACTTCTTGTGCACCTGAGTGAAAGTAATAAGTTTGAAATGAAACCCTATCAGAGGTGATATGGATGTGATAGGTTTTGTGATCTTAACACTGTTGGCGTACTTAGAGTTAAGTACGGGTGATAAGTTTAGATGATAATCAATATCAGAGGTATTATAGACGTGATAATCGATAGTCATACAGATAGGTTTGCTCAGAGGTAATATGGACATGGCATAACCTACTGGGGATAACGGTTACGACAGTAGTTCAGAGGTGATGTGGATATGAACTAATGCCCAAGGAAACTGATTATGAGTGGTCTACCCAAAAGTGTGGATAGACCTGAAGGTGGCTCCACTGGGAAGCTTTTTGGAGGATCCAATTTTTGTTGCGTGTTCAGGGTTCCTGAATACAAATAATGGCTTTCATCAAACTTTTGTGGAAGAGAAGTGCATATTATGCTTCCACACTTGCTGAAGATGAACAACGAGGAACATACACTATATATTTTGGTTGTTCAGCTGATAGTAAGTGGAGTACAAGTCTAGCTTAGACATAGTACTTTTTGAGGAATTTGCCATTGATAGGCATCATGAGCAAGTCGCCATTGGGTTTTCTGAGCCGGTAGGCACCGTTGGAGAACACAGACTCTACAATGAACAGACCCTCCCATTTAGGTTGGAATTTATCGACCGTCTTGTGGGTCATAGCTATTGGTCTTCTTACTGTCAAGACGAGGTCACCCACTTGGTAACTCCTCTTCTTGACCCGTTTGTTGAAGGCTCCTGAGAGGCACGTTTGGTACAGCTCAATGCGTTGTTGAGGTAAGAGATATTTCTCGTCGAGCACTTCTAAATCTTATAGCCATTGGCGGTGATTGTCATCAATGGTCAACTGGTTGGACAGAGCCACTCGGAGTGGCAAATTTTGGATTCGAGTGGTAGGACCGCTTTGCTTTCGTAAACCAAGGAGAATGGCGTAATGCTAGTAGGTGTCCGGACCAATTTACGATAGGTGTCACATCCTAGTCCCAAATATGCAGGACTAGGAATACGTAACATACCAGCGATGCATTCGACCAGACTCTGGTCTAACTCGAATACGTATAAGCTGTATAATAAGGGTAACTATCTAAGAATACTGAAAATATCTATGTCATAATCCACATAAATAATAAAATATCAAGAATGAACTACATATTCTAAAGTCGGCCGTCTAGTAACACATAAGCTCGAATAGACTCGAAAAAAAATATGAGTCTATAAAAACTAGGCTACATCAGCAGATGAATAAGCAATATGTATAAATAACCATAACTCTGGTAGAAAGGATATAAGTACCTGGCACCAATGTCCGCATGACAAGCAACACACATCAGCAACTCCAAAGGCTCCATAATCGTCTATGTTGAAAAAACTGGCAGGGGACCAGGTCCTCAGAGGGACGTAACAAGGTACAAGAAAATAATAAGCCAGAAGTAAACAATGTAATAAAATTGTAATCCAGGGTAAACTACTGTAACCAACTATGTGATATGCAAATGAGAGTATTGTATCGTACCCCGAGCTGGTACTCACGAAAGATCTCAAGGGACACTTCCGTAATCTAATCGTACACTCAAGGCTCCGTGTGGGGGAACCAGGAGAAAGTTGTACACACACACACACACACACACACACACACACACACACACACACACATATATATATATATATATATATATATATATATATATATATATATATATATAATACCTTAGATTCCGCATAGGGAACCTAAATCCTAATACACAATAAATAATAATAAGTAATATATGTCCAGAGCATGATGAAGACTCTTTCCACCCAATGTAACCTCACATATGAATCAAGGCATGCAAGATCATGACCTCTAACTATTAGTACAAGTCATAATCAATATGTATAACTATAATCATCCCTATATCATGCATCTTGCAGTCCTATCCAGAATAAAGTACCACGAATAAGTCAAGAAAGACTCTGTCACATGAATATCGTATCAAGTGTCCTACGGTCGGATGTGCAAATAATATATGCACAAATTATGGGTTTGAAAGAATGACTCTCTAACTACGATATTCAACTCCGCAGGGGATGTCGGTACCCGAATCTTGTTCGGACACAAAGTATCGTATGACGGCCCTAGGCTCAACAAGTACATCAACCAAGCCACACAAATATAATATCTAATGCATAAATAATATCAAATAAATTATTTAGAACTGTAAATATCTTGGCAAGGTACACTTGCCTGGTTCTGCAGTCAGTGGTGGTAAAGATGATCTCGCGTCCACTCCTTCAGGTTTCAATTGACCTATCAATCAATTAATACGCTTAAGGGTCCAATCAAGAATTCTTGTAACTATAGCTTAATTATATAATTTTATTCTTTTCCATGTACAACCAAGTCCAATATTATTCCTAACATCGTACTTTTACAAGATATCAGAACCTAGTTTCTTAGTTTTTGACTTACAAAATTTAAGTTTAAGTTCCAAATTAAAGGACATGAACATAAATCATAATAAATTAAATAATCTGTGTTTAAATATAATTTATATTTATTTTAACAATTAATTATCAGATTTTATAAAATAATATATTTCAAGATTATGACTACTTTAGGTTGATTAGTTTTGTTTGAAACTTGTTCGGGACATTGCCGGTCCATTAGTATGGTTCATATTTATGAAAAATTATTTTATATTATATTATATTCTAATTTAATCTCAGAAAATATTTACCGCTTTATTTCATCCAAAATATTCTCTATTTACTAACAAAATAATGCCACAAAATCACCCAAAAATCTTGGCTTGTGGACCTTAATTATAGGATTCAGATTTGATATTAAAATATAAAAAAAAAATTTTAAATACTTAATTTCCAGCGACTATTAATTCAGTTTAAAAATTAATACCGATTCCCTCAAGTAATCGCATTAAAAGTCTCAAACTAGTTCTACCGACAAGCAAATTATCACCAACCTATCATGAAAAATTTATATATTCTAAATTAAGAATAAAATGGCAAAATATGGGTTCTAAATCAATAATTTTATATAACCTAAAATGATTATGCCATGAGATTTGAGAAATAAAGATTAAAGATTTACGAAAAACTTTGGAGGATTGGATGATGGTGCTTCTTTTTGTTAAAGAAATACTCCTTCTTGCTTGTGCTTGGCTTGCTACTCCCTTCTTGATGGGTTATTAATGATGATAATGGGTTCTTGATATATTTTTCGGTAAGATGGGGTTCTTCTTGGAGGTTTAATGATGTTTGGATGGAGAGATGGTGGAAGGATGATGAAAAGTGGAGCTTTTGGAAGAGAGGAGGTAATTTTTGGTGAAGGAGATGGTATTGTGAGGGTGGGATGACAAGGAGAGGCTTTTCTCATGGGTGAGGAAGAGGGGAGGGGTCGGCTAACTATGATAAAGAGATTTGATATGGTTAGGGTTAGGGCTTGGTGATTAGTTGATATATGGGCTTTTAAAATAGATTTAAATACAGGAGGAATTTTTCCTAATGCTAATAAGGTTCGGCCTGGGGGGGCTGCTCTTGGAAGAAAATGAGAGTATGGGTTTGGTTGTTATGGTTAGGATTGAATAAGGTTTGGTTGTTGGGTTGGTTAGAGAATTGGTTATGTAGTTATTTGCCAACTAGGATGCCACCTATACCACTTTCTATAGATAGAACTCCTATAAATAGAAATAAATTAATTTAAATATAATATATCACTACTAGAAAAAGCGGGATTAGCGAAGCATTTTAGCGACTCCGAACAAAAACGTCGCTAAATCAGCGACTCCGTTAAAAACGTCGCTAGACGTCGCTGAATGGCGACATTTAGCGACTTTTATTAAGATTTAAAAATATTAGTCGCTATAAGTTTGATTAAGGTTGCTAAACGTCGCTAATATGTATAATTTAGCGACGGTTAGTGTCGTAATTAGCGACGTATGTATTAAAAATATTTAGCAACGTATTTAGCGACGTGTTTGACGTCGCTAAATTTTTATTTAGCGACATTTTTTTTACGTCGCTAAACGTCGCTAAATTTTGGTTAATTAGCGCTCAGTTTTCTTTTCCCCCATCTGCAAAAATTTTGAAAGTTTTCAAAACCTTTCGATTTCCTCCACCCCCCTTCTCCGGCGACCGACGACCGGCGACCGGCTCTCCACGGCTGTGGCTACTCCGGCATCCCCCTCCTCCTCCTCGAGCTTTAGGTAAACCCTAACTCTCTCTCTCTCTCTCTCTCACATGTGACACTGACACAACACACACTTGACAGACACGACACACACACAAACACTGACAGACACACGACACACACACATACACACACACATACACACACACACACACACACACACACACACACACACACAGATACTGACAGACACACACGACACCTAGGGTTAGGGTTAGGTTTTTTGACCTGGGGTTAGGGTTAGGGTTAGGTTTAGGATTTTTGATCAGGGGTTAGGGTTAGGGTTAATTTTAGGGTTAGGGTTAGGTTTTTTGACCTGGGTTAGGGTTAGGGTTAGGGTTAGGTTTTTTGATCTGGGTTAAGGCTGGGATAATAAAAAAAAATAAAGGTTTACATAAAACAAGAAATGTATAAGGAGAAAGCAATAAATTTTGTTTATGTTTCAAACTGTTCTAATGATGGATATCCATTTCCAGTAAACTAATAACTAATTAGACAGTGATCAATTTGGTGGCTTGTTATTTCACTTTTTAGGTCTCTCTTACATGCTTCTTTCCAATATACAACTTTACAGGCTGATTAATAATGCATCTTAATAAGTCTGTGTATGATCTATAATTCTTTAATAGTATCATGCTCTCATGTTTTGATATTGTGTTTTGCCAATTATGATGTTCTCACATCATAAGTCAGAACATTACTTTTACTTGATGTTCATGTTTATGGTTGTCCCAGTTGTATTAGTTGTTTGTGGCACTTCCTTCCCCACTAATATAGTATAACTGAGTCCAAGAGGAAATGTGGTAGTGAGAATAAAATTATTGTTATGTAAGAAAATTAATGGATGATCTAATGGGATGATGAATCAGTATTATGCATAATGATGTATGGTACTAACAATATGTGGACAGTTCTTTCTTTTCGATTATATCTGAGAGGAATATGTGCCTGTCCTCTGACAAAGATGTAACAATAAAAGTGTTCAGTAGACATGAAATTGATTGAACTCTCTTTATTAAGAGAGCCAAAGTTGTGGGCTTTTCATATTATTGGTATGATATGAATCGACTAGTAGTTTCAGCTTGATTTGAATATGAGGAACCTATTTATCCAGTTTTGTTTTACTACTTTTTCCAATGTTATGAGAAGTCACTACTAATAAGTTTTATAGAGCTCTAGTGATAGTTGACCAAATAATTTATTTAGCGAAGTGAGATGTAGTTAAATTTTTTTAGTCTTAAAATCATTAAGAGAATGTTGCACATTTCTATTTACCAAATTGAAGGGTCAAGAATGAACAGTAAAGGAGATATGAGTTCAATTTATTTATTGGGAGACGATATCTGAAAGAAATATGAACCTGCACTTAAAGATGTGATGGACTGGATTCCATACTTGGACAAACCTTTAAGGATGCGAATGATGTGTTTCAGCCGTAAGAATACCATTACCTTCCTTGAATATGAGAATTCAATAAACCAAACATTAGGTTTAGGATTAGGGTTAGGTTTTTTGAATGATATTATCTTATTGAATAGTACTTTCGTACTTATCTTATTTTTATGGATATCAAGACCCAACTTTTGGATAAAGGTTGCATACTAGCCTTTAGAGAAAGATTATAAGTTGTTAAGGCTAACTCTTCTCTAGTTCTGCTAACCTTCTCATGAACTCCATCCATAAAGTAAAGGCTTGGACTTGGTTGCAGTAGCAAGAGTTGGGCAACAATGGTAGCACTGATGTGGAGGGGTAGTATGTGTATAATTCTAAGGTATTGAGGGTTGATTTGATATGTGTCTGAGAGGGCACTGCAAATGTGAGTGCAGGTGTCCATGTGTTGTGTGAGTTCAGGTGTATGCAAGTGAATGAGGATAGTACTAGAGAGATAAGTAACAGTTAAGTGTTGAGTGCCAAGGTAGATAGGTAATTGGTTAAGATAGGTTAGATAGTAAGATATTGGTTAAGAGAAGTTGATATCAGTTAGAATAGCAATGTGGAGTAGTGTTATAAGTTGGGCTAATAAAATAGAAGACTTGACAAAACCCTAATAATTATCATCATTCGTATTATCATCTCCATCATCAACACTACCAATAGATTTGTATCCGTTGGTTGACTATATACATCTTATAGTATTTTATTATTAGGACAAAATGTTGAGCAATAGATATTATGGTATCATTATTATACTGCAACAAACTGCTAATTCTTTGTGAGTCATCTAATTCTTTCATTCCGCATTATTAAGGATATGTTTTAAGTAATATCTGTTATCAATTATATTCTTTGTTTTCATCTATCTTACCAGATGACATCCAAGAGAGCGACACCTCCTACTGTTAAGGAGGAAGTGATGCCTCCTACTGTTAAGGAGGAAGTGATGCCTCCTATTGTTAAGGAGGAAGAGATACCACCTGCTGTATCTCAGACGGGGAGTTCCAGTCACCCAACACCTATAGCGGCTGTATCTCAGACGGGGAGTTCTAGTCATCCAGCACCCATAGCGGAGATTGATAACATAAACGCTGTTTATGCGTAGTATTTGAGGGACTGGTATCTGCCCCAGCGTATTGGATATCCTCGAGATTGATATTGTGATGTTTCATATACTTATATATTATGCATTTTGTGTGATTGTGATAATATACATTTTGTGATGCTGTTTATGCCCTGTGATACTATGATAATTATATATTATGTATTGTGTGACTGTGATATTTGTGTGTATTAATTGTATGACTGTGATATTTGTGTGTATTAATTGTATGACTGTGATACTTTTATTCATATTAAATATTGTTAATCCGGTGTTGAGTGTTCCACCGAAGGGGTCGGCGAACCCAGAGAATTCAACGGAGGGTTGCTCCGGGTCTATTTTTAATTAGAAATTTATAAATTGCAGTTTGGAATAATTCAGTTTATTTTTATTTTTTTGTAAATTTAGCGACATATTTAGCGACATTTAGCGACGCCTAGCGACGTTTTTTATACGTCGGTAAACAAGTCGCTACTTAGCGACGTCAAAAGCCGTCGCTAATAACGTTGCTAAATACGTCGTTGTACGTCGCAAAATGCTGACATGGCAGTACTGCCAGGTCATTAAAGACGTCGCTGTTACGTCGCTATATAAGTCGCTAATTAGGGACGTTTAGCGACTTTAATAAACGTCGCTATTTAGTAACGCGGCGTCGCTAAACGCCGCTAAATTTAGCGACACATTAAAGTCACTAAAAAATGTCGGTATAGCGACGTTTAACGACGTTTAGCGACGTTTTTTGTTTTAGCGACCTGGTTTTTTCCGACTGCTTTAAAACGTTGCTAATTACGTCGCTAAACGTGTTTAGCGACATTTTTTTGTCATTTAGCGACATTTTTGGGAGTCGCTAATTTGACTTTTTCTGGTAGTGTATATATATAATATATATTTATATGGGGATATTTGGGTTCACTACATGCCTACATATGTTTGGGTTGGATTTGGGTCAAGTTCTAGTCAAAAGGAGACAATTTTATGGTAACCGTAATTCTAGACGTTCGTCAATATTTTTAGAGCATGGGAGAGATCAAATAAATGTAACATCCATATTCCAACTATATTAGACTCAATCAATATTAATATTATAAATTTTGTTGGAAGGAAAAAGGTCGTACATTGCTCAAAATATCAAAGCCATGACAAAGTGTCATATATATTAAAAAAGATTTTAAAAATTAATTCTTTAAATCTATCTAATTTAATAAAATAATAAAAATAATTATAAATTACCAAATTATCCCTATTCAAAAATGAGGGGACTTACAATCTACCCACCTTAAAAGAATTTTGTGCTTGAAATTTAAGATCTTCAATAACATATATAAAAATTCAAGCAATATAATCATGAAGTCAAATCACTTTTGTTATTTAACAAAGTCCTCAAAATTTCTTCATCATTACAGCTTAAATAAAGTAAATCTTTAAAATTCGAATTTATCTTCAAAATTTTAAAATCTAATAAAATTTTATTTTTAAATCAGATTCTCAAGTCTTAACTCTTAAGTACAATCTAACATTATTTTGTCAAAAATTTAAATCTCATTTATAACAGTCTTCAAAACTAATTTAATAATTCAATCCTTCAAATTTAAATCCATATCCAAACTTAAAAAAATTAAATCCAATATTGAATTTTTTTTAAAAAATTTAATTCCATCCTTGATTTTTTTATCTCATATTGTAGTCATTTCTCAAAAATTCTAATAATTTGACTTGTCCTTATAGCCACAATTTGTCTTGTCCTCACTGCTTTTACGTATATACGAATTTTTGGTATTTAAATTAATGGTCATCCTCAAACATCAATTAATGAGTCAATCCTAAAATTTGAAAAATTAAAAATAATCCTTAATTTAAATCCAACTAAAGCATATCTCATGAATAAATTTAAAAATTCAAAGTCTCATCATCAAAATTTAAATTTGAAATCTACTTCATCAATCGTATCTCTAAAAAAAAAATCTTCAAATTTTGAATTCAAATTAAGTCGTTAAAAGTCAATTCTATATGTGATAAAGTCAATCTTTATATTGTTATTCCTTTGGTTTAATACAACCCATAAATTAATTTTCAACATTATATTGAACTCCTAACACTCAAAATCCTCAACATTATCATTAAATTTCTTGAATTTTATCTCAAACTTCTAATTAAATTTTAAAATTAAATCTTCAAAATTTAACCACTTAAATATTTAAACTCCTCAAATTTAAATTAAACTTAATTCTCACCTTTAAAATTTATTATTATTCTACTCATTCATTTTTTTTAAATTCTCAAAATTAAATCCATAATATCCAAAGTCCTCAAATTCTTAAACTTGTGTTTAATTCCATCCTTCAAAATATAATTTAAATTCAAATCTTGTAGTCCACTATCTATTATGCTAATCTTCTTAGTTTTCTTAAAATTTAAATTTAATAACCCAATACTAAAAGTTTTAAATCCAATCTACAAAATTCTATTCTCCAAATTTAAATTCCAAAATTTAAACTCTGCTAGATTTAAGTCTTTCAAATTTAAAGAGAAATCAAATCCAGTATATCATAGCCATTCTAGAATTTAAAATTCAATCTTACCATATAAACCTTTAAATTTTATTCTCAAAGTTTGTCACATTTCACCATTTTAAAATTTAATTCTCAAATAGTCTTCTCCTCAATTTCTTAAATTTTTGATTAAATTTTATTCTTGAAATGATAATACCGGTAACTTAATCAATTTTATCCTCTATAACATCCTTAAACCTAGCAATCATAAATCTACCCAACAAAATAATTCATATATGGCATATCTAATTCTAGCCAACCTTCTAAGATCAAATCAAATTCCCAAAATTTATAATCTTTAATACAATATATATTTATCTCATCAAATCTCAAAACTTAATTTAATTTCATCTATTCATAAAAATATAAATCCAATTAAAAGATTTAAAATAATTTCATCTGAAATTTTGAATTCCAAAAGTTGTTCCATCAAATTTTACTCATCTATATTTTTTTTCTTTATATAATCAACCATAATTTCTGTACCATAATTTTTACTTACCTTCTATTCAACAATTTTTGCAAAAATTACTCAAATTCACAAATATTATTTAACCTTTAAAATTTTCTCAAGGAATATAAATCTATTTTATCAAACTCTTCTCAAAGTTATAAAAGTTTAAATTTTAATTTTTTTAATTTAAATCTAATTCCTCAAAACTTTATTTAATAACTCAATCTCAATCATTAAAGTTTAAATCAAATCCTATAATTTAAATCCAACTATTGGATATTTCCTTGAATAAATTTTATTTCAAATTATCCTCCACAAAATTTGAATTTCTCTCGATCTTTTCCTTTATATTATTATTTTCCACACAATACTCAAACAATAAAATAATTACGAAATCTTGAAATTGAGATTCACCAATGTGTCGCCTCTTCATATCCTAAAATTCTCAAATTTAGATTCCAAGTCAAATCTTATCAAAATCTTCAAAATTAAACCCCACAAAATCTAAATGCTTCAAGATTCTTAAAATATAAATTTATATTCATCACATAATCTCTTTTAAATTTAAACACAAATTCAATCATATCATAATTTTTTAAAGTTATGGTTTAACAAAATCGTTAATGCTGCCATATCAAATTCTCAATCCTTTATTTAAATAAATATTTATCATTAAAAATTTAAACTCCACAACATTTAAATTCATCCAAAATATTTTAATTTTAATTTTAAATCTATTACATCATAATCGCCTTAAAATTTTAAAATAAATAAATAAAATAAATCTCTAGCTCCTTATCTCATCATTTTTTTAATTCAAAATGAAACAACCTTTTTTTAAATCATATAGAAGTTTAAGCATCAAAGCACCAAAATTTGAAATTCTTATCTTCATTAATTGATTAACCTCCAAATCAGTTCGCTAGTCGAGAAATCTACCCACCTTAGATCAAACCATCTTATAAAAATATAATATTATATTCTAAAATAAAATCACTCACATACATCTAAAATATTTATCTAATAGTAACCCATCACTTCTAATCTAGGCAATTGATAGAGTCTAACTTGTTTTAGGTTCCTGCTAGTAATGTCTTAATCTATTCTCAACCTAATATCTAGAAATTATCGACCATAATCTTTACTACTCAGGTAACCATCTTCTTACAAATAATCTATCAAATATGTCTTCTTCGTCTTGATGAAAATTTTCTCCTGGAGAGATCATCGCGCACGAGTGTTCGTCTCTCCGAGTTAGAGAAAAACGAGGATCAAAGAATAAGAGTTTCAAGAAAGATGGATGATTATAATTTCGAGGTTCAAGGACGATATTAGAAATCAAAGAAAGTTCTAATAGCAATTGTGGATTGAGATCTTAACAACCTTATCCTAACTGCAGGCTCGCTCGGCACAATAACGTAACCAAAATGATATGCTCTGACCTGCATGGGCCACCACAAAAATATGTCACACCGCAGTCCCAAATACGTAGGACTAGGAATACGTAACATGCCAGCTATGCATTCAACCAGACTCTGGTCCGACTCGAATACGTATAAGCTGTATAATAAGGGTAACTATCTAAGAATACTAAAAATATCTATGTCACAATCCACATAAATAACAAAATATCAAGAATGGACTACATGTGCTAAAATCGGTCGTCCAGTAATATATAAGCTCGAATAGACTCGAGAAAGAAATATGAGTCTATAAAAACTAGGCTACATCAGCAGATGAATAAACAATATGAATAGATAACCATAACTCTGGTAAAAATGATATAAGTACCTGGCACCAATGTCCGCATGACAAGCAACACATATCAGCAACTCCAAAGGCTCCATAATCTTCTATGTTGCAAAACCTGGTAGGGGACCAGGTCCTTAGAGAGACGTAACAAGGTACAAGAAAAGAACAAGCAAGAAGTAAACAGTATAATAAAACCATAATCCAGGGTAAACTACTGTAACCAACTACGTGATATGCAAATGAGAGTATGGTATCATACCCCGGACTGATACTCATGGAAGATCTCAAGGCACACTTCCGTAATCTAATAGTATACTCAAGGCTCCATGTGGGGGAAGCAGGAGAAAGCTGTACATATATATATATATATATATATATATATATATATATATATATAATACCTTAGATTCTGCATAGGAAACCTAAAGTCTAATACACAATAAAGAGTAATAAATAAAATATGTCCAGAGCATGATAAAGACTCTCCCCACCCAATGTAACCTCACGTATCAATCAAGACACACAAGATCATAACCTCTAACTATCAGCACAAGTCATAGTAAATATGTATAAATATAATCATCCATATATCATGCATCATGTAGTCCTATCCAGAATCCAAGTACTACGAACAAGTCGAGAAAGACTCTGTCACATGAATATCGTGTCAAGTGTCCTACGATCGGATGTGCAAATAATATATGCACAAATTATGGGTCCGAAAGAATGACTCTCTAACTACGATACTCGACTCTGCAGGGGATGTCGGTACCCGAATCTTGTTCGGACACAAAGTATCATATGATGGCCCTAGGCTCAACAAGTACATCAACCAAGCCACATAAATATAATATCTAATGCATAAATAATATTAAATAAATAATTTAGAACTATAAACATCTTGATAAGGTACACTTTTCTAGTTCTGCAGTCAGTGGTGGTAAAGATGATCTCGCTTCCACTCCTTCAGGATTCAATTGACCTATCAATCAATTAATACGATTAAGGGTCTAATCACAAATTCTTGTAATTATAACTTAATTATATAATTATATTCTTTTTTATGTACAACTAAGTCCAATATTATTCCTAACATCTTACTTTACAGGGTATCGGAATCTAGTTTCTTGGTTTTTAACTTCCAAAATTTAAGTTTAAGTCCCCAATTAAATGACATGAACATAAATCATAATAAATTATATAATATTTATTTAAATATAATTTATATTATTTTAATAATTAATTCTCAGATTTTATAAAATAATATATTTTAAGATTATGGCTACTTTAGGTTGACTAGTTTCGACCGAAACTTGTTTGGGACATTGCCAGTCCATTAGTATGGTTTGTATTTATAAAAAATATATTTTATATTATATTATATTTTGATTTAATTGCAAAAAATATTTACCTTTTTATTCTATCCAAAATATTCTCAATTTACTAGCAAACTAATGCCAAAAAATTACCCAAAAAATTAGGCTAGTGGCCCTTAATTATAGGGTTCAGATTTGACATTAAAATAATAGAAAATAATTTTATAATACTTAATTTCTAGGGAATAAGCATATTAATTCAGTTTTAAAAATTAATAACGATTCCCTTAAGTAATCGCTTTAAAAGTCTCAAACTAGTTCTACCGACAAGCGAATTATCACCAACCTATCATAAAAAATTCATATATTCTAATATGAGAACAATATAGCAAAATATGGGTTATAAATCAATAATTTTATATATCCTAAAAGAATCATGCCATGGGATTTGAGAAAAAAAAATTAAATTTTTACCGAAAACTTTGGAGGATTGGATGATGGTGCTTCTTCTTGTCCAAGAAATACTCTTTCTTGCTTGTGCTTGGCTTGCTACTCCCTTATTGATGGATTATTGATGATGATAATAGGTTTTTGATATATTTTTGGCAAAGTTGGGATTCTTCTTGGAGGTTTAATAGTAATTGGATGGAGAGATGGTGGAAGGATGATGAAAAGTTGAGCTTTTAGAAGAGATGAGAAGATTTTTGGTGAAGGAGATGGTATTGTGAGAGTGATATGGCAAGGGGGGGCTGTTCTCACGCGTGAGGGATAGGGGAGGTGTTGGATAACTATGATAAAGATATTTGATATGGTTAGGCTTAGGATTTGGTGATAAGTTGATATATATATGGGCTTTTTAAATAGATTTAAATATATGAGGGGTTTTTCCTAATGGTAATTTGGTTGGGCCAGGGGGGCTACTCATGGCCGAAAATTAGAGTATGGTATTGGTTGTTATGGTTAGGATTGAATAAGGTTTGGTTGTTGGGTTGGTTAGGAAATTGGTTAGGTAGTTATTTGCCAACTAGGATGCCACCTATACCACTTTCTATAGATAGAACTCCTATAAATAGAAATAAATAAATTTAAATATAATATATATATATATATATATATATATATATATATAATATATTTATATGGGGATATTTGGGTGTACTACATGCCTACATGTGTTTGGGTTGGGTTTGGGTCAAGTTCTAGTGAAAAGGAGACAATTTTACGGTAACCTTAATTCTAGACGTTCGTCAATATTTTTGGAGTATGGGAGAGATCAAATAAATATAACATCTATGTTCTAACTATATTAGACTCAATAAATATTAATATTATATATTTTATTGGAAGGAAAAAGGTCGTGCATTCCTCAAAATATCAAAGCCATGACAAAGTGTCATATATATTAAAAAAAATTAGAAATTAATTCTTTAAATCTATCTAATTAAACAAAATAATAAAAATAATTATAAATTACCAAATTGTCCCTATTCCAAAATGAGGGGGCATACAGTAGGCCCAGAGATATTCATCCAGCTTCTCATTCCAGTCACGCTTATTGTATGACACGAACTTCTTGAGTAGCTTTATGATAGTCTTGTTGAATGCTTCTGCCAGACCATTTGCTGCTGGGTTGTAGGCAGTCGAGGTTATATTTTAGATTTGGTTTTTTTCACAAAATAGGTAAAAAAATATGACTTATAAACTGTGGACCATTGTCGTGGATGATCCTCCGTAGCAAGCCGAAGCGGTATATGACGTGATGCTTGACAAAACTGATCACGTTTGAGGTCTTGACTTCAGCGAGTGGAACAGCTTTCACCCATTTAAAGAAGTAGTTGGTGATAGCTAAGATGAACTGATGTCCCTTAGAAGAAGGTGGACTAATTGGTCCGATAATGTCTATTTCCCATACTTCAAGCGGCCAAGATGCTACCGTTGGATCTAGGAATTTTGAGGGCTGGTGGATAAAGTCGACATAGAATTGGCACACTTGGCACTTTCTCGCATAGTCAATAGCCTCTGCTACCATTGTTCGCCAATAGTAACCCATTCTCCTGAGATGGTCTTGCTTCGCTTCTATATTTGATAGGTATCGTACCAGAAGACCGTCGTAGGAACGACGATACAATATTTTGGTAGCCGTATCATAATAGAACCGAAGGAAAAGTCTTTTGATGAAAGTTGCTTCCTTTGGGTTCTCGAAGAAAATTCCATAGACTGCATAGTCGATGAATGAGAGTCTCCATTCTTGGGAGTTGGTGTTTGTCTCTACTGAGTAGTTCAGGCACAAAGAAAAGTTATTTTTTGGGCATACTATCTCTTGACCGACCACTGTGATTATCTGATAGATTTTGACCGGAACTGCCAGGGAGGCAGCGAGGACGACTAGGGCGTCAGCCTCAGTGTATTTTAGCTGAGGGAAGTTATCTTTGAATAACCCCTCAAAGGTAGAGATTATTTCAAGCGCGGCTTGGTGGAAGGGAATCAAGTCCTCATGCCAGACCTCGTATTCACCCTGGACCTGACTGACTATTAGCTTGGAATCGCTGTAGGCTTCAAGGTAGTCTACTCCTAATTGTTTAACGAGTTTGATCCCAATGATGAGGGCATTGTACTCTGCCACATTATTGGAGCATGGCTCTGTGAAGGAGTAATCACGTTTTATGACCAGATCGTGTAGGGAAATCAGTACTATTCTGACGCCAGCGACAATATCGCCTTTGGGCCCTGTTCTTGAAGCACCGTCGAAGAACATTCGGGAAACGGCTTCTGTGCTTGTGGTCATACTTGAGTCCAGTTTTATCTTGGTAGTGAGTATTAGTGCAGTCTTTAGTATCAAGGGTAAATATATGAGATAATACCAAAGTAAGGGTATTGATGTCTAGGTACTAGCATAATTATAGATGTAGCTATATTGTGATACTAAGATAATCTGGATATTTGTTATTAACTTGTATAAGGTATTGTATTATATAGTATTATATATATGATAATGATATTAGTGTATATGTATACTAGTTATACATGTTAATATAAGTATAGGATAACTTATTACCTAGTATTAATAGTTAGTGTAAGATATATGTTTATATTGATACTATAGAGTATTTTAATACCTAGTTTTAACTAGTATGACTTGTATCCTCAAGATACTAACCTAAAATTTTAGATATTGGCTAGTACAACATAGAAATGGCTAGTTTGATCAGTTTAACCTAGAGTTGACTACTATGACCTAGAAATGGCCTAGAAAATTATATTATTGCATTTTACCTTATTTCTCACTTTATTACACCAAGTAACATGATATTCCTATTTAGGTGTGTGTGACACCAGCTCGGACACCGAGGTATACCATTTGCTCAGGATCACAGGCAAGTACATTCTCTGGTAGTTTTCTTATTTGATAGCCTCTATGTTCATGTATTTAGTATTGAGATATTTGATTCTTGACACGATGGTTTCACGGATTGGTATACGTGGATCTTGGTCATGAGATATTATTGTTGTGATGACTCAGTGATCCTCGGATCATGCTTCTTGATTACTCAGTGATTACCGTGATATTTTAGTGATTATATAGACCGTCATCATAGTGCATGATATTATAGACCGTGTAGTGTGATATACATGTGATAACGTGTCATGATTTGGGTCCGTGTACTAGTCGGGGGTTGGAAAAGTATTAGTAGATTTATGATCATACCTTATAGCCCGTGATATAGTATATCCTGTGATAGTTAGAAGATCATGTCACTCACGCGTGATTACGCTATCTCACCTTTTATATATATCCCGTGTTAGGCCCAAGCTATCACATTATCTTACTAATGTTTTAAAGCATATTAATATATATTGTTTCCTTTATTCCAGTTCATTACATTATTGTTTCTCACCATATTGTTCTCAGTTCTTGCCATTATTTTATCATGATGCACTTTCTCGTGATATATGCTAGTTCAGTTACTTTCATCATTTATGTTCATTACTATTGATGTTTCATAGTTTCTGGCCATTATTGGAACTGCTATTTGGGTTGTACTTCGCTCCAATCCTGACTGAATATATTTTTCAGATGATTTATTAGAGGACTGGTGTCCTACGTACTATGGGCCACAGGATGGCGAGCCAGTTGAGTTATCACCAGTAGATCATGTTTAGTTAGCACCAACAGTTGATATGGCATAGTTAGTTTATCCTTGATATTTTATATGTCAGTTAGACTTTGGCATTGTATTATTATTGAGATTTTTTTGTTGAGTTTAGACATGGACTTGTGATATATTATGACTTTGTACTTCTTTTCTTCTATTCCATATCGTGCCTTTTCATCCTCTAGTTTGTTATTGTGATTGAGTATTGTTTACCATTACCATATTATCATATTGTTCTCCATTTGGAGTTGAGATAGAATAACAGGTACCTTATATATATTATGTGAGATATTTAGATTGTATTATTGACCTAGACAACGTTCTACGGCTGATGCTGCAGCGTAGGCTGGATGTACCACCATACTCTTGCCCGTACGCCAAGTGCGGATCATGACAGACAGACACTAGCACCAAAGATTGGAGACTCCCATTTATAGACTATGTTGTCCACGGGATCGTTCCAAATGACCCAAAGGCGGCACTTCTATCAGGAGACATTTCCTACAATTCTACTACGATACGAGCACTAAAATATTGTATCGTCATTCTTATAATGGACTTCTGCTGCAATATCTATTAAATACAGAAGCAAAATAAGTAGTCCGTGAGGCTCACGACGGGGTTTGCAGTGTCCATCAGCCTACACCCAAGCTTCAGGACCGCCTCCGAAGAATAGATTACTATTGGCCGATAATGGTAGAGGATGTTGTTGACTATGCAAGAAAGTGCCAAGCTTGCCAAATCCATGCCGACTTTATCCACCAAACTTCAGAATTTCTATATCCAACAGTAGCATCTTGGCCGTTTAAAGCGTGGGGATGGATATTGTCGGACCTATTAGTCCATCCTCATCTAAGGGACATCGATTCATCTTGGCTATCACCTACTACTTCTCCAAGTGGGCAAAAATTATTCTACTCATTGAAGTAAAGACATCAAACGTGATCAGCTTCATCAAACATCATGTTATATACCGCTTTGGCTAGCCACGGAGGATCATCCATGACAATGGTCTACAGTTTGTAAGCCACACTTTCTACCAGTTTTGTGATAAAAAATAAATCCAGAATGTAGCCTTGATTTCCTACAACCCAGGGATAAATGGTCTGGCAAAAGCATTCATTAAGACCATCATAAAGCTACTCAAGAATTTTGTGTTATCCAATAAGCATGATTGGAATAAGAAGCTGGACGAGTGTCTTTGGGCCTACTACACAACGGTTCGGACACCAACAAAAAATATGCTATTTTCCCTGGCCTACGGAAGTGAAGCGGTCTTCCCGCTCGAGTTCCAAATTCTATCACTCTGAGTGGCTCTCTCCAACCGGTTAACAATTAATGATAATTATCGCCGACGGCTACAAGAGTTAGAAGCACTCGATGAGAAGCGTCTCCTAGCTCAACAACGCATTGAGTTGTACCAATCACGTCTTTTCGGAGCCTTCAACAAACTAGTCAAGGAAAGAACGTTCCAATTAGGTGACCTCGTCCTAACCATAAGAAGATCGATTGTTATGACCCACAAGACGGCCAATTTTTTAACCTAAATGGGAGGGCACGTTCATCATGGAGTCTGTATTCTCCAATAGGGCCTACCGGCTCGCGAAACCCAATGACGACTTGCTCATTTTGCTTATCAACAGTAAGTTCCTTAAAAAGCACTATCTCTGAACTAGATTGGTACTCCCCTTAACCCTAGCCGAACAATAAAGATGTAAGTTGTTTTCTCCAACAGGTGCCTACGCACAACACGCACCCTCTTTCCACAAAATCATGGTAGAAGCTATTATTTATATTTAGGAGTCCTGAATACACAACAGATAGTGGATCCTCAAAAGCTCTCCAGTGGAACAATTCTCAGTTCTATCCATATTTTCGGATAAACCACTCATAATCAGTTCTCTTGGGTATTAGTTCACGTCCACATCACCTCTGAACTACTGTCCTAACAGTTCTTCCTAGCTGGGTTTGCCATATCCATATTACCTCTGAGCAAACCTCTCTGTATGACTACCGATTATCACGTCCATAATACCTTTGATATCGATCGTGATCCAAACTTATACCCGTACTTAACTCTAAGTACGCCAGTGGTGTTAAGACCACAAAACCTATCATCTCTATACCACATCTGATAAGGCTTGTTTTGAACCTATTACTTGCACCCAAATGCGCAAAAAGTAATAGGTTCACCAAAGATCCCCGAATGGGATATCCTTAATAAGTACGGTATCATACTACGTTCATATTACCTCTAGTACAATATCTAAAATTCTCATACATAATCATAATAAAAGGGAAGCTTTTTATTTATTTTGCATAAGAAAAAATACAAACTATATTCGAGGGACTACTAATGCCCCAACCACAAAATCAAGACAAAAAGGTAGTTTGGAAAAGCAAAACAAAAACTACTAGTGCTCATAATCTGAGCACAACTCTTATATTCACCTACGAAGTTAGGCAATATGGTTATCTAAGCGCGCCTTGGCCCGACACTCAACTTCTAAAGCAAAGGCTTCAGGATTCTCATAGCGGGCATATGACTCATGTTTGTCCTCTAGCTTCTGCATTATGACCTTAACACCAGCCGTGTTCTTTGCCACTTTGCTTGCCTCGGCTCGAATAGCCTCCTCCTCTCGCTGGGCCTCTTGGAGACTATTTCCCAGTATATCGAGCTTGACCTGGAGTTTTCTTATTTCTTCAGTCACCTCAGTTATTTCCTGGGTCAAATCCTTCTGCCTTGAGTGGCAACCGTCTCGAAGATAATCCAGCTTGTCGTGCCTTTCATATAAACCCTGGAGGTCATGATGCAATCCCTCCTTGGATAAAGCATATAATGCCTTATTCTCCTCGACAAACTTTGAAAACTCACAATACTCATGGGATATCAACAGTCCTATGTCCGCCTGTTGGTACTGCTTTAACTCTGTCAGGCATTGCTCCACTTCGACCATCTTCTGATCCAGGAGGTCGGTCATTTGCTCAAAACCAGATAGGGCCCTCAGAGATTTGACCTATCCTTTAGCAAATTGTCTAGCCCAGGTGAAGGATTTGTTTCGCTCCAACATGCTCTGGACCCCCTGCTTCATAAATATAAAAAAGCTATGTAGTAAGAGCCTGACGGTTTTATCGATCTTCTCCAGCGTAGCCTGGGTAAAAGGTGGCACGACAGAAGGAGTATCCATGACATAATAGGTTGTACGATGGTCCCCAACCGTCAAAGAGGTAAAGGAGTAGCGGAAGAGCGACAACGATCTTTCTTGCTACCACGTATTTTAGGGTCGTACGAAGTATCTGCACATCCGACAACTTGGAAGCAGACAGCTGGGTAGCACCGCGACCAGGAACAGGGGTACCAGGGCATCCCATGCATCTACACTCGCATGTATACCAATATCAGATTGTATTACGGCACTCTCGAAGGACAACCAAGTAGACGCAGTTCCAAGAATATCGAAGACAGCCTACTCGGAACGGCTTACTCCAGCATCCAAAGAGGCTGCAATGGCAGAATGCCTAGTAGCAACAGGGGGTGGAGCAGCCACTGCACCAGAGGGATCCGCAGCAGGCTCCGCAGGGCATTCTCTACCTCCATAAGAGCGAATGAGAGACTCAGACCTCTTTCGAACAAACTCGATGCCCCTTTCTTCTTCTACGCCTCCCTTAGCAGCTACGTCTACCATTCTCAAAGGAGAGGTAGGGTCTGCAGAGCCAGAACAACCAGTAGTTAACTTCATCCAGAGAACTGAGAGCTGAAGCCAATTTTTTTATCTTTTATGAAGTTGCAAAATGACATACCAGAGGGAGGCTGCGTAGGTTGTGGCTTGCCTAACATTGTTATAGCCTTCCCCATGGCAACTAGGTCATCCACAGATATATACTCCAAAGGCGTATAAGGCTCCGTCGAAGCTGCATCCAAGCCCTAAGCTGTCGAAGACTCAGTTACAGGTTCTGAGGCACCCACATCGGACTCCGACGAGGTTCCCTCTTCCGGTTCGACATAAGAAACCACCGAGGCAGCTGTCCATCGGGGACAGTCCCTTCTCCCTTGTGTCTGCAAATTTTTAAACAGACCAGAAGAAAAATATTCATAGAGAGGACCGAAAAGAATCAAACTAAGAGATTTTACGGGTACCGCCACAACATCTAAAGTGGGATCTGACTTAGAAACCACCAGTGCAAGGGGTCCTACCTTCTCGCTCCCGGTCCCCTTTGCAAGGGACTTCGACTTTATCGCAGGTCCCATCTCTAGGACTACCTCAGTCCTCGTCTTTCTTGTATTAGAGAGCGTGATGTGTCTCGACCTTTGATTTATGCTTAGCAAGTAGAGGATCATCAGAAGGAGAAATCGTCTCCTCTTCCCAGATTAAGGGGTCCAACTCCACAACCAGAGGCCTGGTAACATCCTACCTTTCTTGGTCATCCTGTGAGCTCTTGCTTTTGGAGGCATCAGCATGGTGCCTTCGACATAAATCCTTTTTGGGTCAAAGTCAGCCGACGGGGCATTGGCCGTGCAATAATACTTCATTACTATGTATATTATTTTGGATACGACGTCAGTCGTTGGCAAATAAAATCGAGGTTGAGTGCCAGTGGCACTATAATAACTCCATGCTCGGGCCCCATCGAGTAAGATGCTGTTGTATCTGAGGGAAGCACTCGGGTGACCTAGCAAAAGCTGAGTGTAGCCAAACTGATGAGCGAACTGGCTGGGCAGATAAGGCTCAACAAAAATAGCAGCTTTATTTTGGTACATTAAATGGGAGGGACGGATGGCATGGAGCCAGCGAAAGATCATCTCAAACAAATTATGAGGCACCCCCCTCCGTCATCTTGGTGAACGTCGTTTCTTTTTTTATCGGTGAACTCTGTCTCAGATGTGAAAAAAGTCTAGCCAGTCATAAAGAAGAGCTCTCTTCCACCAGAAGGGACCGTATCATACTTTCACTTCATCCCTCGATACCTACAGATCAGGGCATCGGCAGCCACCATGTCCTCATCAGTTCCAGGGCTTATCAAGGACCCGTGATGCAGGAGAAGACAATCCATCAAATAATGGTAAGGAAGCTCGACCCTTTTAAAATATCCTTTACCGGGGTGGTCCTCCACCATCTTAGCAAAGTTGCAAAGAACCCGATGGATGCAGGATACCATGGCTGGTAGAAGGGCCAACTTATGATCGAAAGCTAATTTCACGGTCGGAAGGATAAGGTGCGACTGATCCTCTCTATTATCCCAGACCCTCCAGGGACTATGCAGTTACACAACCAGAGCATCAAGTATCCCGCCAGTATGGATTTAGCAGATAACTTGTGGATGTCTATATAGAAGTAGATGAGCTCCTCTTCGAGATCACCCAGCTTGTCAAGAGGCTCATCCCTTTCTTTCGAGGAACCCTTAACTTCCTCACCCCAGCAGCTAGTTTCCTCTGCGCCTGAATTGAATCAACCAATTTTTATTTGGATCATGGTGCCCGAACATGAACTCTAGTAGACTCCTTCGATTCAGGAAAGAGTTAGCGAGTCCAAGTCGTAATATGAGTAGAAGACCCTCAGTATATTTCTTCTTCTTCTTCGATAACTACTGACAAATGTCATGATGGCATAAAAATTCCTGGTACACCGCCAGGATCTCCGGGTTCTTTGCTTCTAATTCTTCGAGTATTTCATTACTCGGGGTATACTCTTCGTAGGGTTCTGTGCCCCATGGGAGTTTGGTGACCATACACATCTCATGTAAGGCCAGTCCCATTTTGACGCAAATATAAAAAAAGTTTTTGTACGAAGGTTGTACAATTCCATCAAGGCTACGAAGAGGGGGCAATTTATCTCCAAACCATAACATATACCCCTTACGACAAAAAATAAATCGACGGCCTTGAGCACCCGCTCGTACTTCTTCAAAATCTATAGGGTCAAATGATACCAGGAGGGGCTATAATGTGCCCAGCTAAGAGCCTATAGATGTCACAACCCGCACCCGGTATAGGGGCGAGTAGTAAACAACGTCCAGCCTATGCCGCAATATCGACGGTAGAACACTGTTTGGATAAACTATCTATCTAGCAATAATGATCATCAAGATATATAATGCCACCAATAAAGTATAAATATTCAATCACAGATCTATAAGATGGAACAATCGCACGAATATGATATAAAGAACTGAAGAGTCAAATACAACTCACAAGACAAAATAATATCCAATGAGTCCTTTAATAATAAGAAATGCTAATATCAAAAGCTGGAGACAAATCCAGTACAAATAAATCTATCTACTGATCTAAAGGTACTGGGTCATTTGTCTCAGCTGGAATGAGTCTCTCCTGAGTCAAAGTCTCTCTCTAAGCCAACTAAGTCGTGGGGCCCATAGTGAGTGGGATACCACTCCTCAGTTTCATCTGAAAAAAATATATCCAGTCAGGAAAGGAGCAAAGTACACCACTAACAGCTGTTTCAATGAATGATAAAAACTATATAACAATAAATAGAGTAAAATATACAAGATGCAAGATACAAGTAAAAGAGATATACAAAATAGGAATACTGGAATTAAATACAAGAAATGAGCATCAAGAAAATAAGCAAGAATATTACTACTATGTGAGTGAGTACCAGATTCAACATGTGATCGGCTTAGGAACTTGCACAAGAATTAGGGCCTGGTTAATCATACATACGATGTATGATAAACACTCATAATGACATACACAAGGACGGTATGATCACATATCTATACCAACACTTCCCGTCCTGACTGGTATAGGGCTGGTACTCACGAAAGATCCCAATGGACACTTCCGTATGCTAATAATACACTCAAGTAGTAATAGTAAAATATGCCCCGAGCATGATGAAGACTCTTCCTACCCAATGTAACCTCACATCTCATGTCCATGATGTCTCATTTCTTTAACATACAAGATCATGACCTCTAGCTAGTACAACGAGTCATAATGATATCTATATAATATGTAAGTCTCATATCATGAATCATGTAAACCTTTATAAAATTCCCATGAATAACTCAAGAAATATTCTGTCATATGAGATAGTGTCAAGTGTCCTAGGTATGGCATACTTGTCACGACCCGCACCCGGTTTAGGGGCACGAGTGCGTGGGTACGTCCAGCCTACGCCGCAGCATCGGCGGTAGAACGCTGTCAAGGTCTTGATACTATCTAGCTAAATGTCACACAAGCATCCAATCTCCATAAGGAGGCACGGATGACACAATTAAACGAGCACATACTCAATCACAGGATTACAGCACGATAAGATAACGAACAAAAATTAAATACAACACAAGTCCCAACAAGTAAATATACTAACTCAACAATATCCAAGTCTCATCAAAAAATGCCGGAGACAAATCCGGTACCAAATAGTCTACTAAAAGAACTAACTAAAAATAGAAATTTCCGGCTAGACTTTCGGAATCACAACTAGACTACCAAGTCTGCAGCTACTCACCATATGGTCCATAAAGTGTCGGACAGCGGTCCTCTAAGGCATAGTCTGGAAAAATGTTTCCAGTCAGGAAGGAGCAAAGCACAATCTCAAATAACAGTTCCATTTAATTGATAAAGACTATAAAGCAATAAACATGTCATGCTAGCTACTGAGAAGACAGTGAAATAAATGCAATGGCAATTTAAGAGAGACAGGCAATGTAAAGAGACGGCAATAGGCAATGTGATATAGTCAGTGCATGTATGAAAATGAAAAGAACAAGAAACAACATCATATACGGGTGATGTAGTATATGATTTAAATAGGGAACTGTAATCTATTCTAAGTGTTTGAAATAGTAGTTCAAAATGTGATCGGCTTGGGAACATGTACGATAGCTACAGGGCCTGGCTAATCATGGGTGAAGAGCATGATTAACACTTACATTGTTCTACACTACAATAAGAGGTTATGATCACATTTCTTACTAACTACTTCTCCGCCCCCAACTAGTACTGTGGATCCAACCATGACACGTTATGATACACGAGCAAGTCCAGTTTATCATGTACGATGTCTAATATACATGTCGTGTACAATATCAATACGATAATCAATGTAACATCTCATGACTACAGATCCAAGCTATACTAGTCCGTGTAGCACAGTGTCAAAGATTCAGTTGTAACATTTCAGGATTATTGAAATTATAGAAATTATCAAGAAATTGGAAATTATTGGAGAATGTACTTGCCTTTGGTCCTTAGCTGGTAATTATGGATGTCCTGTTCCAGAGTATCCCCTGGGTAAACCAACAGTCCTAAAAACATATCACAATAACACTTGTATCAGGGGCTATACTAACACACAATAGAAATACACTGGCCTTAGGGCTACGCTAGGTACGATAAGGGTCATCTACTAGATAGGCCAACTATATATATATTAATCCCTTAATTATAATAATAGATATAAGTATAAATATATACACTTTAAATAAAACTAATACCTGTATGTACATACAAACATATCTCAATTTAAATACATATACAAAATATACATGTATACATATATATGTACTTGTGAAATATACATTTGTATGTTTTAGTGGAAAATACCTTGGTTATATCTATATATATGTATCATTACCAAATAAAATATATATACTATATACCTGTATACACACATACTAGAGTATACATATACCAATATGTATATTGATATATATATACCAATTACATTATATATATATATATATATAACATTAAAAACTCATATATAATACATGCGCATTAATTTAAATACATACACTTACATACATTAATTAAATTTATACTTATACATATATATTAAATTATATATACATTAACATACACATTTTATTATATATACAATAGCATAGAATACATACATTATACTAATATACATACTATACATACTATACATAAATTAACCATACATGTACATGTTATTTAACCATGCATATACATCTACATACATACTTTCATACAATGCATTCACATTAATTAATTAAATGCTAAACTTATATATGTATTTATATACACTCATACGTATATACGTATGTATATATATATATATATATATATATATATATAAAGAAAGGAAGAGGGAGGAGAAGAAAACTTACTGGGGGTGTCGACGGAGGCTCGCCGGCCGGAGGGATGCAGCAGGGAGGAGCAGCGGTGGTCGGCTGCAGGATGCAGCGGCCCTCGGGGTGGCCGCCGGAGTTAGTCGGCCGAACAGCAGGGAGCAAGGAGAGGTGGAGGAGGCTGATGGGGGAGTTGCCGGCCGGCTGTAGGGAGGATGGGGGTGGTCGGACTGGAGGGAGAGGAGCTCGACGGGATTAATGGTGGTGATAGGTGGAAGGAGCAGCCGCCGGGGAGAGGGCCGCCGGGATGGATGCAGTAGGGAGGAGCAGCCGGCCGGCGCTAGCAACGGTCGGGTCGGAGAGGTGATGTCCACCGGAGTCGGGCTGTCGGACTGAACAGCGGGTGGAGGCCGGATGAACAGGGATGAACAGTATCTCAGTTTCCCCCCCCCCCCTTTTCTTAATTTGAAAGTTAAATTAAATTTCAAAAATAAGGAAGGAGAAGAAAAGAAAGAAGAAGAGAAGAAGAAGAGAAGAAGGGAAGAAGTTTTCTTCCTGCGTTGGAATGAGGATGGAGGAGAGAGAGAGGTGGGGGCTTGCTTGGGGATTAGGGTTTGATGTGACATTATATTATATAGGGAGAGAGGGTGTTGATGGAGGGTGGCGATTGCATCCCTTGAATGGGTGGCTAGGATTGTTCATGAAGGGAAATAATTCATGGGGGATGAGGGTGAGAGATTTAATTAAAATATTAGGTTCCCTCATTGTTTAAACAATTGGGTGAGGCCACAAAATGCAAATTTGCAATTTAGCCCCCTTAAATTTGGGAAATTGCACAAACACATAAAATAACGAAAATTTGGCGGGCGATTCGGTGTCCGGTGTTTTGTAGGGTCAGGGGGCGCTGTAAAATCGGTATGGGCTCAATTTACAGGGCACTGGAATTAATATGGAATTTTAGAATCAGATAAAATAGTATCCTCAATTTAAATAGAAATAAATGCAAGTTGTGTTCAACAATTAATTAGGAGTACATGGAGCCAAAATCAGGTCAGGTCATCAATACCAATAATGAAGTAGACTCAGAACAGGATATTACCCTAATTTGGGCCGCATGAAAAATAGGTCAAGATTGCCTCCAATTTTCGATTGGAACGCACAACGATACAAAAATAGGAGTTTATTAAATAACGTCCGCGACGATTTTTGTGCGGCTAGAAATAATGCACAGAGAGCATAATTATGAGTTGCAAAAATAGCAGAATGGGAGGCAGGCATGTCTAGGGCAAGATTGTGAAATTTGTTGGGAGACAAAAGATAGGGTAGTGTCCCAAATATCGAAGCAAAGGCAATGCGCAAAAATATTAAATAAAATACGGTAATTAATGAAAATCTCCAAAAATTAAATTATAAATAAAACAATTAATTACATAATTCCACAATTCCGACAGGTGCTCATCTACTGGCTTCTAGGTCAAGTCTACCATCACAAACACAATTGAACACTGTCTATAATATAATATATAAAAGTACACATCACACAGTTATTTAATTTAAATATATACTATTCATGCAATTAATTAATTATAACTACAATAATATTAAATATTATAAAAGGTCGAAAATACCCCTGTTTCCGGAACGTGGTAGTGACAATACTTGGTAAAGCAAGCACGTAAAAATATGATCGTGGAATCAACTCTCTAAGTGACCTTGCACGACTCCGCGTACGGCGTCGACACCCGAATCTTGTTCGGACACTAAGCAACGTCTCACGGTCCTAGGTTAAACATACACATCAATCATATAAAATAACACACATCAATCATATAAAATAACTATAATAACTAAATAATATAATAAAGGCAAGAAACTGTGATACATCATGGCAAGGTACACTTGCCCTGGTTCTGAACTCCTTCAACTGCATCTGGGAAAGTGGACTCTGCATGTACACCTCCGGATGCTGAAACAAATATCATCAATATTCTCAGAATACTTGAAATAGCTAGGATTGACTACCCATAAGTCCAATTTGGACACAGGGACAAAATTGACAGTTTTGGGTCAAAGCGGGGTCCACAAGTACTCTACACCTAAAATATGCCAAAGACAAAGTTCTCCAAATTCGTCAAACTTAGTGTATACAAGTCCAAAATGATGATATGAACCCAACAGAATATCCAAAACTTGATTCCGATGAGCCGGTCACAAAATCGTCCGTTATGTGGAACCGTGTGGCCCACAAAATGATATTTCATCAATGTTCTCAGAATCGAACCAAACTTGGGTCACAGGACCAGCGTAACGCTGCAAATCCAATGGCGTAAGTTTTGTTGTGAAACGACAAGTACACATGAAGTTATAACGAGTGTTCGAACATGCCCGATACGGTATTTTTTGGCGGATACGCGTTGATTCTGGTGTGCACGCACATCCAAATCAAGTTTCGCGAAAGCCCACACGTCTGCGTTTATGTTACGCGTCTTTCAATACAAATCGCACACGACGAAGTCATCTCGTTTGGCGGGACGCACCCTGTATCGCGAGAAATTGGGTACTTTAAAAATAAATTTTTGGTCGTTTTGGAACAAGAATAATTTTACCATTAAAGCAAACTAATAAAAACTAAAAGAACAGTAAAAATCTTGGTTATATTGTAAAGAAGTTCCTTTAATTACATTTTGAAAATAATTAACGAGTTGGTGGCAAATTAGGCATGAACATGGGTAATTGGACCAAAATTTTGAATTATTTTCGAACAGTTTTTCGGCCAACTTTTGGTCGATTTTTCGATCAAACCGGGGTGCCAAAATTCGTTTCACTTGAAGGAAATCCTAGAGGGTTAAGTTGTGAACGTACCAGCGTAGACGGGATGCAAAATGAATCAGCGAGGAGGTCAAAAGCTGTGCACGAAGGAGGGGCCGCATATTTGCTGTTATGCACGTGGGGGGGGGTAGGGGGGCAGACGGCGTTGCGGCGGCGGTGCGGCGGTGCGGCTATGGGCGACCGGAGGTCGGCCGACGGGTGGAGGCGTGGGTGATGGTTAGTGTTTTAGTGGGATGGTTTTGTTATATGTATGCATATACATATGCTATATATATATACATATATGTAAAGGGGGTGGGGAACTTCTCTCTACGTGGGTAGTTTTGGGATTAGGTTAGTGGGTTAATATGTTAGGTTAGGGTTAATGGGTTTTAATTGTTTTATTCTTTTCTTTTCTTTTATTTATATATATAAAAGGTGTATGGCTATTTAAAAATAGTTTTGGACCTAAATAAATTCCAAAACAATTACACAATATACTATTAATAGTTTTACACCCAAAAATATATTTTGAATAATATTAATAATTAATTAAATACAAATAATTATAAATTTATGAATATTAGATATTATAATTACCTAAAAATCAAATAAAAATCCCCTTAATCATAATAATTTCAGAATACCAATATTAATAAATTTAAAATTTTAATTAAAAATTAGGGTGCTTACAATCTACCAAACTTATAAAAAATTTGTCCTCGAAATTAAAAATAAACATAGTAGAAAATATTTTAGTTAAGAAGATTGCACTAAAGATGGGGACGCAGTTACTAAATGGAGTCCTAGTTTGATATCGCATTCTAAGAATAAGGATAAGATTAATCAGGGCTCTACCCAACTTATAAGAATGAAATTGACCGCAGGAACTATAGTCATGATCATATTTCTAAGGATTTTTAGTAAGTCTAACTTCAATGAGGGATTCGAGATTGTAAGAATTTTGTGACCGTTATCATAGCCTATCAAAGGAATCTATGTACTACCATTGCGTTAATGAGTCAATAACTCTATAAAGAAAGTTTTACCAGTTCTTCTTGCTTCTAATTAGGTCATGAGTCTACAAGACAATAAAAAATATCATAGTCAAATACAACTAAGGTGACAAGGTACCGAGAAGTTTTTCATTGCATATCATGGATGCCGATGAATGGTTCAGCAATAAGCATCAAAAGGTGATATAACTCATCAAGGTATTTAGTATTGTGTAAAGAGTATAAGGGGTTCAATCTAACGCAACACAAGTGTCATAGACGTAGGTTGGCATGAATGGGAGTATATTAGTGGTTGGGATATTTGGGTTGCCTATGTATAATTTAATTCAATTGCAACGGAGTTTGATATAGGGTTTAGAAGGAGATATGCCACAAATGTTGGAGGGTCTATATGGAGCATAGGTGTGTATATTTGGAAGTAACAGTTGTGTCATCAGTGAGTAGGTTCCAGTTAGGCTCATGAATATCAAGGTTGCCGGAAGAATTGAGTCAGCGTTGAGTATTAAAATAGACCGCAACAGAAAAATGATATCTATGTGTCATGTGTGTACAATTGTGTCACGAATGTCGTGCGACTAAAACAAAACATAAAAATTCTAGTTTGTGAGTGATAGTCATGTCATAGGTGTAGAGTAACTAGTCTAGGTCATAAGGCTGGAAGTTGTTAAAAAGTAAAGGATAGTGTTGTGCTCCAAATATCCGAGCCACAACAAAGGGTATCAACGATACATAAATTAGATCGGTAATTCAATCCGTTTGAGATTAACCTAATTAACACCAAAATAAATTTAAATTTATCTTGAATTTCTAGAAATAATCCTACACTAAAACCAGGGGCTGACCATCTACCCAACTTATAAAATTTAAGTTGGTATTAAAACTAAGGTCATGGTCTTGCTAACAAAATTTCTGGAGGGGCCTATTTTCTAAATAAGGTTACAAAATTCTAGGATTTACTAGTTATAATCAAGGATTTTCTAAAGGAACCTAGAAACTATTAGGGTACTATTGATCAACAACCTTATAAGAGAAATTACTTTCTATCCATTACTGCTTTTGTATAGGTCAATCTTCTACAAAGCAGAAGAAATTATTGAGTCAGATCTAACTAAGGCAATGTGGTAGAGAGGCTTTGATCATTGGTTGACATTGATGACGAAGAGACCAAAATTTAGGCTATGACAAGAAGAATTTCTGATAAGTCTACATGGTTGAATAAGGCACGATTAGGCAGGTATTTGGAGAATTGAGTCATTGTGACTAGATCAAGGGGATTAGAGTAGAAAAGAACTGATATCTATGATGATATGGATATTAACACAAGGAGTGGTACCAACTAAGGGATTGATTTTGTAATTAAGGTACAATTGGAGAAAGGGGAAGGATGTACTCATTGTTATAATTAGAAAGATCCTAGTTGCAAAAAGTACAAGGCCATATATGCAACACAGGATAAGAATTTGATAGGAAGGATAGGAATGCATCGAGGGGGTAATACAACTAATCCTTAAACTCAATACTATATTCATATAAGTTATATTTTATATAGCCTCCCTCATACTATTGGCAACCTATTTCTGGCTATAGGTAAACAATATACGATCCTTACAACTTTGCCTTCCTCGCATATTTCTAACTTAGTAGGTAATGGTCTAAACTAAGCATCTACTTAGGTCTATCACTGATGAAATACTATTTACTAAGGACACTCTTCAATACTCATCTAATCTTTAATTGGAATGCCTATCCGCTTTCGTACAACTTACTCCATTCTATTGTCTATCTTTTTGTACTGTTGTTCGTCTAATCTCTGCCATCTAAAACCTATCTTCCTTAAGGGAATCGTCCAGCTAGGCTACTACCCTATTACACAAGCATGATATCATGGTTATCTTGAGTGAAAATTCTTCGAACTCAATGAGATGATAAGATTTCTAAAATCCAATAATCCATCGGCTATGGTAACTTGGAAATAGGTTCTCATCACCTACTACTAAGGATAGGTCCATCAAACTCCTACCCTATTAGTCAAAAATCTAAATTCCTGGCCCTAATCAGTTTATGTGTAAACCCACAATATTTAGCTATCATTCCTGTAAGACTTTTATCTTCCATTTATACTTTCCTACCATGTATAAATCTATAATATAAGGGTCTTGTTATAATCCTCTACAGTATAACCATCGAGTTTGTATGTGATTCTGAACCTGTGTTTAATTTCTTAAAATTTGCATCACTTCGAGACTGATCGACAATTTTTACTCGCACTAAATTTTCAAATTTCCAAAAGTATTATAATTCATAAATACTAAAATTATTATCCCTCAAGTCCATATCATAATCCCTTCTCCTTGGATTATGAGACCATAATATATTTTTCTTATCATTTTTTTCCTACGCACCTTCATATCCTTTTAGTATGTTAATCTTGTTTTTAACTATAAGCCTCGCCAATCATGACCCAGTACTTTCCGCTTTGTAGTATAGATCTTCTAGGCAACTACCGAGTGATAAAATCTTCAGTCCTTCCTAGATCCTTCTCTTAATTTAAATTGCTCAAGGTCATGTACTCCTCGTGAATCTCTTCTTGTTACTATTCTACCTTCTTCACCTTCAACCTGAGATTTCTCCTAGTTTATTCTACGTATATCCTTCATCCAAACTACATAGTTACCATCTTGTTATAGCTTATCATCTATTATAGGCAATTCACTATATTTAACTCAAGGCTATAACATCTATCAAAACTCTCATCCTTTAACCTATTTTCTCTATCACAGATACTAGCTTATCCACCCAAGTAATCATGGGTGAAACTCACTTGTTCAATTAATACTGACAACCCAAATAATCAAGTACATCTAATTTGATTTCGAAAGCCATACTTTAGTACTCGAGTTATCTAATTACTCAAACATTAGTTCTAGCAATCTACCTGTCTATTTAGTCCAGACTTATAGTCATCAACAATGTAAGGGGGTCATAAGATCTAGTTTTGACACTAAAAATAATAAGACAACTAGAGATTTAACCACTATGGCCTGCTACGTAAGGTTCAAATTTCTTAAGGTCATAATACAATTCCTTGTATCACCAACATGGGCCACAACTAATTCCTAGCATCTAGTTATGTATTCCATAAAGTATTCCAGTGCATTAGAATCAAACCATCTTTCTAACTCCTAATACTTCCAAATTACTGCCACCCTAAGCAAGGATAAAATTTTATTAGTTCTAGGCCCCTAATACTATATTTAATTCTCATAATAATAATCTACACTAGCTATAGCATATAGGAATAGCCTATCTATCTACCCTACTAAGGATAACCATCTTCTCAAAACTTTATATCCAGCATATTTTCTTTCGCCTTGATAAGGATCTGCTTCTGGAGGAAACACTGCGTATAAACGTCCATCTCTCTGAATTAATGAGAGATGATAAACAATAATAAGGATGTCGAGGGGAATTAATGAGTACAATTATGAAGTCCAAGGGCGATAATCAAATGCTAAGGAATTTTTAAATCAGTTATGGATTTAGATACTAATACTGCTAATCCCGATTACAGGCTCGCTCGATACCGAAAAGTAACCGAAACAATTTAATCAGGACCTGCATGGGCCACCACAAAAATATGTCATGCCCCAGTCCCAAAATACGTAGGACTAGGAATACGTAACATGCCAGCTACGCATTCTACCAGACTCTGGTCTGACTCGAATACGTATAAGCTGTATTATAATGGTCACTATCTAAATAATCAAGTAAATATAAATATCTATGCCTTAATCCACAATGAACATAATATACAAGAATGAGCTACATGTGCTAAAGTCGGCCGCCCAGTAACACACAAACTCGAATAGACTCGAGAAAGAAATATGAGTCTATAAAACTAGACTACATCAGCAAATAAATAAACAATACGAATAAATAACCATAACTCCGGTAGATATGATATAAGTACTAGGTACTAATGCCTGTAAGACAAGCAACTCCATCAGCAACTCCAAAGGCTCCATAACCGTCTATGCTGCAAAAACTGGAAGGGGACCAGGTCCTGAGAGGGACGTAACAAGGTACAAGAAATACCAAAAGTAAAATAGTGTAATGCCACATACTCAAGGGTAAACTACTGTAACCAACTATGTGATATGCAAATGAGACTATGGTATTGTACCCCGGGTTGGTACTCACGAAAGATTCCAATGAATACTTCCGTATGCTAATAGTACACTCAAGGCTCCGTGTGGGAGAACCAGGAGGAAGATATATATATAGGACTGGTACTCACGAAAGATCCCAATGGACACTTTCGTATGCTAATAGTACACTCAAATAGTAATAGTAAAATATGCCCAGAGTACGATGAAGACTCTCCCCACCAAATGTAACCTCATGTTTTATGTCCACGATATCTCATGTCCATAACACGCAAGATCATGACCTCTAGCTAATACAATGAGTCATAATAATATCTATATAATATGCAAGTCTCATATCACGAATCATGTAAACCTTTACAGAATCCCTATGAATAACTCAAGAAAGATTCTGTCACATGAGATAGTGTCAAGTGTCCTAGGGTATGGCATACTTGGTAAAGCAAGCACATAAAAATAGGATTGTGGAATCAACTCTCTAAGTGACGTTGCACGATTCTGCGTATAGCATCGACGCCAGAATCTTGTTCGGACGCTAAGCAATGTCTCACGGTCCTAGGATAAACACATACATCAATGATATAAAATATCTATAATAACTAAATAATATAATAAAGGCAAGAAACTGTGATACATCATGGCAATATACACTTGCTTGGGTTCTGAACTCCATCAACTACTCCTAGGAAAGTGGAATCTGCATGTACACCTCTGGATGCTGAAACAAATATTACCAATATTCTCAGAATACTTAAAATAGGTAAGATTGACTACCTATAAGTCTAATTTGGACATAGGGGCAAAATTGACAGTTTTGGGTCAAAGAAGGGTCCACATATGGCCCATTTCGCACCGTAAAATATGTCAGAGACAAAGTTCTACAAATTTGTCAAACTTAGTGTCTATAAGTCCAGAACGATGATACAAACCCAATGGAACATCCAAAACTAGATTTCGATGAGCTGGTCACAAAATTGTCCGTTATGTGGAACCGTAGGGCCCACAAAACGGTGTTTCATCAACGTTCTCAGAATCGAACCAAACTTGGGTCACAGGACCACCGTAACGCTGCAAATCCAATGGCGCAAGTTTTGTTACGAAATTACAAGTACACATAAAGTTACAACGAGTGTCAGAACATGTCCGATACAGTTTTTTTAGCGGATTTGTGTTGATTCTAGTGTGCACGCACATCCAAATCAAGTTTCGCGAAAGCCCACACGTCCGTGTTTATATTACGTGCCCTTCAATGTAACTCGCATACGATGAAGTTGCCTCGTTTGGCGGGACGCACCCCGTATCGCAAGAAATTGGGTATTTTAAAAATAAATTTTTGGTCATTTTGGAACAAGAATAATTTTACCATTAAAGCAAACTAATAAAAACTAAAAGAACATTAAAAATCTTGGTTATATTGTGAAGAAGTCCCTTCAGTTATATTTTGAAAATAGTTAAGGAGTTGGTGGCAAATTGGGCATGAACATGGGTACTTGGACCAAAATTATAAACCCCCTCGACCAATTTAGGATTTATTTAATTTAAATCAAGAGAATATGATTAATTTGGAATTAATTAGGATTAATGTGCGTCAATTATACGTCTTATTATACCTTGACGTTGCTTCAAGGTTGGAATACCACACTAGCAGTTACCTTCAACCCAATATCCCAAACATCTTCTAGATATGCCAGACTACCCATCTGACCATTGTGTAACCATAGATACTCATTATTGCGTCCCATTTTAACTCCGCAATATTCGTGTAAAAGAACGTCTTGTGCATTATAAATCTAATTAAATTCGAGGTTAAGTTCACCCAAAGCAGGACCTGACCCAGCCCATGAATACTTCCATGTGGACCAGCCCCACCCAATGAACACTGGCCGGCCCAAACCTTGAGGCCAGCCCCCCCCCCCAAACTTTATCTCCAATATAAATACATATTCCTTCCATAGGAAACCCTATAACACCATCACCTACTCATACCCTAGCCGACCAACCAGAACCCGAGCCCTCTCCTCCTCCGACTTCCAAACCCCCACCACCGTGAGCCGCCACCATCTCCGCCTCAGCCACTCGCCTGAACCACCTCAGTCCGCCGCCCTCAACGCCGGACCACCACCACTCCAGTAGACTACAACCGGCTGCACCATAACCCTTAACCTTCTCCTTCACCAACCATCGACAATACCAGCCTTCCCTCCGCCGATTCCCAACACCCTCCGCTCCGACTTCACGAGCACCCCTCAACCAACTCCACCACCGCCAACCACCACTGTCAGCCGACAACACCATCCCCAACCACCTCGCCGCGACAGCCTTGCCGCTGCTAAACTATTGCCGAGTTGCTGTCGTCGTGCTGCCATGCGACACCGGAGCTCCGCCCACGCCGAAGAACACGTCGACGAGACCCCCCTAGTTCTGTCGATCAGGTACTCGATCTCCAACCCCTTTTTCCTTGTATCCCATCGTCATACATCATCTCGGGTAACGTTGAATTGGACACGGATAGGGAAAATAAAATCCTATATGTTGTAGGTATATTTAATTAGGTTAGATGGTAATTAATTAGATTAGATCAGCCGGGAGACACCGCAGGAGCAGGCTATTGGCATTCACAGCTTGCAGACTCAGGCAAGATACCTTGCCATATTTACTGTTTAAATTAAATGCTGCATATGTTGTATGATATCTTGTTGCTCTATTTCATATGACTGTGTGCATCCGAGATTGACTCGGGTGCAGTCGACGGTTGCATCGATGATTAGTGTACTTGACCTAGTCATTAACAGACTCACCCCATTGGAGGATACTCTGATATCTTCTGAGCCCTGACACTCTTACACGTTTCACAGTTACATTCATATTGGGATGCGGGTTCGCATACTCGACTAGCTATCAGTGCGTGTGACATGCATCATGATTAGTACATAATTCAGGTTTATATTTTATATTAGTAGAGACTTGGCATATAGATACGTGGTATGCACGTCGAGTATTCGACTTGTGTATCTACATTGGGCGGGGGAGGACCACTAGTAGGCGTATGGGATACATCCATTGGAATCCGTAGTATCCGGAGGAGCCACAGATCCAATGATTCCCTTTATACAGATTCTCCGTTCTTCGGAGCGGTATGGACGTATATATACTTGCAGATTATTCGTTCTTCGGAGCAGTATGGACGTTATACTATTCAGATTCCCCGTTCTTCGGAGTGGTATGGACGTTATATACTTGCAGATTCCTCGTTCTTCGGAGCGGTATGGACGTTATGCCTACACCTACTCATATGTACCAAAATTATCCTCATATTGCATTCACTTAGATGGTTAGCACACCCTTTTATTGCATTTATTTTTATTCAATATTCATATATATGGCATATTTTTATGTATCTTGTTACATCCCTCTGAGGACCTGGTACCTTTCCAGATTTGGACGAGACATATTACCCAATAGTGTACAACCCAGGATAGGAGACGAGGTACGCTACAACAGAGGAGTTAGAGGTGCTACCGTTAGAGTTTTCGTGATCACTTGGTAGGCCTTCTGCCTAGGAATGGGAGCATCATTATCTCGATAGCCGATGCCCTAGTTATTATCTTGCATCTATCATTTCAGTATTTTATTTCGTCATAGTAGTGGGTTTGTCCCCACGAGACATTTTTGGTTGTACTATGATATTTTGAGACTGGCGTTTATCTTCCAGCATTTATTATTAGTACATTCTTGCTATTTATTTTGTGGATGAGATTAGATTACCTGTTGATATTTATATTGGACATGTTAGTATTTTAGGACAACGTAGCACTCTTCGTTAGAATCCATTAAATTGGGATATCCTCGGAGACGTGACAGCTGGCTATTGTCACGTGGCCTGGTCCCGTGTACTTTTGGGACTGGGGCGTGACATAGTTTTAGTGGTGGCCCATGCAGGTTTGACTTTATCGTTGAGGTATGGTAACATGCCCAGCGAGCCTGCAATAGGATAAAAAAATTTAGGTCTCATCCACTTTGAATTACGTCTTTGAACTTCCTTTGTATTACTTCTAAATATCTGCATCCTGTTGTTTGATTTTGTACTCTTTTAATGAAGTCCTCTCTCTTGCAGCAAGATGAACTTGTGGACAAGGAGCACCCAGTACCGTGGGGCCAGCCAACACCACCCAAAGAGAGGAGGTACCCCAGGGAATACCTGGTGGACAACCACCGCTACAGGCCCTGCTGATACATTGGTACGAGACTTCTCGGGGTGATCCTACACCACAACACGAGGGACAGACTTCCCAGACGATCTCCACGCAGCATTGTGAGGGCCAGACTTCAGGAGCTACGCCGATGCCGCAGATCGAGATGCCAACATCTAAGGAGACACCTACTGCACAGCCAGAGGTTCCATTACCACCACCTCCACCTTATCCACCCCAGATGCCACCATCAGATGGACAGCCACAGATGCTACAGTTTTTCCAGACTATGATGCAAGCACAGTGGCATCAGGCAGAGACATTGACAGAGTTTGATGTCAGTACTAGAGAGGACACCTGTCACAACACCAGTACCAGCACCTCCACTAGCCCAGACAGGTGGCACTGTAAGATAGTTTTGACAGATGGGACCAGATACTTTCTCAGGCAACGAGACTGTAAAGCAGATCTCCGATTGGGTCGCCAATACGGAGATGCTACTAGAGGCTTCACAACTCATCCAAACCTTTGGATGACCGCAGTGAGGGCCCAACTAAAAGGCAATGCCTATCACTGGTGGGATTCTATGGAGCATAGTGTAGGCAAGAACCAGACTTGGGAGCAGTTCTTGGAATACTTCAATGCGAAGTATTTTCCAGCCACAGTTAGGAATGCCCTGTACTCCCAGTTTCTACATCTAGAACAAGGGAATATGACTGTGGACGCATATGACGCGGAGTTCAGCCGTCTTAGAAGATTTGGTGCCATCCTGATACCCAATAATATAGAGAAAGCCTAGAGATTCCATCATGGCCTCAATTTTGAGCTACAGAGGTATACCACCACACAGACAAGGATTTCTTATGAGGAGGTTCTTACAAAGACGAGGGTCCAGGAGGCCATTGGCAGAGGAGCAAGATGTTCTAACACGACCACACCAGTCAGAGCCCAGCCCAGAGCAGGAGGACCGATCTATCGTTCCGGAGTACAGACATAGCAGAGGATAGCACCATACCAGCAAAATAAGCTTCCGTCTTACAACTACTGCGGTAAGAAAGGATATTACCCGGAGGACTGCCGAAAGAGACTGGGAATATGCATGATTTATGGAGCGAGCCAGCACTATACCCGAGATTGCCCACAGCGCAGAGACATAGCACCGTAGACTGGACAAAGGCCAACAGCACCAGCTCCGAGGATACTACCCCCGCTAGGAGGACAGCGTCCACCAGCACCTGGAGGATTTCATAGGGGACCACCCTTGGCCCCACAACAGTCACAGTTCGATCGAGCTCGACAGCAGACCCGAGGACAGAGACAGGGATAGGCCTTTGCATTAGCAGCTACTGAGGAGGAAACAGAAGGGAAAGCTATCATAGGTACCATTTTATTTGCATCATTACCTACGACTGCATTATTTTATTATGGTGCTACGTTATCCTTTATATCTAGTAGATTTGTAGTAATGCATAGAGTAGCTACTTCCCCCTTACCTAAGAGTTGGAAGATTCTTACCGGAGGAGGTATCGTGCCGGTTACCAGCATTATCAGAACGTGTTCGGTAGTCGTATGTGGTAGAGAGATGAGAGCGCGATTCTTGGTATTACCCATGCCATACTTTGATGTTGTGCTAGGCATGGACTGGTTAAGCCAGTATAATGTCGTACTAAATTGTCGGAAAGGTAGCATCACTTTTGGACCGCCAGATCAACCGGAGTTTGAGTACATACGAGGGACTGTCGAACAAGGAGTAGGACAGATAGCTGGAACTTACATGGCTATAGAAATGGCACCCCTACCAATAGTTTTCGAATTCGAGGATGTTTTTTTGGAGGAATTGCCAGGCTTACCACCAGATAGAGATATAAAGTTCACTATTGAGCTAGTACCTGGAGCTTCATCGGTATCTTCTAATGTGTACCGATTGGCAAAGAAGGAACTAGATGAGCTGAAGCTACAATTAGAGGAGTTACAGAGCAAGGGATTTATCCGTCCTAGTGCATCACCCTGGGGAGCACCAGTGTTGTTTGTACCTAAGAAGGATGGAACAGTACGCATGTGCATTGATTACAGAGCCCTTAATGCTTTGACTATCAAGAACAAGTACCCCCTGCCGCAGATTGACGATTTATTCGACCAGTTGACAGGAGCAGTGGTGGTCACAAAGATCGACTTGAGATCGGATTATCATCAAGTGAAGGTACGAAGAGAAGACATTCAAAAGACAGCATTCAGGACTCGTTATGGTCACTACGAGTTCTTAGTGATGCCTTTTGGACTGACGAATACACCTACTGTATTTATGAACTTGATGAACAGAGTCTTCCACCAATACTTAGATCGGTTCGTGGTAGTCTTCATCGACGATATCTTAGTGTATTCGAAGAGCCACTCGGAGCATGAAGAACACTTAAGACTAGTGTTAGAGACACTGAGAAGAGATAGGCTTTATGCCAAGCTGAGCAAGTGTGAGTTTCTTCTGGATCGTGTCACTTTTCTTGGACACGTTATCTCAGGAGATGGCATTTCAGTAGATCCGGCGAAGATTTCATCGGTAGAGACATGGCCGACCCCTACCAATATCTCAGAAGTGAGGAGTTTCCTAGGACTTGCCGGATATTACCAGAGGTTCGTAGAGAACTTCGCGAAGATTGCAGAGCCGATGACCCGCTTGACCCGTAAGGAGCAGGAGTTCACTTGGACAGAGGAGTGTTAGAAGGCATTCGATGAGCTGAAGAAGCGTTTGACTACAGCACCTATCTTGACCATACCTTCTGGACGCGGAGGATTCATAATCTTTAGTGATGCATCCGGAAAAGGATTATGATGTATTTTGATGCAGCATGGAAAGGTTGTGGCTTATGCCTCTAGGCAGTTGATGACACACGAGAAGAATTATCCCACCCACGACTTGGAGCTTGCAGCAGTGATCTTTGCTTTGAAGCTTTGGAGACACTACTTATATGGAGAAAGAGTAGAGATTTTCACTGATCACAAAAGCCTAAAGTACGTCTACACGCAGAAGGATCTGAACCATAGACAGAGACGTTGACTCGAGGTGATGACAGACTTCGAGATTGAGCTGCAGTACCACCCGGGAAAGGCTAACGTAGTAGCTGACGCATTGAGCAGGAGACCTATAGCATTCTTCTTGACTACCCAACAACACCTATTGAGAGATCTAGAGCAGATGGGTATAGAGGTCGTTATGCCCGGAGTAGATGGACAGTTATCGAGTTTCCAGTTACAATCGACATTAGTGGAGAGGATCAAGGCTGCTTTGCCGACAGACGCCAGATTTCAGAGGCTTCGACAGAGGACCGAGGCAGGAATACAGACGGGACTATGTATACATGAAGACGGGACTTTGAGATGTGGAGATCGTCTCTATGTTCCAAATGGAGAACTTCGTCAGGAGTTGATATCAGAAGCACACAATTCAACCTATTCTATTCATCCAGGAGGCACGAAGATGTACAGAGACTTAAGGCAGTACTACTGGTGGCATGGAATGAAGAGAGAGATAGCACGCTTTGTGGCGAAGTGCCTGGTGTGTCAGTAAGTCAAAGCTGAACATCAGAGATCTACAGGATTACTTCAACCGCTCCCTATACCGGAATGGAAATAGGAGCACATCACTATAGACTTTGTTACGGGCTTTTCAAGGAGTCCTAGTGGTTATAATGCAGTATGGGTAATCGTAGATAGACTCACCAAGTCCGCCAACTTTTTACCCTTCAAAGTTGGGCAATCTACAGAGGTCTTAGCAGAGATGTACATGAGAGAGATTTTGCGACTACATGGAGTGCCAGTTAGCATCGTGTCTGACAGGGATACGAGGTTTACGTCTTACTTTTGGTGGAGTATGCAAGAGAGTCTCGGTACCCGCCTGAAGTTTAGCACATCATATCACCCACAGACGGATGGCCAGTCAGAGTGCACCATTCAGACATTGGAAGACATGTTAAGGGCGTGTATGCTTGATTTTGGATGATCATGGGAGGACCATTTACATTTGGTCGAGTTTTTCTACAACAACAGCTATCAAGCGAGCATCCAGATGGCTCCCTATGAAGCATTATATGGAAGAAAGTATCGTTCCCCAGTACGTTGGAGCGATATAGGCAAAAGACAGATTCTTGGGCCAAAGTTGGTTGTTCGTACAGTAGAGAAGGTGAAGAAGATCCAAGGGCATCTACGAGCAGCACATGACAGGCATAAGCACTAGGCGAATGCGCATCGACGACCCCTAGAGTTCCAGGTTGGAGATCACGTGTTTCTAAAGATCTCACCTACTCGAGGGACTATCAGATTTGGAGGTAGAGGAAAGCTGAGTCTGAGGTACATCGGACCATTCGATGTGTTAGAACGCATTGGAGAGGTTGCTTACAGGTTAGCCTTGCCGCAGACCTTAGACGGAGTGCATGACGTCTTCCATGTATCCCAGCTGAGGAGGTACATTCCAGATCTGAGTTATGTGCTTGACCACTTAGAGATCACATTCGGCCCGAGGTTATCATACCAAGAGGAGCTTGTGGATATTCTGGACAGGAGTGAGAAGGTATTGCGAGGTCAGACTATCCCCCTAGTCCGCGTCGCATGAAGACATCATGCACCAGGCGAGTCGACCTGGGAACGTGAGGAGGATATCCGACAGCGCTATCCCCATCTCTTCGAAGGCATAGGTATGTAGTAGTTTTAATTTAAGTCAGTAGTTCTTACCATGCGTATGTTTTTAATTTTAAGGACAAAATTCTCTAAAGAGGGGTAGATTGTAAACACCCTCGACCAATTTAGGATTTATTTAATTTAAATCAAGAGACTAGGATTAATTTGGAATTAATTAGGATTAATGTGCGTCAATTATACGTCTTATTATACCTTGACGTTGCTTCGAGGTTGGAACACCACACTAGCAGTTACCTCCAACCTAATATCCCAAACATCTTCTAGACATGCCAGACTACCCATAAGACCATTGTGTAACCATAGATACTCATTATTGTGTCCCATTTTAACTACGCAATATTCGTGTAAAAGAACGTCTTATGCATTATTAATCTAATTAAATTCGAGGTTAAGTTCATCCAAAGCAGGACCTGACCCAGCCCATGAACACTTCCATGTGGACCAGCCCTACCCAATGAACCCTGGACGGCCCAAACCTCGAGGCCAGCCCCCCCAAACTTTATCTCCTATATAAATACATATTCCTTCCATGGGAAACACTAGAACACCATCACCAACTCATACCCTAGCCGACCAACCAGAACCCAAGCCCTCTCCTCCTCCGACTTCCCAACCCCCACCACCGTGAGCCGCCACCATCTCTGCCTCAGCCACTCGCCTGAACCACCTCAGTCCGCCGCCCTCAACGTCGGACCACCACCACTCTAGTCGACTGCAACCAGCTGAACCACCACCCTCAACCTTCTCCTTCACCAACCATCGACAACACCTCCCTTCCCTCCGCCGATTCCCAACACCCTACGCTCCGACTTTACGAGCACCCCTCAACCAACTCTACCACCGCCACCCACTACTGTCAGCTGACAGCACCATCCCCAACCACCTCGCCGCGATAGCCTTACCGCTGCCGCTGCTGAATTGATGCCGAGTTGCTGCCGCCGTGCTGTCGTGCGATACCGGAGCTCCGCCCACGCCGGAGAATATGTAGATAAGACCCCCTAGTTCCATTGATCAGGTACTCGATCACCAACCCCTCCTTCCTTGTATCCCATCGTCATACATCGTGTCGGGTAACGTTGAATTGGACACGGATAATAAAAATGAAATCCTATATATTGTATGTATATTTAATTAGGTTAGATGGTAATTAATTAGATTAGATAGTGATTAATAATGAGTAATCACCCTAATGATATGAGATTGTCATCAAGGACTAGTATTTCACCCGAATACCGGGACATAAACCAAGTATGATTAAACATAGAAACCAAGGATTTGTACAAACCAAAAATAGTTGATAAACCCCCTTAACTAAGTAAATTATTGTCTCAAGACACACGTTGACAAGGACAGAACACGTGTACATCCTAGCTAGGTGCATACGTGACACTGCCTTCGATCAATCGTGAACTTATAACATTTCCTAAGAGCAACGTAGTGTCTGCATATTTTCTTAGTGTCTGATGTTAGATTGCTATATTATATTGTGTATTTAGGACCATTGGATCAGCCGGGAGATACCGCAGGAGCAGGCTATTGGCATTCACAGCTTGCGGACTCAGGCAAGATACCTTGCCATATTTACTGTTTAAATTAAATGCTGCATATGTTGTATGATATCTTGTTATTCTATTTCATATGACTGTGCATGTCCGAGATTGACTCGGGTGCAGTCGATGGTTGTGTCGATGATTAGTGTACTTGACCTAGTCATTAGCAGACTCACCCCATTGGAGGATACTCTGATATCTTCTGAGCCCTGACACTCTTACACGTTTTACAGTTACATTCATATTATGATACGGGTTTGCGTACTCGACTAGCTATCAATGCGTGTGATATGCATCACGGTTAGTACGTAATTCAGGTTTATATTTTATGTTAGTAGAGACTTGGCATATAGATACGTGGTATGCACGTCGAGTATTCGACTTGTATATCTACATTGGACGGGGGAGGACCACTAGTAGGCGTATGGGATATACCCATTGGAATCCGTAGTATCCGGAGGAGCCACAGATCCAATGATTCCCTTTATGCAGATTCCCCGTTCTTCGGAGCGGTATAGACGTATATATACTTGCAGATTCCCCGTTCTTCGGATCGGTATGGACGTTATACTATTCAGATTCCCCATTCTTCGGAGCGGTATGGACGTTATATACTTGTAGATTCCCCGTTCTTCGGAGCGGTATGGACGTTATGCCTACACCTACTCATACGTACCAAAGTTGTCCTCATATTGCATTCACTTAGATGGTTAGCACACCCTTTTATTGCATTTATTTTTATTCAGTATTCATATATATGACATATTTCTATGTATCTTGTTACGTCCCTCTGAGGACCTGGTACCTTTCCAAATTTGATCGAGGCATACTACCCCACAGTGTACGGCCCAGGACAGGAGACGAGGTACACTACAGCAGAGGAGTTAGAGGTGCTACCGTCAGAGTTTCCGTGATCACTTGGTAGGCCTTCTGCCTAGGATTTGGAGCATCATTATCTCGACAGCCGATGTCCTAGTCATTATCTTGCATCTATTATTTCAGTATTTTATTTTGTCATAGTAGTGGGTTTGTCCCCACCAGACATTTTTGGTTGTACTATGATATTTTGAGACTGGCATTTATCTTCCAGCATTTATTATTAGTACATTCTTGCTGTTTATTTTGTGGATGAGATTAGATTACCTGTTGATATTGATATTGGACATGTTAGTATTTTAGGACAGCGTAGCACTCTTCGTTTGGATCCATTAAATTGGGATATCCTCGGAGACGTGACAGCTGGCTATTGCCACGTGGTCTGGTCCGTGTACTTTTGGGACTGGGACGTGACAAAAATTTTGAATTATTTTCGAACAGTTTTTCGGCCAACTTTCGGTCAATTTTTCGATCAAAATGGGGTGCCTAAATTCGTTCCACTTGAAGGGAATCCTAGAGGGTTAGGTTGTGAGCGTACCAGCGAAGACGAGACGTAAAATGAATCAACGAAGAGGTCGAAAGCTGTGCGCGAAGGAGGGGCCGCACAGTTGTTGTTGTGCACGCTGGGGGTGGACAGCGGTACGGCGGCGCGGCTGCAGGCGACCGAAGGTCGGCCGGCTGGTGGAGGCATGGTGGCGTGGGTGATGGTTAGCATTTTGATGGGATGGTTTTTTTATATGTATGCATATACATATGCTATATATATATACATATATGTAAAGGGGGTGGGGAACTTCTCTGTACGTGGGTAGTTTTAGGATTATGTTAGTGGGTTAATGGGTTAGGATAGGGTTAATGGGTTTTAATTGTTTTATTCTTTTATTTTATTTTATTTATATATATATAGGTGTATGGCTATGTAAAAATAGTTTTGGACCTCAATAAATTACAAAAAAATTACACAATATACTATTAATAGTTTTACACCCAAAAATATTTTTTTGTACAATATTAATAATTAATTAAATACACATAATTATAAATTTATAAATATTAGATATTATCTCATTGATATCATAGTACACTAACTGATACAACAACTAAAACCCTACTGCCCAACACTTCTCTGTCCAAGATGCCCACACACTAATACCTAAAAAACACATGCACTGCCACCACTACTTACACATACACTTATATACTAAAGGGTAACTCACTTGCTGTTAGTTTGTAGTCTCTTACACTGATACATATTAAGACAGTGTGCAAACACTTAAATCTATAGTCAGTCACTGCCTAAACCCGATAACCAGTACCTTTGACTGTTATTGCTACCGATGTAGCTCCTAATCTCCTCAACTCGAGACCTCTACTTCATCATCATCAGACCATACATGATGGCCAGTTGACATGCTCGTACTGCTGCTATTCTTAACTTAAAGCAGTGCACAAATGCAGTGCACTTGAGGTGCACTGCCTGCCCAACTTGGCACCTGCTGCTGCTTGCAGTTACATAACCGACCCTCCCCTCTTGTACATGAGAAAGTACCTAACATCACATACATGTGCACCCCTTCACCATATATTTCTACATCATAACTGTGAGACTCGTCTCACAGTATTCGTATTTTATGCGGATACATATTTTTGTGCTATTTATTGCATTTTATTGGATCTCGAGGAAGCTCAAAAATTCTCAAAATTGAAACTTTACTACCTGACCGGTATACCGATGGTATACTACAGTATACCGTTGGTATACTGTAGTATACCAACGGTATACTGTCTGGCAGATATTTGTTTCACGTTTTAGATATTTTTGAGATTTCTTTATAAATAGTACCTGAGTTTTATTTTATTTATTTCTTTCTCTTTCTCTCTTTTCTCTTCATCCTCTTTCTTGAGCTTGGAGCTTGGTCATGAGACCTGGAGTATGGTTTCTGAACCCCTTCGTGGTGGTAGACTAGAAGGTTTAGGCTGGTATCTCGCTCTAGGCAAGTACACCTTGTCGATTCAATCAACTTCCTTTACTTTCTATCATTTTACTTTCCTGGAGCTTTGGTTGTTACTTTTTAGCGTAGACTTGCTTTACTATAATTATTCATCTCATAATTTTTAGCCTTGTGACCATTTTGGTTTTAATTTCTGGTAGAATCTTGTCCTGTCCCTTTTTGGTAACTCGGTAACAAAAATGGTACCGGAGTTGTGACCAGGAGATTTAGTCTATATTGTGATATGAGACTTACCACTGGACTTGACTCTTGGTTAGACTTGGTTCTGGTAGTTTTTGGGATTTGATTTGGGTCCCAAAATTTAGACTTGACTTTGGCCTAGTTTTTCCTTGGAAACCGGTATACCGATGGTATACTACAGTGTACCGACGGTATACCGATTTCGATCGACTTAGATTTCTAGATTTGTTTGTGAACCTTATTGACATAATGGCGGTATATTACAGTGTACTGATGGTATACCGATCCTTGCCGACATTGTTAACCGACCTTAGAATATTTGTCTTGCCAGCATACCGACGGTATAGTACAGCATACCGACGGTATACTACGGCATACCGACGATATACCGATTTATGGAACTTTATTTTCCAGAACCTTTCTTGCCTACTTGGAACGGCATACCGGCAATATACTACAGTATACCGACGGTATACCGATTTGTTGGAATCTAGACTTGCTGTGTTTTTTATCTCCGGATCGGTATACCGACGGTGTACTGGACTGTACCGACGTTATACTGATCGTGCTCTTTCTTTAGAAATTTTTCATTTTTTGTGATTTTGTTTTGATTCTTCTGGCTTTTGTTTGGATACGTGATAACTTGACCTGACTAGACATAAACTTACATGGCTTCAGATGACTTGAGTTGACTTGGCTTTACTCGGTTTCACCCGACCTTGCCTGGCTACATGTGCTGACATAATTGACTGGACTTGACTTTGCATAATTTTTCATGGATTCATTGAACAGGGCTTGACTTGGTTTCACTTGGCTTCACCTGGATTGACTTGGATTCACATGGCTTTACCAGGCTTCACTTGGCTTGACCCGACTTTACTGTGGTTCACATGGCTTGGTTGTTGTTGTGGCTTACATGAGTCTATTTGAGCAATGTATATTAAACCTTGTCTATATTACTATTAGAACTTGGTTTGTTGCATTATGTCTAGGATAGATTCTTCGGAATGCCACACCCAAATTCATACAAGAAAAAGCTAGGGGTTAATAACTAGAGATTCACTTAGTATATGGCTAGGAATTTTTTAAGATTGTATGCAGTCCCGGTTATCCATATGGTTATCTTCTGGAGTATCATATGGACTATCTTGTGGAGTATTTAGTGGTATATCTTATAGAGTATCATGAGGGTTTGTGCGTATGCATATCCCTGACAGACTGCAGGGGCATATGATCAGAAAGAACCCTAGTATCGCGTTGCACTATAATTGTTAGTAATTAGGATTGTGATAACCCTAGTTAGTTAAAGTATTAAGCCGTACTTATATGATTTGCCACGATTGATGGTTGCTGGTTAGTCTAGGCTTTACATGATCCCACCTTTACTTTATGTACATGTTATTCTATTTTTGCTTATCAGTTCAGGATTACAGGTTTACAATATTTCTTTTATTATCCTGAGATCATTATATTCAGTCTTTACTTTCAGCTATTTTTATTAATTGTGTTGTTGGTTTAAGTTCCTAGATTGAATTATTTTATGGCACTTGCTATTTGGGGTCTGACCCCACTGGTTTTGTATAGCCAGATCCAGTAGCAACACCGGAGGATCTTCTGTACCTTCCTGAGGATGGTGACCACCAGGAGCACCAGACCACTTGAGTGAGTTTTCTTACTTCTCCACTCAGATGTACATTCTACTTTTGTTGGCATTTAGCCATGGTGCACCTGTTTAGTTTATGTTTTGGTTTGATCTGTTAGCCTACGGATAATAAAATGATTGAAATATCCTAGGGTTGATCATGTGTGACATAGACTCTAGCTAGTTTATTTATTTTGTGTTCACTAGCTTCATGATCATCTGTATATTATAATTTGGGACGCTTTACTATTATATTTTAGCTGATCTTATATCTTATTATTATTTTTGTTGTTCTTGTGATTAAGACACTAGGGTTTGTTGGACTTAGGCTTGACTGTTGGTTTGTAGTAGTGACCCCTCATGCCTTACAGCTTTACCATATATGCAGAGTACCGGTGTGCGCTAAGTATATGTAGTTGGCCTCGTTAGTCCCTCTCTCAAGTATTCTGGTTTTGGAACATGACATTGTTTTAGTGGTGGCCTACGCAGGTCTAGTTTTTACAGATATGTAGGAGTTATTGTTGTTGCTAGATGTCTCAATCCTAGATTGTTCCCCTTGATCCCAAGTCATTTTTCTCCATCCATAATTCTTGATCTATTATATGCTTATTAGTTGATCTATCTTGTTCTTCGATTGACTCTTGTGTCCTTAACTTTCAGGGGTACTGTTCCTGTTACTATTGGCCAGATAGACCGAGTGCAGCTCGAGGAGGGTCAACATTCGGGATCCCAACGTATTCCTAGAGATCAGCCTCAGTATTTTGGAAAAGAGTCTAGAGAAGATCTCGAGGCAGATTGACCGACAGTATCGGACCAACAAGCAGCATCGGTGCACCCAGTTCAGCCCGAGCAGCCAGAGGGTGTTATATGAATACTGATGGATGTTGTTCGAGGTTTCATGACAACCCAGCAGTACCAGAGTAACATACTCACTCAGTCGGTCCAGACAACGTTGGAGCAAGGTGATTCTCAGATCCATAATTTTGCGACCAACTCCAGGTGTCTCAGTCCGTCGTACTTCTTTGGCACAGAGGACGTAATTTTGTCCGATTCTTGGCTGCAGGACACTGAGGCTGTCACACCCCGATCCCAAAAGGGTCAATCATCCTTGTTGGATCCTTTATGGAACCGATCGTCCTTGCTGGGGCATGATGCAGTGCGAGCCTGGAGTTGCACTCGTACAAGGCAAGAACGTGCAGTGATAGGAACCCATTTGAAAACACAAGTTAGATAACAAATTCATAGATAGTTGAACACAAGTATGAGAAGAAACATGCTTTTTATTGATAATTCAGAGTAATTTACATAGAGTTTACATTTGATGCGCCTCTCGGCTACTTGACTTGCATTACAAAATGAAAACTCAAAAGGCAGGGAGTGCTCCATCAGATAGTCCACGTCGTTCATATATTACGCCCTTGTATAGATTGAAAGTCCACGCCTCCAAAATGAAATGACTCCAACTATACTTCAAACTAGAAGGGCTTCTAACGCCTTCTCGTCTATCCACTAGCATTGCACCGCCTGAGTGCCTGAAATAGTTGCCCACAATGTGGGTCAGTACTCAGCTGTACTGTTGAGCGGGACGAACCCACTCGACTAAATCAACACTAGCTTATTAGGGGCGAGCATGCATTTAGATAATCTTTCTAAAGAAAACTAAGTGAAATCAGTTCATATCAGTTGCATGTTTTGCTAGGAATAAAAAATAACATTAAATCCAACAAATACATCGGTTGCTTACTCAACCGATGCACGCCTTCCCTACAACGAAACACAAGTATACTTACCATCTGTACATGACAATAAATTAGCATATGTTCTATTCTATGTGGTCATTGGTGTGATCGACACCATAGGGACTTATCCAAAGCATTGCGGCGCGCCATGTCAGCCCGGGTAGCAAGCCCTGCTGAAGGTCCCGTAATGCATCGCGACTAGCACGATCAAATATTCCCCCTGGGTTGATACAGTTCCAGTGTCCCGAAATACTGTTTCGAGGAAATGCCAAACCTTGTGCACAAGTTATCCCAGACCATACAAATGCATGAACAATTCATATATCATACAATGCATGAAATAAACAGAAGAAGTAAAGCAGCAATATATATACTTATGCAACAGTTCATATTTTCTCAAGCCGTGTTCCAATTTTGGTATCCCGTGGGTCCAAACTCTATCTGAGCCACCAGGACGCAACCAACAACAAAATTCCTTTATAAAGAAGTTCGTATTTATAAGGTGTGCAAGCATATAATAAGTTAGTCTATAATCTCATGTTCCTTTCTTAGTGGATGGCAAGCATTATGGCTAAGGATTCCCAGGGCATTCAGTCGGGCATCATCGATTGAACATTTGAAACTTTAGAGATGTGGACATAAAAAAGTAGAAAAGAATGGTCCGAACCACTCACCGGTTAAAGAAAAGTGCTGAAAGAAGGAGTCCCGCCTAGCGACGATCAAACGTCAGTTACGCGGATCTGCAACAGCACGAGCACCGAGTTAGAATCCTTTGCCTATCCTCCCTCCTAAACTCCCCAAGAATCATAGCTCCAAACGAGAAAGCCAACAGCGAAAACCAACCAAATCGAAAGCAACACCAAATCAAAATCCCAAAGCGACATCAAGAAAACCAAGCAACAAAGCATGAAAAATATTGGACTTGTTTCAATAGAGGCCTATCCATTGGTTGGATAGGATCATCGTATTTCATTTGTGGCAAGAGGATGCCAAAGATCTAAACTCCAAACTATGACTTAGATAGACTAGCCACAAGCCCAATTATATAGTGCATATCCCGGTCGGATCGGGATTTGAGGCACTACATAATATACCACTAAGAAAATATTTTGTCCCAAAACTTAAGAATAAGGCTTACCTTCGACTGAATGAACAATGAAGGATACTTCTCCTTCATCTCCGACTCTATCTTCCAAGTAGATTCTTCAACTGAATGGTTCTGCCACAGCACACGAACCAAGGACATCGTACGGTTCTGACGCACTTTCTCCTTACGATCCAAAATCTGCACGGGCTCTTCTGAGTACGATAAGTCCGTGCGCAGTTCCAATTGTTCGAAGCTAACCACATGACTCGGATCATGCACATATTTTCAAAGTTGGAAGACATGGAAGATATCATGCACTTCAGCCAAGGCAGGAGGTAGTGCAATCAAGTATGCCACAACTGCCACTCGTTCCAGTATTTCAAAGGGGCCAACAAACCTGGGACTCAGTTTGCCCTTAACGCCGAAGCGCATCACCCCACGCATCAGTGTCACTTTCAAGAAGATATGATCCCCGACCACAAACTCCAAAGGTCTTCGATGAGCATCGGCATAGCTCTTCTGTCGGCTCTGTGCAGCACAGAGTCTTTTTCGAATTAAGCAAACTTTCTCAACTGCCTGCTCCACCAGCTCTGGCCTGAGTACCTGCCGCTCGACGACTTCATCCCAACAGATTGGAGATCGACACTTGCACCCATAAAGCGCTTTGTACGGTGCTATCTGGATGCTTGATTGGTAACTGTTATTGTACGTGAACTCCGCCAATGGAAGGTGTGTGTCCCAACTAGTCTTCAAATCGATCGCACACAGTCACAACATATCTTCAAGTATCTAATTTGTCCTTTTTGTCTATCCGTCAGTCTGGGGGTGGTATGCGGTACTAAACTTTAGCTTGGTTCCCATAGCAGACTGTAGGCTAGTCCAAAAACGAGATAAGAAATGTCCATCACGGTCAGAGACAATTGAGGCAGGTACTCCGCGTAATCGAACAATCTCGTCAATGTTAATCTGTGATAACCGATCGACGCTCCAAATAACTTTCATAGGGAGGAAGTGGGCAGATTTGGTCAAACGATCAACTATGACCCAAATCGCATCATGCCCCCGCAACGTCTTCGAAAATCCTACTATGAAATCCATAGCGATGTTGTCCTATTTTTACTCGAGAATTGGAAGATTCTGCAGCTCCCCACCGGGCCTCTGATGTTCAGCTTTCACCTGTTGATAGGCCATACACTGTGACACAATGTTCGCCATATCCCATTTTATACCGTGCCACCAGAAGGTCCTGCATAAGTCCATATACATCTAGGTGCTCCCCGGATGCAAGGAATACTTCGCATAGTGTGCCTCTGTCATAATTTCCCTTCGGAGTATTGGGTCGCTAGGAACGCATAATCTTCCTTTAATCTATAAGGCCTCATCTTTGCCTGCCAAAAAGTCGGACATCTTCTCTGTCGAGATCAGCCCACGTATCTTCGTTAGGAACTGATCGTCCATCTGAGCAGATTTGATTCTATCACGCAAACTCGGTTCAATATGGAGTGGTGCCAGCTACACTCCTTGATGCCAAACTCGAAACTCGATGCCCATCGCTTCTAGATCCTGAAATAAATGGTTGTTTATAGATAGAGAGCCCACGTGCTTCCGACTCAGAGCATCAGCAATGACGTTTCCCTTGTCCGGCATTTATGCGATCGTCAGGTCATAGTCCTTTATCAGTTCTAGCCAGCGGTGCTGCCGAAGATTCAGTTCCCGTTGGGTGAATAGATACTTAAGGCTCTTATAGTCTGTATAGATTTTGCAAGCAACACCATAAAGATAATGTCGCCACAACTTCAGTGCAAATATAATTGCCGCCAATTCCAAGTCATGTGTCGAGTAGTTTTTCTCGTGTAGCTTTAGTTGCCTGGAAGTGTACGATATTAACTTATCCCTTTGCATGAGAACGCACCCCAAGTCGAGTCCCGAAGCATCGTTGTATATCTGAAACTCTTCTACCCCATCCAGAAGTGCAAGAATTGGAGCTAAAATGAGCCGTTGCTTTAGCTTCTGAAAGCTAGCTTCGCAGTCATCACCTCACTTACATACAATCCCTTTCTGAGTAAGGCGAGTCCAAGGCGAGGCCAATTTAGAAAAATCTTTCAAGAACCTACAGTAGTATCCCGCTAGGCCTAGAAAACTTCGAACTTCACTAGCTGACATAGGTTGCTTCCAGTCCACCACCGCCTTTATCTTCTTTGGGTCTATGGTGACGCCTTCTGCCTAGACGACATGTCCAAGGAATGCCATGTTGTTCAACCAAAACTTACACTTATTCAGCTTTGCGAACAACTGATGCTCATATAATATTTGCAGCATGATCTTCAGGTGTTCCTTATGCTCCGCCTCATTCCTGGAATAGATTAGTATGTCGTCAATAAACACGACTACAAACTTGTCCATAAACGGTCGAAACATGCGGTTTATCAGATCCATAAAAGCTGCAGGGGTGTTCGTCAAGTTGAACGATATTACAAGAAATTCATAGTATCCATAACGGGTTCAAAATGCTGATTTAGGAACATCATCGGATTTGATTTTCAACTGGTGATAGCTTGACATGAGATCAATTTTAGAGAAAATGTTTGCACATTGCAGTTGATCAGACATGTCATCTATCCTTGGCAATGGGTACTGGTTTCGCACGGTAGCCTTATTCAGTTCTCGGTAGTCAATGCACAGCTGCATAGATCCGTCTTTTTTCTTTACGAACAGTACCGGAGCTCCCTATGGAGAAACGCTTGGGCGAATGTATCCTCGGTCCAACAGATCTTGCAACTGTACCTTTAGTTCCTTTAGCTCTGCTGGGGCTATTCGATAGGGTACCTTTGATATTGGTCGCGAATCCGAAAAGGTGTCAATGGAGAATTTGATCTCTCGATCAGGAGGTATTCCAGGCAGCTCGTCTGGGAACACGTCAAGAAAATCTGCTATGACATTAGCCTGGGCTGCATCTGCACTTTCCTGTCGGGTGTCTCAAACAGAGGCTAAGTACCCTTCACAGCCCGAAAGTAACGTACGCCTAGCCGAAATTGCTGATATCACCATCGCCGTCTTCGGTGCAGCGCTGCACGAATAGTAGAAGTCTGCCTCGTCGGGTAGACGAAATAGGACTCGCTTCTTCGCGCACTCAATTGTTGCATGGCAAGCACCCAACCAGTCCATCCTGAGAATAATATCATAATCCTTAATGTCTAGCATAATGACATCTAAGGAAAGATTTCTTCCTCCGATGCAAATACAACCGTCCCTCCAGATCGCATGGGCGGGCATGTCGACTCCCGAAGGGGTACTCACACAAAGGTTCATATTTAATAGAGTATAAGCTAATTTATTCTCAACAATAAAATTAGCAGCTATAAAACTATACGTAGCACCAGAATTGAATAAGACTCTAGCGGGCAATTCTCGAAAAAGTAAGGTACATGTCATAACAATGTCAGAGACGGATGCCTCATCTCGAGTTAGTGCATAGACTTGGCCTTGAGCACCCTGGCATTGTGGGTTTACTGGTACAGCATTGGCGCCGTGAGCTGGAGTCCCCTTATTCTGATTCACGTTGTTCTGATTCGGCTGCTGCCTGACAATCGGCCTGGGATCTCGACAGTCAAAAGCTTTATGGTCTACTCGACCATATTTGAAACATCCAACGACTCGACACTCATTCATTCGATGTCCCATCTTGTCGCACCTATGGCAGTACGATCCCTGAGGTGGACCCCTGTGCTCGGATGTGTGCGGACGCTTCGACGCTCCAGACCCTCCCGTTTCCTGAGGCCTCTTGTTGTAATTGGTTAGGGGGGTCTGCACATTGACCTTTTATAAATTGCGCCCAAAGATTCGTTCACTATTCAAGAAAGCTTCGTAACATTCCCTGTAGGTTTGATACTTCGGATTTATAACGTCCCTACGTAGTTCTTCATTCAAACCTTTCTGAAAATGGTAGCACCATGCATGTTGGTTAGGCAAGAAGTATCCAGCAAACTTGGAGAGTCTAGCGAACACTGAATCATAGTCATCAACAGACATACTTCTATGTACCAGATTGCTGAAGTCGTCTTCTTTCTGTTGCCACACGGCCCGGGGGATATATTGTTCAATAAAGGCAGATTTGAATATCTCCCAGGTGATCTTGCAGTTGGGATTAGTATCATAAATCCCTTACTTGGTTGCTTTCCACAAATCATGCGCCCGTAGTTCCAGTTGTACCGATACACAAGCCACTCGTTTGGACCCCTTAATGCCGACCAAGTTGAAGAGCCCCTCTAGTTTTATAATCTATCCCATCACCACGTCCGATTCTGCTCGTCCGTTGAACGATGGTGGATGCATTTTTGTGAACTCCGCCGCTCTGCAGGTATTCCTAGCGGGGGGCTGCGTTTCTTTCGGACTCGTCTTCCACCACCATAACTGTCGGCGTGACAGGCGTCATTGTGGCTCCTCCGTTGCTGGGTACCAAGGATGCGATCAATTGCATCATGATATCTATCTGCTTTTGTTGAGCAGTGAACTGTGCTTGAATCTGCGCCTGCTGAGTGGCGGCTTGCTGTTGCTGCACCTCCATGAGATGCATAAGCAGTTTGGTTATATCGATTGAACCCGCTCCTCCGGATTCTCCAGAACTTGCCAGATCGCTCTGAATGGGTTGAGCACTGCTTGTGGCGACAATATTTTTCTTAGCCATTGTTATAAGAGAGTAGCTTGTCAACACTCCAAAAGCGATAAATCCTTATTTATGGGCTCATTGTATAGGCAATTCATCTCAAATAGCGGACGTCAAAGGCAACTCAATTGAGAGGTGCATCAAACTCTATATTATCTTTTAAAATCCTAAGGAAGTAAAGCCGTGCTCTGATACCAATATGTTATGCCCCAATCCCGAAAGGGTCAATCGTCCTTGCTGGATCCTTTACGGAACTGATCGTCCTCGTTGGGAAGTGATGTTGTGCGAGCCTGGAGTTGCGCTTGCACAAGGCAAGAACGTGCAGTGATAGGAACCCATTTGAAAACACAAGTTAGATAACATATTCACAGATAGTTGAACACAAGTATGAGAAAAAACATGCTTTTCATTGATAATTCAGAGTAATTTACATAGAGTTTACATTTGATGCGCCTCTCGGCTACTTGACTTGCATTACAAAAAAAACTTAAAAGGCAGGGCGCGCTCCATCAGATAGTCCATGTCATTCATACATTACGCCCTTGTATAGATTGAAAGTCCACACCTCCAAAATGAACTGACTCCAACTATACTTCAAAATAGAAGGGCTTCTAACGCCTTCTCGTACATCCACTAGCATTGCACCGCCTGAGTGCCTGAAATAGTTGCCCACAACGTAGGTCAGTACTCAGTTGTACTGGTGAGCGGGAAAAACCCACTCGACTAAATCAACAATAACCTATTAGGGGCGAGCATGCATTTAGATGATCTTTCTATAAAGAACTAAGTGAAATTAGTTCATATCTGTTGCATATTTTGATAGGAATAAAAAATAATAGTGAATCCAACAAGTACATCGGTTGCTTACTCAACCGATGCACGCCTTTCTTGCAACAAAACATAAGTATACTTACCATCTGCAAAAGACAATAAATTAGCATGTGTTCTATTCTATGCGGTCATTGGTATGATCGACACCATAGGGACTTATCCAAAGCATTGCGGCGTGCCCTGTCAGACCGGGTAGCAAGCCCTACTGAAGATCCCGCAATGCAATGCGACTAGCACGATCAAATATTTCCCCTGAGTTGATATAGTTCCAGTGTCCTAGAATACCATTTCAAGGAAATGCTAAACCTTATGCACAAGTTGTCCCAGACCATGCAAATGCATGAATAATTCATATATCATACAATGCATGAAATGAAACAGAATAAGTAAAGCAGCAATATATATACTTATGCAATAGTTCATATTTTCTCAAGCCGTGTTCCAATTTTGGTATCCTGTAGGTCCAAACTCTATCTGAGGCACCAGGACGCAACCAACAACCAAATTGCTTCATAAAGAAGTTTGTGTTTATAAGGTGTGCAAGCATATAATAAGTTAGTCTACAATCCCATGTTCCTTTTATAGTGGCTGGCAAGCATTGTGGCTAAAGATTTCCTAGGCCTTCAGCCGGGCATCATCGATTGAACATATAAAATATTAGAGATGTGGATGTGAAGAAGTAGGAAAGAAGGGTCCGAACCACTCACTGGTTAAGAAAAAGTGCTGAAAGAAGGAGTCCCGCCTAGCGATAATCAAACGTCAGTTACACGGACCTGCAACAACACGAGCACCGAGTTAGAATCCTTTGCCTATCCTCCCTCCCGATCTACCCAAGAATCAAAGCTCCAAACGAGAAAGCCAACAGCGAAAACCAAGCAAATTGAAAGCAACACCAAATTAAAATCCCAAAGAGACATCAAGAAAACCAAGAAACAAAGCACGAAAACTATTCGACTTGTTTCAATAGAGGCCTATCAATTGGTTAGAAAGGATCATCGTATTTCGTTTGTGGCAAGAGGATGCCGAAGATCTAAACTCTAAACTATGACTCAGACAGACTAGCCACAAGCCCAATTATATAGTGCGCATCACTGTCAGGTCGGGATTTGAGGCACTACAGAAGCCATCTTAGAGGCAGCATAAACTCCGGCTAGAGAGCGAGTAGCAGTAGTGAGGCTATAATTATTGGACTTAGCTTGTGACTAGTGGACAATGCAGGAGGGTTATCTCACAACACCGATTACATGGGCATTTTTTAGTAAAATATTTCAGACAAGGTATTTTAACGCGGTGGCACGTTACGAGCTTCAATAGAGGTTTACGAACTTCAGGCAGGAGGGAGGGACCCTCGATGGCTATGCGACGGAGTTTGCGAGGCTTAGTCGGTTTGCTGCCACTTTGGTAGCGACCGAGTTAGAGAGGGCGAGGAGGTTCCAACAAGGACTCCATTTAGAGATTTTCTTGGCAGTGGATCAACATGAGTTTCAGACCTTTGATGCTGTAATGCGGACAGCCATGAGGTATTTGTACGCATTGCAGAAGATTACAGATCGAGTTGGGAGCCAAAAGAGGCCTAACATTTAAGGAGGATCAGCATCCAGTCATCAGCACCAGCTCCAGCTCCTGTATTTTAAGCCCTGACGATTGGATCCCTTATTAGGACAACATCATCTCAGTAGTCTTCCTAGACACGCTTTCAGCAGAGGAAGTCATCTTCTTCTTTATCCCGTAGTTGTTTCCATTGCGGGAAACTTGGGCATATAGTATCAGAGTGTCATAGGACACAGGGATTGTGCTTGGTGTGTGGGACTTTGGACCACATGATCGAAGCATATCCTAAGAGGAACCAAACTGGATCACCATCAGCACAGTTGATATTTCGGCCAGCAATGTCGCAGTACAGGGCACCAGTTTTGATGCAGCAGCAACAGATTCATAGGCCTTTGTCTCCACTTGCTCGGGCATTCTAGTAGAGGCCGCAACAGTATGCACAGGCCCAGGCACATGCAAGACCTAGAGGTCAACAACAGAGGGGACCAGCACCCAGAGTGCAGGGTTGCGTATTCTGGCTATCGATGGAGGTGGATTTGGCAACAGGGGAGGTGGTAGCAGGTACCTCATCAACTTTCATTCAGCTTCAGCTTTATTTGATTCTTGTGAGCACCCTAGTTTTTATATAGGGTTAGTTCGGTAATTAATAATTTTTTATTTTATTTTAAATATTTATTCGATATTTAATTGAACTTTGGAAACCAGCCACCATGGTTTAAAAATATTAAGTGTAACACTAGCCTTTTTCCTTCCAACCAACCTAGCATGCTCGACTAAGACGAGTCAAATTAGACTACTGCCATGACTGTCCCTCATAAATTTGTAATTTTATGCTTTATTTTGGTCTCACAACTTTTGTGACACAATTACGAGAAAAAGATGATTAATTAACCCTTTTGTCGTGTACGATTTTAATACGCCACCCAACCCATTGCTTCCAACTAAATCTATGCTATGAGCCTAACTGGTCCTATTACGCACATGACACTCGAGTTGCGTTATTCAAACCTCCACATGCATCCAATATAATATTAAGTATAAAGTAGAAAATAAAATTTATGAATTTATTTAACTAATTTAGTATTCATTCATATTTAGTAAATATCTTTTTAATTGATATAAAATTGGTTGTAAATTATTTATTGGAGGAAATATAATTTTTTTAGAATTTTTCTCAAGTACCTAACTATTTTCGGTTATTTTCTACAAATAACTATGAATAAAATAAAATAAAAAGAAAAAGAAATAAAATAAAATCCTAACCTAACTAAAAACCTATACCCGCTAACCTAACACAACCCGTGTAAATTTCTCCCCCATATATATATATATATATATATATATATATATATATATATATATATATATATCTGTGTGTGTGTGTGTGTGTGTGTGTGTGCATAAAACCCTAATCCTAAACTACCTCCACCATCACCCACGCTGGACCCCGACCACCCAGGCGACCACCCTGACCCCGTACCGCCGTTGTCGCCGTGCCGAAGCAGCGCCGGAGCGCCACCGCGTGCAGTCGCACGAACAACAGCGACAACAACAGCATTCAACCTGCGAGCCATCTTTGAGGTACGAGAACGCCCTCCTCGCTCGACCATTTTATGAGATTTTTATCCGTATGCATATATAATATAAAGGCCATCAAATTCCTTCAAAAATTTTGAATTTGGATGGCTTATATTAGGAGAAATTCGAACCGAAAGTTGGTCCAAAAACCTGCATTTCGAACAAGTTTGAAACTGTCTAAACACCTATATTTTGAGGGCTATAACTCTCAATTCGCGGGGCCAAACTGAGTTATTATTTTTCTTGTGTAATGAAAACCTAACCCAGATTAAATCCCTTCAAATAGTTTTATTTATTTCTACTTTAATTTTAATTTATTCTGTGTTAAAATTGACCAAAAATTTATTTTTAAAACACCAAAAATCTCCGATACAGGGTACGTCCCACCAAACGAGACTATGTCATCGAGTGCAAATTTTACCTAATGGGGCGTAACCTAAACATGGGCGTATGGGCTTTCGCGGAACTTGATTTCGACGTGCGTGTATGCCGAAATCAACGAGTATACGCCAAAAATATCGTATCAGCCTATTCTGATACCTCGCCATAACTTCGTGTGTACCCATCAGTTTGCAACAAAACTTGTGCCATTGGATTCACAGTTTTATGCTGGTCCTCTGACCCAAGTTTGGTTCAAATCTGAGAACATTGATAAAATATTATTTCGTGGACCCCACGGTTCCATATGATGGGCAATTTCATGATCGGCTCATCAAAATCCAGTTCTGGATGTTCTGTTAGATTCGTATCATCGTTATGGACTCGTAGACACTAAGTTTGACAAATTTGGAGAAGTTTGTCTCTAACACATTTTTTGTGCGAAGTGGGCCGCATGTGGACCCCGCTTTGATCCAAAACTGTCAATTTTGCCCCTGTGTCCAAATTAGAATTATGGGTAGTCAATCCTAGCTATTTCAAGTATTCTGAGAATATTAGTGATGTTTGTCTCAGCATCCCGAGGTGTACGTGTAGATTCTACTTTTCCAGGAGCAGTTGGCGGAGTTCAGAACCCAGGCAAGTGTACCTTGCCAAACTTACAATAGATCATATTATATTATCTACTTGTATATATATATATATATATATATATATATATATATATATATATATATATCTATATATATATATATTGTCATGTGCCTACTCAACCTAGGACCGTGAGACGTTGCTTAGCGTTCGAACAAGATTCGGGTGTCGACGCCGTACGCGGAGTTGTATAACGTTACTTAGAGAGTTGATTCCACGATCCTATATTTTTACGTGCTTGCTTTACCAAGTATGCCATACCGTAGGACACTTGACACTATTTCATGTGACAGAATCTTTCTTGAGTTATTCATGGTGATTCAGTATAGGCTTACAGGATTCGTGATATGAGACTTGCATATTATATGGATATTATTATGACTCGTTGTACTAGCTAGAGGTCATGATCTTGCGTGTTATGGACATGAGATATTGTGGACATAAGATGTGAGGTTACAATTGGTGGGGAGAGACATACATGCTACAGGATGATTATGTTATATATATATACTATGTTACTAGAGGTGCTTTAGTCTCTATACCAGAGCTTGGTACATTACTGGCCCTATGAGATACTACTTGCTACTATGGGCTCCCTGACACAGAGCTTGTAGTGGTCTCAGCCTGAGTACTAGTGTTGCTCTCATTTGTATTTTACTTAGCTGGTTACATAGCTTGCCATAAGAATCTATTTTTACTTACTGCATTTTATTTGGCTTGAGTGTTTATTGTACCTTGATATGTCCCGTGAGGACCTAGATTATGTCCCCAGTTGTAGATGAGGAGAGCTATCCTGAGGTTTACGGGACATGTGCTACTATTAGAGAAGTACAGGTTGCAGAGGGCGAGGTTATTTCGGAGGACTTCTCTTGAGCACACAGTATTCTCACCATTCATTTATTATGTTTAGTGTTCTAGATATTTGATCTTATAGTGACTTCTGGATATTATACTTGAAGTTATTTTTCTTTCCATTTTGATGACGGTTTATTCCCTATGACATTATTTATATTGCTTTAGTTGGACATATCATTTTATATTATTGTGACTGGACTATCTCTTTGTGATTTTGATGCTTATTGTGGATGAGATTAGATATATAAATTATGACATGTATCGTAGACCATTGTAATTGTTTTACAGCTTAAGTGTACTCTAAAGGGTCCATTAAATTGGATTTGCCCATTGGAGTTGTGCTGTTGGCCATTGCCATGTAGCTAGTCCCTTGGTATTTTGGGACTAGGGAGTGACAATTCTGGTGCATCATATTTATTTATATTTGCACGTTTTGCCACTAAAGTTGGATTGGCTTCCAAGTCCTTACCTGTAAGGTTGAATATACTTACTGGTAACGGTCTCATAGGAGTAGATAGATTATATCCCTCGTGTAGAGTCATAGTATGAGGGAGAGTTTCTCGCGAGGCTGATAGAATTTTCTATGGGCGATTATGATATCGTCCTTGGGATGTATTGGTTGAGTGCGAGACACACGATGATAGATTGCCATGGTGGCAAGGTTATCTTTCGTGTACCTGGTGGGGAGGAGTTCTCATTCTTGAGAGATACAGTAGAGTCATCAGTGGTTACATTGATGATGGCGGAGGCTCATGAGGCACCGTTTCCCTGGGTAGTTTATGAGTTTCCTGACATATTTCTGGATGAGCTACTAGGTGTACCACCAGTTAGAGATGTGGAGTTCTATATTGATTTAATCTCGGGAGCAGAGCCAGTTTTAGAGAGAGTTTACAGGATGTCACCATATGAGTTGGAGATCTTCTACCGTATGATTGAGAATTGCCAAGGGATTTATTAGACCTAGTGTATCGCCTTTGGGAGCCCCGTTACTTCTTGTTAAAAATAAGGATGGTTCATCGTATTTAGCTATTGATTATAGAACACTAAATACGGTAACCATTAAGAACAAGTATCCCTTACCCAGGATAGATGACTTGTTTGAGCAGCTCAGAGGGGCAACTATATTTTCTAAGATCGATTTATGTTCTGGATATCATCAGATCAGAGTCAGAGAGCAGGACATTCCCAAGACAATATTTAGATCAAGATATGGTCATTAGGAGTTCCCAGTTATGACCTTTGGAGTGACCAATACACCAGCTATTTTCATGTCTCTCATGAATAGCATCTTCATGCCTTACCTAGAATAGTTTGTGATAGTGTTTATTGATGATATCTTGGTCTATAGTCGGAGCGAGTAAGAGGATGAGTAGCATCTTCGTGTAGTTCTTCAGATTCTTCGAGTGCAGCAGTTGTACACGAAGTTCAGCAAGTGTGAGTTCTAGCTGGATCGTATCTCATTCTTGGGATATATTATTTCAGGTGGAGGAGTCAAGGTAGATGCCAAGAAGGTAGAGGCTATTGAGAGTTGTCCAGTACCCAGTACAGTTTAAGATGTGCATAATTTTATGGGTCTAGCAGGTTTCTATAGATAGTTCATGGCAGACTTTGCAAAGATCTATGCACCCTTGACATGGGTGACGTATAAGGATGTGCGCTTTGAGTGGTCAGATGCTTGTCAGACTTCTTTTGAGAAGCTCAAGCGAAGTTTTATTTTGGCTCATATTCTGACACTTCCATTAGGACTAGGTGGGTTCTCAGTGTATTTTGATGCTTCAGGAGTAGGACTAGGGTATTTTCTTATGCAGCATGGCAGAGTAATAGCTTATGTGTCTCGGCAGGTTCGAGACCATGAGAAGAGTTATCTGATGCTTGATATTGAGTTGGCAGCAGTAGTGTTTGCACTTAAGTTCTGGAGGCATTACCTATATGGTGATCAAATGGAGATCTTCACAGACCATACGAGCTTGAGGTATGTGTTCACATAGAAGGAACTCAATATGCGGCAGAGAAGATGGCTCGAGTTATTGATGGACTATGATCTTGACCTTCAATATAATCCAAGTAAGGCCAATATCATAGAAGACACTTTGAACAGGAGAGGAGGATCTTATTTATTGACGGAGTAGCGCCATATTTTGGAGGATATGCAAGAGATGGGTATCAAGGTAGTATTACCTGGTAATATCGGTTTGGTGGCAAGTCTGCAGGTTCATTCTTCTATAGTTTAGAGGATCAGGGCAGAGCAGACTGGTGATATCAGGCTTCAGTGTATCAGAGCAGAGTGTGAGTCAGGACAGAGACCAGAGTTGAGCATACATGAGGATGGGACTTTCGGGTTTGGGAGTCGACTTTGTGTGCCGAGAGGAGATATCCGGCATGAGATTATGTCAGAGGCCCACAGTTCTCAGTACTCAGTGCATCCAGGAGGGACGAAGATGTATCAGGATATTCGTCAGCACTTCTGGTTGAATGGTATGAAGAGGGAGATAACTTGGTTCATTTCTTGGTGTTTGGTCTATCAACTGGTCAAGGCTAACCATTAGAGACAGGCCAGACTACTTCAGCCTTTACCGATTTCGGAGTGGAAGTATGACCATATTACTTTGGACTTTATGACCGGTCTTCCTAGATCTCTGTCTGGTTAAGATGTTATATAGGTTATAGTTGATCGACTCACGAAGGTTACTCACTTTCTTCCTTTCAGAGTGGGCCAGTCTACAGAGCAGCTAGCTGAGATGTACATGAGATAGATAGTCAGATTGTATGGCGTACTAGTTAGCATAGTCTCAAATAGAGATTCGTGGTTCACGTCTAATTTTTGGCAGAGCCTACAGCAGAGTCTGGATACTAAGTTGAAGTTTAATTCAGCCTACCATCCGCAGACAGACAGGAATTCGGAGCGTACTATTCAGACTTTGGAGGATATGCTTCAAGCTTGTATACTTGACTTCAGTAGATCTTGGGAGGATCACTTGCATTAAGTAGAGTTCTCCTATAATAACAGCTTCCAGGTGAGCATTCAGATGGCACTCTTCGAGGCTTTGTATGGTAGAAGATGCAGATAACTATTAGTTTAGGATGACATTGGCGAGAGGCAGATGCTTTGTCCAGAGATGATTGCTCAGTCGATTGGAGTGATCAGGCATATCAGAGAGCATCTCAGAGTGGCTCAGGATCGCCAGCGTCATTGGAAAGATTAGTATCGTTGTCATCACTAGTTCTCTGTCGGCGAACATATATTTCTGAGAATTTTGTCTAACCATGGAGTTATCAGATTTGGAGTACGGGGAAAGCTTATTCCCAGATATATAGGCCCGCTCGATATTCTCGAGTGACTTGGAGACATATCTTATCGTCTAGCTCTTCCACCATCGCTTCATGAGGTACGTGACATCTTTCACATATCTCAGTTGCATCAGCATATTCCTGACCCAAGCCATATCCTGGATCATTCTGAGTTAGTCGTTAGTACCGACCTATCGTATAAGGAGAGGCCCATGTCTATTTTGGACCAAAGGGAGAAGGTTCTCAAGAACCGGACTATCAGATTAGTTCGTATTGCTTGGGGGCATCACTCATCGAGCGAGTTGACTTGGAAGCGCGAGGAAGATATGCGTACTCTTTATCCATTTCTCTTCGACTCGGGAGTTACACTTATTTGTATACCCATGTCATATTTTGGCTTGTGCATGTGATTTATTGTTAGCTTATATGTTATGTCTGTTATTATTGCTTTTCTGATTTCTTGTTATTATCCAGGAAATTTTATGCTCACATGAGTTTCCTGCTTGTCTTTTGGTTTTTCTCTTACTTTCTTGGATTTGCTTGATGGTTGATTATGGATCCTTATGAAAATTCCGAGGACAGAATTTTTCTAAGGAGGGAGAAGTTGTGAGACTCATTTTACAATATTAGTATTTTATATGGATACGTATTTTTGTGCTATTTATTATATTTTATTGGATCTCAAGGAAGCTCAAAAAATTTCAAAATTCAAACTTTACTACCTGACCGGTATACTACAGTATATCGACGGTATACTGTCCGGCAAATATTTGTTTTACTTTTTATATATTTTTGTAGTACTTGAGTTTCATTTCTTTTCTTTCTTTCTCTTTCTCTCTATTCTCTTCATCCTTTCTATCTTGAGCTTGGAGCTTGGTCTTATGACCTGGAGTATGGATTCTGATCCCCTTCATGGTGGTGGACTAGAAGGTTTAGGCTGGGAGCTCACTTTAGGCAAGTACACATTGCCGATTCTATGAACTTCCTTTACTTTCTATCATTTTACTTTCCTGGAGCTTTGGTTGTTGCTTTTAGCTTAGACTTTCTTTACTATAATTGGTCATATCGTGATTTTTAGCCTTTTGACCGTTTTGATTTTAATTTATGGTAGAATCTTGTCCGGTCCCTTTTTGGTAACTCGGTAACGAAAATGGTACCGGAGTTGTGACCTTGGGATTTAGTCCATATTGTGATATGAGACTTACCACTGGACTTGACTCTTGGTTAGACTTGGTTCTAGTAGTTTTCGGGATTTGATTTGTGTCCCGGAATTCAGATTTGACTTTGTCCTAGTTTTCCCTAAGAAATTGGCCTACTGACGGTATACTACATTGTACCGACGGTATACCGATCCTTGCCGACATTGTTAACCGACTTCAGGATATTTATCTTGTTCGACATACCGACGGTATACAACGGTATACCGATGAGATACCGATTTATGGAACTTTATTTTTCAAAATCTTTCTTGCCTACTTAGAATGACATACTGACGGTATGCTAGAGTATATCGATGGTATACCGATTTGTTTGAATCCAGACTTGCTATTTTTTTAATCTTTGGACCGGTATAACGACGGTGTACTAGACTGTACCGACGATATACTGATCTTGCTCTTTCTTTAGGAATTCTTGGTTTTTCGTAATTTTGTTTTGATTCTTCTGGCTTTTGTTTGGACATGTGATGACTTGACCTGACTAGACATGATCTTACATGGCTTTAGATGACTTGACTTAGATTTACTCAGTTTTACCCGGCCTTGCCTGGCTACACGTGATGACATTATTGACTGGACTTGACTTGGCATGACTTTATATGGCTTCATCAAACATGGCTTGACTTGGTCTCACTTGGCTTCACCTGGATTGACTTGCCTTCACATAGTTGTACATGGCTTTACCTGGCTTCACTTGTCTTGACCTGGCTTCACTTGGTTTCATATGGCTTGGTTGTTGTTGTGGCTTACATAAGTCCGTTTGATCAATTTATATTAAAACTTGTCTATATTACTATTATAACTTATTTTGTTGTATCATGTCTAGAATAGATTCTGCGGAATGCTACACCTGAATTCAAAGAAGAAAAAGCTAGGGGTTAATAACTAGAGATTAACTTAGTACATGGCTAGGGATTTTCTTAGAATGCATGTAGTCCCAGTTATCCATATGGTTATCTTGTGGAGTATCCTATGGAGTATCTTGTGGAGTATCCAGTAGTGTATCTTGTGGAGTATCCTGAGGTATATCCGTAGCTGGTTTGTGCGTATGGATATCCCGGACAGACTACAGGAGATGCGATTAGAAGGAACCCTAGTATCGTGTTGCATTATAATTGTTAGAAATTAGGATTGTTATAACCCTAGTTAGTTAAAGTATCAAGCCGTACTTATATGATTTTTTGTGATTAATGGATGATGGTTAGTCTAGGCTTTACATGATCTCACCTTTACTTTTTTGAACATGTTACTTTTTGAATATGTCATATTACAGGTTTACAATATTTCTTTTATTATCCTGAGATTATTACATTCAGTCTTTATTTTTAGTTATTTGTATTTCTTGTGTTGTTGATTTAAGTTCTTAGATTGGCTTCCTTTGTGGTACTTGCTATTTGGGGTCTGACCCCACTGGTTTTGTATGGCCAGATCCAATAGCAGAATCGAGGATCTTACATACCTTCCTAAGGATGGTGACCACCAGGAGAACCAGACTACTTGAGTGGCTTTTCTTACTTTTCGCTCTGATGTACATTCTACTTTTATTGGCGTTTAGCCACCGAGCACGTATTTTGGTTTAATCTATTAGCCTACTGGCAATAGCATAATTGACATATCCTAGGGTTGATCATTTGTGACATAGACTCTGGCTAGTTTATTCATTTTGTGTTCACTAGCTTCATGATCATCTGTATATTATAGTTTGGGACACTTTATTATTATATTTCAGCTGATCTTACATTTTGTTATTATTTCTATTATTCTTGTGATTGAGACAATAGGGTTTGTTGGACCTAGGCTTTACTTTTGGTTTGTATTAGTGACCCCTCATGTCTTACAACTTCACCATATATGCGGAGTATCGGTGTGCTCTAACTATACATAGCTGGTCTTGTCAGTCCCGCTCTCCAGTTTTCTGGTTTTGGGGCGTGACAATAACACCAATTTGTACTCAGGTTTAGCCAAACCTTGCAACTGTTGTTGTGTTAAATCTTCACCCACACACAAAACTACACACAGTCCTCTCAACTGAACACAACCCACATGCACACTTACACATATGTACACACTAGCACCCATCATACAAATATATATCTATACTCATATATATTTATGTAACAATGAATATATATATATATATATATATATATATATATATATATATATATATATATATATATAAACAACTATGCATTACATCAAGCACTTGTGGTGCACAAGTGTGATACCCCATAATACACTCAAGATACTCTCTCCAAACTTCACCAAACTTAACCCAAGGCCTAGGAACATGTCAAATATGATAAATAAAATCTAATTAGAGCAATATATAGCTAATCTAAGTGTTGTGGCAAAATATGGTATCTATATCACAAGTTTCTAAGAAAAAATATCCAAAATTATTCCGTAACATGAAGTATCATGATACGACCTACTTGTATCCAATTGTGGACACGTAGCTAGTCTCACTCAACTAATACAAGTCCAAATAGACCTAATAAACCTAATGACAAACACTTGTTGCACCAATCTTGAATT